>CM052443.1:3105673-3134093 GCA_028533085.1 Varecia variegata | reverse complement strand
ATAATCTGTAACTTTGACATGTTATTAAATTGCTAAAGAATAATATCTAAGCTTAACAGGATTTCAAACAACCGATTCTGCCTTACATACATGGCGTATATATGTGTGTGTGTGTGTGTGTCATGGTATTCGTCATTAGTTTAGCTCGAAGTATAATTAAAATAAGAATACACACGAGTGTCTCTACTTATGTTAATCCTTTATCACTATTTTAAAAAATTACCTGGTTGAATTAAAATTATATGATATAGAATTCATTTTTTGTCAATTTGCAAATTGAAGACAGAGTCAATTGTTTTTAAATTTTATTTATTCATAGTGGCTAATCAAAAATATCCCTAAGAAAGTTTTATATGTAAAAATAACCTGAGTTTTGTAAATCGACGTAATGAACATCAGCATCTTTGTTTTGATTTGGCGATGCTGTGCAGAGTTCAGAACAGGCACTGGTTTCAGTGTTACTTTGCAGAAGTGCAGCACGAGCCCCATGCTCAGCAGCATTAGGAAAGCTCATGTTGTCTCTCAACTGAAAGATCAGTATGTTGAATATTAATAATGAATGGAAATTTCATAGTGGAACCACAAAAAATAGAACACATATACGCTTTGAGGAGAGAGTAAGATAAAATAAATCCCTTCATATATTTATATACACATATATTTTTGGGTAAAATTTTTAAGTGAATCTAAGTGAAGCTTAATGGCTTCTAACATTGCAGAATTTATTAAAAACTCACCAGCTGGAATTCTACACAGTGAATATTTAAATGTTCTAGTTTTAGGCTTATAAAAGCTTTCAAGCATTAGAAAATTAAAATGTTACTTGGTTATTTAAAAAATATTTTTAGTATGTTTGTAAACATGAGAATATGTTCAACTATTTTAATGCAATGAAGTTTCTTTTCCTAGGTTAAATTTTTGTGATCAGGCATGACTCAATGTTTGTAAATATTAAAAATTATGTTTAATAATTTTTACACAGTAAGTTTTAAGATTTGGTCAGTTTGTTTCAGCACATTAAAATTATGTCATTCCCCTCCCCCCATCTACAATAAGTAGTTAAATCTCTGAGGACTTCTAATATATATTTGGCTGGCAATGATCAGAAAAAGCTTAAAAAGGGTTTTTCTATTCAAGACACGATTATTTGAACAGCCTTCTTGCCATCAAAATTATATATTACAGGTTTAATTTAAAATAGATAGATAATTTAAAATCAGCTGATATATCATTGCTGCATGTTTTTATTTAAAAACAATTTATGAAGTTTTAATTTAAAGTAGTTTATTAATATGAATCAGATTTTGATTCTGCTTCAGTTTTATCCCTTTTGACTTTAAAAGCTAAAGGGAAAAATTTCTTTCTGTGACTTTCAATCTATAGAAAATGAAAAGAATTTTAATTTTATGGCAGCAATCATAAACAGTACATTAGGTTTTCTATAATAACATGTACCATTAAAAGACTTCATTATGGCAGTGTCCTATAATCTTAACATCACAATGAGGAAGCTAGAGCATTATTAAGTCTGAGAATTTTATGACGATTTTACCTGTTGTGGGCCCTGTTGTGTCAAAAGGATAGTACAGTGACTTCTGGACTAGCTGACAGACACTAGCAGCCATAGTGTCACTGTGTATTATCACCTCGTGCAACTGAAAGCACTCCCTGAAGCCAGTCTGTGTTGCAGCGTCCTAGATGAGGTCTTCATGGGTGCTGACCATAAAAAGTTCATCAAAGTAATGAGGCGAGGAGAGAGCTTGGTGCTCATGGGCAGAGCTCAGCACCAAGGAGTGTGAACTGGCTCCAGCTGTGACAATAAAACAGCAGGTGGCTGCTGTCATTAGGAGTGGCAGATGAGGCAGGGGACTAACATTCAGCCCACAAAACTCTCATTTGTTAGCCATCACCACTGTACCATGCAAAATAGCTTCCATCTCAGTCAATTCTACTTTGCAAAATATTATACATAGCTGTAAGAATATTAGAGCTCTGTGTGTACAGGTCTTCTCCCCTCCCCGCCCCTGCCTGCACGGCTCCTCTTCGCCTGCTCCACCCTCACCTTCCCTTTCTTTACCTCCCTCGGCCTTTCTGTGAGAGACCACTGCTTCGTCAGCTCACGTTGAGTGTGACCCGTGTTAATTCCAGTAAGGGATTTGAAATTTTGAAAATAATGGTGCCAGTTTTGCCCATGTGCTGCAATTATTACACAGTATTAGGGGCTGTTTAGTATGTAGATGGTCATAAAACCTGCTTGAGATACTTTTCTTTTAGATTCCGTTCTATCTTTGTCATCTGCTGTGAAGAATTTAGAACCACATTGAAAGGAATACAGGAAATATAGGAGACATGTCAGAAAAAATTTCATGGATTTATTGTTTGAGGTGCTATAGTGTAGCCACTGAAGCTTTCTTTTGGTTACTGATTTCATGGTTTATCTTTCATCTTTATACTTTAAACTTTTTTAAATCTTTGAATCTAGTGTTTCTCTCTTGTATATAGCATATAATTGGATCATTTTTTAAATTCATCCTTTAATTTCAGTCTGAGGGACTACCTTTAGTATATCTTGTAGGGCAGTTATGCTAAAGATACTTTCCTTTGCTTTGTGTATCCAGGTGTGTCTTCATATCTCCTATGTTTTTAATTATACTGTTTTGCTCTTATATAAATTTTTGTTGACAGTTATTTTTCTTCAGTACTTTGAATATTTTATCCACTACCTTCTGGCTTGTGTAGTTTCTGAGGGGAAGTTAGCTATTAATCTTATTGAGCATGCCTTATAATGGATGCATAGCTTTTGTATTACTGCTCTCAGTATTCTCTCTTTGGGTTTGGTTTTTTGACAGTTGGACTATGTTGTATCTAGGTATAGATCTCTTTGAGTTTATTCTACTTGCTTTTTCTTGAGGTTCTTGGATGTTCAGATTGATATTTTTAATCAAGTTTGTTAAGTTTTCAGCCATTATTTCTACAGGTGTTTTTCCTGCTTTTTTCTTACTCTTCTTTCTTCTCTTTTGGAACTCCCTGTTGACCCTTGATGGTGGCCTGTAGTTCTGTGAGGCTCTTCCTCTCCAAGCTTTTTCTCCTTCACTCTGTTTCTCAGCCTGGAGCAGGAAGACCTTTCTTTATGTTTAATGATTTTTTTTTTCTTCTGCCAGTTCAAATCTGCTCTTGAGCTCCATATAATAGTGAATTTTTTATTTAAGTATTTTGCTTTTCCACTCCAAAATTTATATTTGATACTTTTTGTATATTTTATACTTCTAGGTATTATCTATTTATTGACTTATCATTCTCTGACTTTCCTTTAGTTTTTACTTACCTATTTGAACATGGTTATTAAACTAGTAGAGTTAGTGTTTTTGTCTAGTAATTCCATTATTTGGGATTAAAATGCCACAAAACTCATTGTTCTTAGTTCTTAACAATAGTCAACTGTTTTTTTTTAATACCCTTTTCTGTCTTTTGTTAATTTCCAGCGTTTGTGAAAAGTCAATTTTTCTTATTGGTTTTATGGAAGAGTGTATTTTTGAAGGACCTCACTTTACCATTCTGGCAGTCCCTCCAGTCATGGTGATTATGCATGCAGGTGCAAGCATCTGAATGTACATTAGTAGTCCTCCAATTTAGTATTGCCCAACCTTTTATTTGTTGAAATACAAATTAATTTATTTTAAATTACTACTTTTAAATTTGCTTGAGATTTATCAGAGTGCTATATCGATCTTTTGAAGTTTGATAGGTTTTATTATGTATTAATTTACTCTCAGGATAGTAAAGGGGCATTATATAATGTTGCAAATTTGTTGTTGGGTTTTATAGGTTGAGAGTGCTATCCCTTTAGCATTAAAATATTTTTTATACTTGTACTTATTTTTATGTATTTTTTTCTTCAGTTGTATCATAAACTTTTAGTCTATTTCGGCCCTTTCCCAGTACCCTGTACCACTGTTTTTTTGGTTCTTTGTATATAAGACTCTCTGACTTCTTTTGTTTTAAGATTTTATTGTCCGTTTTCTTCATGTTTACTTTTTTTGCAATTTGTTGACCTTTTTGGATCTGCTGGTTATATTTTTTATCACATTTGGAAATGTTTTGGCCATTATTTCTTAAATTCTCTCCCTTTTCACCTTGTATCTTTGGACATTCCAATGGTATCACTTGAAATTGTTCAATAACTGATGAATGATGTTTTCTTTTTTAAAATTTTGCTTTACTGTCTTTGCTTTTATTTTTCATGTTTTCTATTTCTCTTTATTCAAGTTTACTGTTCTTCTGGGTGTCTAATCTGTCATTAATCTCATCTAGTGAATTTTTTATTTCTAGTCATTTGGTTTCAGTCTTTTTTATAATCTCTTTACTGTTAGCCCTTTGTATCCGGAGGTTCCAAATCCATGCACTTAATCAATTGCAGATAGAAAATATTTGAAAAACAAAAACCATAAAAAATAGCAATGCAAAATAATACAAATAAAAAAACCAATATATTATAACAACCATTTACCTAGCATTTATATCGCATTAGGTGTTATAAATAACGTAAAGATTAAAGTATGTGGGATGATGTGCATAGGCTATATGCAAATATAGTTGCCCCTTGAACAGCGTAGGGGTCAGGGCATCAACCCCTCATCCTGTCAAAGATCTGCAAATAACTTTTGACTCTCCCAAAACTTAACTACTAGTAGCCTACTGTTGATCAGAAGCCTTACCGATAACATAAACAGTTGATTAACACATATTTTGTATGTTATATATATTGTATTTTTACAGTAAAGTAAGCCAGAGAAAAGGAAATGTTTTTAAGAAAATAATAAGGAACAGAAAATATATTTACTATTCATTAAGTGGAAGTGGATCATCATAAAAGTCTTCATCCTTGTCGTCTTCACATTGAGGAGGAAGAGAAAGAGAAAGAGGAGGGGTTGGTCTTGCTGTCTCAGGGGTGGCAGAGGTGGAAGAAAACTCACATTTAAGTGAACTTGTACAACAGTTTAAACTCATGTTGTCCAAGGGCCAGCCATACTATGCCATTTTATATAAGGAATTTGAGCATCCCTGAATTTTGGCATCCACAGGGGCATCCCAGAACATTGCAGTCCCCCATGGACACCAAAGTGTGACTGTACTGACGTTTTTGATTCTTGTTTATAGTAATTGCTTTGCTGTTCTTGTCTGCTAATTTTAGCATCTTTGTTCATTCTGGGTTCGTTTTAATTGATTGATTTTTCTCCTCATTATAGATCATATTTTCCTACTTCTTTGCTTGCCTGGTAATTTCTTCATTAGATTCTAGACATTTTTAATTTTACTTTGTTGCTTCTGTTTATTTTGTATTTCGATAAATATTCTTGACCTTTGTTCTTGGATTGTAGTTAATTTACTTGAAACGAGTTTCATCTTTTCTGCCTTGCTTTAAGCTGGATTGGAACAGTGCTCAGTGTAGGACTAATTAATCTCCACCACCAAGACAGGCCTGTGTGCCCCAGGAGTCCTCAGGTCCCTCAAGTGTGGCTGACGGAAGCCTGTGTGAGTCCAGGCACTGCTTTTTCTAACCTTTTCTGGTTGTTTTGCCCCACTCTTGCGTAGCTTCCTTATACGTGTGACTTGGTCCTTAACAGCCAAATACTTCGTGCACTCCCTCTGTGGTCTTCAGAGTTCTGGCGCTGGGTCAGTCTCTCCTGTCTGTTTTTCTGTCTGTGCGTTCCAGCTGCCTGGTCTTCCTGTCCGCTCCCAGGTCCCCTCACCTGTGGGGCTGCTTATTCATCGCTGGGTTTACCACCTCGTTCCAATGTCAGCTGTTTCTTGGAGATCGTTGTCTGTCTTTACCCGATGGCCTGTGTCTTAAAAATTGTTATTGCATATACTTTTTGATTTTGTATTTGCTTGTTTCAAGTGGAAGGATAAAACTTAGGCCTTTTACTCCATCTTCTAAATCCTGAATCGATCAGGATTCACTCAGGCATTTAGAACCTCAATGGCATATACCTATATGACTGTGTGTGTACGTGTATTTGTTTATATGTGTGTGTGGGGGGGGCTGTGTGAGTCAAGTTAAGGTATTTGTTATAGGGATTCAGTCTTATACAACTGGGGGAGCTTTTTAACCAGTTTCTGTAAGGTTTCACTGTATCCACAGGGCAGGCCGTTGAGAAGTGAGGAGGGAGGTGACTGGGGGAGAACGAGAGCTGGGTGGAACCCACAGGCATGAACTGGAGCCCACGGCCTCTGACGGTAGTGGTGTGGGAGTCTACAGAAGCTGGATCTCTTCCTGAATAAATTACTGTGGGGTCCAGGAGTTGGAGAAGCTGATATAGGGTCCTAGGGTTGTGGAGAGTAGTTGCAGTCTTGGTTGTTGCCTTATGATGATAAGACAGTATGTGTGACAAGATGCACGAGCTGTTACAACACATCTGCCCTACCTGTTTCTGGCAGGAATTTCTCTTTTGGCCTTTCATAACTGAATATATGTAGGGAAGTGAATTTTGGGGAATGGAGTTTGTCCTAGCCCAGTTGTCACTTTACTGAGCCCCTGTACTCTACCCTTGCCAACTTTGCACCTGTACACATCTTCTTAAACCCTGTTTAATCACTTACTAAAGACAAAAAGAATGTTATGCTTCTACCTAACGTGATACACATCCCCGGTACACATTCGACAGCACCTATCCTGTTCCCAAAGGGGAATTTACTAGCCATGTTTTGTCTGCAGTGTATTTATTCTTCTATTCAATTAACATTTCCTCTTTGCTATCTATAACTTAAAAATGAGTTATAAAGGTAACATTGTTAACACATCTTATTTTAGATGATAAGGGTACTTAAAGAGGGAAAGAAATTAATCCCGACCTTATTATTATATATTATTATTTTAAAAATTCCAGAGTCTTTCTTATTTAATTGGTTCACTTAGTTTATTTTGTTATAAATTGTTATAGGAAAGTAATTTGGCCAGAACTCATTAATTGACACTTCTGCATCTCTCCAGTACAGCAGTAATTGATAACGATGCTGATCTCCCTGAAGCACTGCATGTTTTTGATATGCCTGCTGAATCCTTACGCACAAATTAAATTCTGTTCTATAAACTTTTCTTATTAAATGTATTTTATTGTGTTCTAAATATTTGCATAATTATATTTCATGGAAGATATTTATCTTAACTATATGTAAACCTTGATACAAGATACAGAGCATCTCTTTATCTGTACACATCTAATAATGGTATGTTCATGCTAAATGTATTAAAAAATAGATTGTATCATTTTGAGTTCTCAGTTTTTGTCTCAAAAGAATTCAATATATGTTGGTTGGATAAATAATATTGAATGTGCATGACCAGCAGCATCGATTCATTTCCACATAAATTGCAACCTGAATAACCCTGTTTACCAAATAATTTTGAAGCAATAAATTAAAAAGTCATCTTTTCTAGAACTACCCTTAAACCTGAAGTGCCCATACTAGTCTTGAACATAGGCGTATTAGACAGCTCGGCACTCTGCACCGGCAGGCTGCTTCGTGGGATTTGCCCAGACCACTGCTCACCGGGCATTCAGCCTCGTGTGGGGCGCTGGGCGCTTCCGGCTCAGCCATTCCTAGATCCTCTTAGATAGGATTGGAGTCGTGCTGATTGTCACTCACCCATTGATATCTGCTGCATGACATGTGATGGTGTTGTCTATTTACATAAAATATCAAGGAAGACTTTTGAAGACAAATTACATGTAAAAGTAGAAATCCCTTTTTGGGTGGATTTATTGATTGGTGTTTTATTCCTTGACATAAACATCCTCATGTATTTTAGCTCTTGCACATTTAATCAATAAGTACAATACCAGAATTATATGCTTGGTTAGGAACAGTTTTAATTTATTAATAGCAATCATGTATTGACACTACATTTCTTGAAATATCTAGGCATCTTACAGTGGGCTTCTATACGCCATATATAGATACATTTTTCTGTAAACGTTGTTATATTTAATTCTAGTATACCTAAATTTTCTCATTTGTAAATTGAGGTTAGTAATACACTAGTATGTATCTATTACAGTTGTGGTTTTATATCTGATAATCCATGTTAAACATTTATTACTCTAATTGGCCATATTATTCCATCACTAAAATGCTAAATTTTATTACTATTTATTTTTAATCTTTTCATGGCCCTATAAGGAGGGTCTCCTAACCTGGAAGGATGAAAATGTGATTTATAGAGTCCAGTGAACCAGATCAAAGTCACTGTGTGCCGTGTCCTGTTCTTCCTCTTGTTCCTAGGTCCTCCTCCTACTCATGGTCCCAGCGGTCACATTTGTCGTCGTCCTCATCATCATTGTAAAGTCGGCTAGCAGTTCTAGAGACTTAGGTGCTCTCGGCACTGCAGTGAGCCCTGGCCGTACTTCACCTCGTTTAATCTTCACCGCAACCCTAGGAAGAGATACAGAGTCCTTACCTCGTCATGGGTACGGCCCAGATTCAGCCTGAGTTCCTTTGTCTCCTGGCTTTGTTCCTGTCTCCTGAGCCTCAGTGATATTCCTTTATGGTTTACCTACACATGATTTCATACACAAAGCACACCTTTGTATCTGTACTTTAATTCCTGTTGACCATGTTAACTTTCCACTCTCAGGGCAATAACTGACATTACCAGAAGATCCTACTGTTGTTTTGCCACCTTCGGACGAGTTGAGGTAGCTGCAGGCAGTGGGTTCTTTACTGAACGGTTTTGGAACGTTCTGAGTGTGGCTTACAATCAATGTCTTTTCAGCTCGCACTTCTGTATCGCACTGTAAGCGCTCACAAACATGTCTGACAGTTTGCTTTTTGACTCCCTTCTGGGGATCTCGTTAGTTACGGTAATGCTCGTGTTACGGTGTGTCACTAATATGGTTGCTTACGAAATTTACTGTGTTTTTTAAATCATTCAGATATTAGTAATTTCATTTGGTCTCCCATGTTGGGTCATCTTCACCAAGGCCACGTTGCTGTCAATTGGTGGAGCCTAGACTGGACCCAGGTTTTTGACTCCAAACTTCTGCAGTGTTGCAGCATACTACTACCTGTGTGTAAAACTCAGAAATAAAGTACATTTCCATCATTGATTTCCTAAGTTAATATGGCAACTGACTTTCTAGGAAAAAAAAAAAAAGCGAAAAAGCAGCAGACATCCTAAACCAGGCCTATTATCATCTATAAGAGGGAGCGAGGCAGGACTGTGCACTGGTCAGTGTGGTCTGTGGGTTCTGAGGGGGCAGCTCGGCCTCAGGTCCTGACGCTGCCATTTACTAGCTGTGCAGCCTTTGGGGAGTTAGTTATGAATGTATGTGCCCCTCAGGTTTTCATCTGTCCAGTGGGGTCTGGTAAGGATTAAATATGTTGGTGCATAGAAGCTACCCAAGAGAGCTTGGCAGTCTCTCCCCCTCCAAAGGAAAGAACAAACCAAAAAGCAAACAACCGAAATATGTGGCTGCTTTCATTATTATTAAACATGTGGTTAATATTTGGAAGTCTACAGTGTACCGTCAAGGTCTTGGGGTATAATATTATTTATAGTTCTGAGAATAGTAACAATTGCATTTTGATATGGATCCTCATTAAGTGACAATGGAACTAACCCTTGAAATAAAGCCGTACTGCCTTGCTGAATGTCTGTTTACTCTGGGAACTTGTGGGTAAGTGTGTATTTGTGTGGGGGGGGTATTTGCGTGTGTTTGTGTGTGTTTGAAACATAACTTCTCAGATTCTTTGCGGAGCTTTTCTGAGTGCTGTGGCTAATATTTTATAGTATCTAAAAGCTTGCTGCAATTTTTCTATATACGGAATGCTTACTTGGGAGGTGCAAGACTTAAGAAAAGTTTTTGTTTCTTATGAATAAGGAAAAATTACCTAACCTTTGTCTCTTCATGGGGATTTTCAATAAATTAGAATTTATTTTCAAGGAAAAGCAGAACCATCCAGGAGAATAATAATAAAGTATTAAAGGATTTGTAGATATTTTAAATTTTGGAATGTTGATAATTTGTTTATGAAGTAAGTTGTTGTATATAAAATTACAATAGTACATTTCAAATGTGCAAATGGTGGATTCTGTGTGGTAGTTTTAACCAAAACTGGTATAGCATTCAAAGGAAGTGTGTCAGAATATTTTTGAGAAACAATGAAAGACATAATTATTTTGGCCTAGCAATGATTTGGTAAAAGAGTTTAAGAAATATAATTATTAAGTGTTATTTAACACCTGTTAACTTCTGAATTTTGAAGTAAACAAATCTCATATAATCATAGTTTTTTATCCCCTTTATTTGCATGGTAAATTTTTGACAGATTTGAATGCCTTTGAACTGCAGGTTTTCCTGTGTTGTTCATTTAAGTTAATATGCTCATTAATAGGTAAGAGAAGTGGGTGGAAAAAAGTTCTTTCTTGAAGTCATGTTTAAACAATATAATAGGAATCTGCTTACAGATATATTTAGGATGGGAGATATGTATTTCATTTTATATATTATGTAAACAGAGTCTTAAATACTTCTTTTAAATTTTCATTTATATTGTCCAACATATTTTACATTTTAACTATAGATCATAGTATACCCTTGGTTTCTGACACTTTGAAGGTAGAATATCTTTGTTTTGATTTTGTTTAGAATAAAACCAATGCCATCTATCTCAATTGGCTGTTCTTTTAGGAATGATCATCTTTATATTTATTTTTAAGCATAATTATTCTTAATAACTGATTGTATTGTATTTATTTTTATCTGACTTGCTTCACAAGTCATTAATTTTTAGTTCTCTTCATCATATGAAAAATGTTTCCTTTTTAAATATGTGTGCTTTCTTAATCACAGTGAATTATTAATTTAAAAAACCTTCTACGATCTATCAAATACTAGATTTGTCATATATTAGTTTGGAAAATTCATATTCATTTAGAAAAGTATTTAATATAATTTTATTTGTGCACATGTTCATTTCTGTAGTATTTTCTTTTTTCTTGATTTCCGTGAGGCTATACTCTCTCCTTAGGCCAGAGGTGAGGAGTGGTGGAGAGAGCGCTGCATGAAGGTCACCGGGTATGGATCCTAGATTTGCATTTTCAGCTTCTTTGCCACACTTTCTTGAGAAAGTCAATGTCACTTATCTTCTCTGAGCCCTAATTCCCTCCTCTTTCAGGGTGAGCTGATAACGCCTGCACTGCATGCTCACACACGTGTGGGGAGCTATTGAAGAAACATGAAAATGCTGTGTAAACTGTAAAGCATCATATTTTTTACTTTTTTAAATTAAAAATTTTACTTATTGTAGAAATACAAAGCATATAAATCATCTAAATCTAAATCCCATGTCAGAGTGCATTTGAGTGGTATTTGTTTCTGTTCATATATACGTTTGTACGTGTATATGTCAGAATACAAAAATATGTGTATACATGGGATGATATCATATGTAATATTTTTATCCTTTTAAAATCTATCATGAGCAGTTTTCTGTGCTTTTAATTGATGTATAACATTCTATAATTATGCCACTGCTATTGAACATTTGCATTGTTCTCACTTTTTAGTTGGAATGTAGTTTTTTTGCCGTCATTTCCGTTTCTCTTTTGAGTGCGTATTCCAGCAATTGGAATAACTGGTTCAGAATGACGGTCGAAGACTATTATTTGCTTGCTTAGGATTTGGTGCTTTATCCAATTCAGAAAAGAATTATATGAAGTTTATGAGCTGAGTGTGGCATGAACATGTTTATAGACAGATCACGTGATGGTGGTACGTGGAATGAATTGCAAGGGAGAGTAACTTGCAGCAGTAAGACTCAGACATAATGGTTTTAACTAGTTTAATTAAAATAGAAAGAGAATAGTAAAGTCTTGATAGAGAAAAATTGTGAATAAACAATTGATGATTTATGAACAAGAGGGTATGATTACTAAATTGGGAAGATGGTACAATTGATAGAATTAGGAAATTCTGTAGGAGATCATTAGTGAGGCATGATCATGACCGAGTGTTGGACATGTTTTAAGGTATTGTCAGTCCAGACAAGAAAAAATGCCCTAGAAAGGCCATGGATGGAGATAAATATTTTAGAGTCATTCACAAGGAGGTTATGCTTGAAGCCCAGGAAGTGAATTATACTTTTGAAATAAGAATGTATATGAATAAAAATATCACCCTTAGAGGATGAGATGAGAAACAAGAATCAATGTAGTAAGAAGAAAGTGATCAGAAATGTTTTAGAAGAACTAGCAGCCAAGTTACTAGAGAGTTTAAGAAAGAGGTAATAAATTGTACACTTACATATAAGTTTCATGAAAAGAATTGTTTCAATAAAACATTTCCCGCAATAGGTAAAATGGGATTTATTTGCAGACATGTAAATGTGTGCTACTTGAAAATTTATTACAAAATATTTTAGAATAATGAAAAGATACAGTATTTTATAATGAGCACTCATTTGCCAAACTGCCCATTACAGCTGAGCTCCTCTGTGTATTTCTCCTTTCCTGCCCATCATGTATTATTTTTGTGTTTATTTGTTTCCTAGCTTTGTGCCTGGGAAGGGCTTAGACTCTGTGATACTTGAATAGTGGTGATCACAGTTAGCACCCAGGCCTTGCTTTGTAAACACCACTACCTACTCCAAGAAACCAGGGCTGATTTCAGGTCTGAAGCAGGGGCAGTAACTCGTGAGCCTGGAGTGTCTGTCGTGCTAGGAATGCGGGAGAGCCCAGACACTAGGAGGAGTCCCACCAGAAGGGTGGAGTAGCCAGCTTTAGAGTTTCCACTAGTCAATTCTGGGACAATGTGAGAATTAAAAAGCATAATTATGGAAGTTGATTATAAAATATGGTATAAAAATGAAAATCCAAGAGTCTATGTAAAGTGCTCTTGCAAGAGAGTGAGAGTGAGAGAGCACGAGACAGAAAGAGGGGGGAAATGGAAAGGTTCTTTATCAAAGAATGCCAGGTAACAAATGTTTTATAGGAGGAATGATAGGACATTGCTGTTTCAGCCCTCATTTATAGTAACTGAGTTAGGCAAGATTTGTTAATGGGCACCCAAGCCACTGGGAGTAGCGTGTTAGGGAACAGGCTATTCACATAATATCAAAATGTCACCCACAGGTTACTTAAGGACAAAGGGAAAATAAATATTTACATTGAAGAAATTTGGAGATCACTACCTTAAAGGAATATTCAAATTTAACGTCACTAATGTGATGCTAAGTTGACATTATTTTTATCTTGGTGCTGTGCAATTGAATGTACCCAACATACACAGGTGGTGTTTTTGCCAGAAATATTTAAATTAAACCAAATCACGAGGAAACAATCAGATATATCCAAAATGTGAGATACTGTTACCAATCCACTTCCTTAGAATTTGTTATTATACAAATAAAAAAGGCAGGAGGACTGTTCTAGATAGATCAAAATAGACTAAGGAGACAGAACCAAATGCACCAATTGATAAGAGCCTGGCTTAA
Source organism: Varecia variegata (assembly GCA_028533085.1). Taxonomy (NCBI): domain Eukaryota; kingdom Metazoa; phylum Chordata; class Mammalia; order Primates; family Lemuridae; genus Varecia; species Varecia variegata. Next base: position 3,120,599 of record CM052443.1, on the reverse strand, counting down.
CGTTGTGGTATTTTTTTTAAAAGCTGTACAAGGCATTTTGGGGATGATTGGGGTGAATTTAGATATAGAGTCAATATTAATTTTGGGGGGAGTAATCTTGATGTGCAGGGGGTATAAGAATATCCTTCTTTGGAGATGTGTGCTGAAGTCAGGGGAAAAATATCATCTCAGTAATTTACTTTCATAGATACAAAATAAAAAGAAAAAAATATAAAGAAAAAAGTATATTCATACATTCCTAAATGGGAGATGAAGATGTCGGCAGATTCATACATTCCTAATGGGAGAGATATAACAAGAAAGGAAATGTCCCAAGACTTTAACAGCAAATCTGGTTGGAGAATATACAAATATTTTTTGTATTGCTTTTTCATCTTCTCTAAGTCTTAACATTTTCAGAGTAAGAATTAAGAAAAATAAAAGTGAACAATTAAAAAATAAATGTTAAATAAATAAAAGAATGAACCTTAACCATAAAAATTAAGTAAAACAGTATTTTACAGTTTATTCAGTTTTGGGCTATTTATCAATACTTTGTAGAATAGTTAGTAATCCTTTCTGCCTACTAGGATTTTTAGTGAGAACTCTTTGCGCTTTCTACTTGGGTTATTTATTTATTTATTTTTGGAACCTGTTTTCTCACGTGTCAGTGTTAGTCTCTCTGCTGCATCCTTCACCACCCATCTTTCGCTGCTGCTCAGTGTTAGCACAGTATTTGTGAGAGTATCATGGCAAAACTGCATGTCGAGTAAAATGTTTAGATCATAGCTTAGCTACATCGTATGCATAGCCGTCAAATGTTTATTCAGATTATTTGTGAGTATTTCCTGGGCTGAATGAATGCTCTTGTAACCAAAAATCTGATCATGTCAACTGCCGGTGCAGTTTATAGTAATCTAAACCGCTGTTATCACAGTTTCTTACATATTTGTCTGTTCCCACAAATATATTCTCTTATAGTTCTATGAGCCAGAAGTTCTACAACAGTCTCACCAGGCTGAGATGAAGATGTCGGCAGCCTGTATTCCTTTCTCGAGGTTGTAGGGGACACTCTCTCTCCTCGTTTTTTCCAGCCTCTCAACACCACCCACGGTTTTTGGCTCGTGGCCCCGTCTGTTGTCTTTTTGGCCACACCAGCCTCTCTCTGCTTTTATCGGCATCTCTTTGACTGATTTTATCAGCAACTTTTATCGGCCTACTTTTTTCGGCAATAGGTTGTAGAATAAAGCTCCAGGAAGGCATGACTTTATCAGTCTGATTTTCCATCATAAGGCAGAACCCGTCCGCAGCCAGCACATAGGAAGTGACCAGTGAATGAGTTGAAACATGGAATGAAAGTATAAAGGAAAGAGTATTTATTGGGAGCAAGGCATTTCAGTTGAATAGCTTTTCAGATTGGGGATTAGTTTTATTTTTGGTGATATCTAGATTATAATTTTTAAAGAAAATTATGTTCAAAGTGTTAAAACAATAATGTTACGATGGCAGTTGACATTCAATAATCACATGTAGCTGGCAATATTATTTCCATATAGGTTGCTAATTTTGTTAGGCCGTCATGCTTGGCTTGTATGTTTTAACTGATGACGATATTGAGACTTGTACATTACTTGCACTTTAAGCCAAATTTTAAAAATTGGTACTCACTTTAAGTCAAATTTTGGGTGAATATATATTTTGTATTTGTACGTAATCGATCTATGTTTTAGTATTATAAACTTTTCCCATTTTTCTCATAATATATAAAAATTATTATTCTTACAAATATTCAGCATTAGAAACATGCAGCAAATGTTAGAATGTTATATTAGGCAAAAGGTTTCCCTCTTTATTTACTCTAGTTCGTTCCCTGTGCAATGTAATATTTTTGCTTCAATTCTTAAAACTTAAACAGTTTAATTAATAAAAATTTTTTCTATTAAAAACTGCACTGTGGTTTCTAAGTTCAGATCTCTTAAATTACACTTGGTCATGTAAACGAGCTGTGCTTTGCAACTTTGGGTTTTTAACCTTTGCTCCTTGCTATTAGCTTTATGTTTTTTTAATTATAGGGAAATGGAGGACAGTGGGGAAGTTATGACTCAAATGGACTGTTGTTATTACTGTATTCTTTTTCTCAGGAAATGAAAAATGTTATTTATTTTGTTCAAATCAAGCAGAAACAAATATAGAATATCTTGTAGTTATTTTTTGCTCAGCATTTAATATTATCACAGTTTGATACTTTATATGTGATAATTACCTTTCTATTTTAATGATTGATGGTGTGACCAGTTATTTATAGTTGCAAAGTGTGTATTGTCCATAGTTGTCATTACCTAATATTTAAAAAAAGAATGTTATTTTCAGTGTATATAAGTGCATTATTTGAATAATGAAGTCATAGTCATTTTGGCCTTACAACTGAGGTTCATTAATATTATATGAAAAACAAAAATGGACAAGAAAAGAAAATCATTCACATTGTTAGAAATTGTTTTGTTCTTGGCTTTTGTCATAGGTCTCTTCTGTGAGGCTACAGTACTTTACATTCTTATGTTGCCCATTTGTGCAAACATGTCCAGATGAATTCACTGTTTAATGTTAAGAATCTTATAACATGCCAATTTGATTTGTAGCCCTTCATATCATAGAATGCTAATTAAAATCATATTTTTGCATATGTCATGCCTTTCATGTACATATGCAAATAGATTCTGTTGCCTTTCAGCTATTAGTAATTAACTTTATGAAGGACAGCTGTAATACATAATTAACAAAAATGTTTGCAAGCCCTTTTACATTGAAAGTTACAATAGTAAATTTTTTTTTTCACTTACCAAGAGAGCCATTTTAGTCCAATGATTCTGAATGAGATCTAAATTGTTTTAAATAATCACATGACTTAATTAAATTGATGCTGTGCTGTATTCAGTGGAAGAGTGGTGCTCATGTACTGGCTGCTGATTCCTGTCCATTTCATATTTATGTCAACAAAATTGAATTAAGTACGCTGATTTGTGTATAAAATAAGATAGTATGTCAGGTTATACTTTTTGTTTGTTTTAGTTGTTGGTATCTTGGCACTTCAGTATAATTTTTTTGTGTGCTGCAGATACTGTAAACATTTATATCATTCTTCAAACCCTCTCTTCAAATTATTACCATGTTTTTAAGGAAGCTTCATGAAAGCTATTCATTTTCTCTTTTATGGTCCTTTAAATATTTAATAAAATGACATTTTCTCAAATTCATTTCATGATTGAAGTGTGAGATCAGCTAGGGGCAGTGAATGTTATATGGTGGTGTTGCTTTATCTGTCTCACTAACTGGCTGTGAAGACAATGACTAAAAACCACAATTATTGTTGTGATCTTTTGGTCACTGTTAGTATACCCAAGTCAGAAAATGAGCCACCCAATGTAGATACAGTTATTTTTTCTGCTTTTGAAGTATCACAGTATATTTAATCTGTATGTAATCTTTTTGTTTAGCAAGAGTACCATTGTAATATGCATTTTCTGTTATATCTCTATATTTCTTGTTATAAACATGTTTATTATTCTTAAATACTTTTTGTACAAATTTCTAGCAGAGAGTCAAGTTTTAGTTCTATAATTACTTTTATTTATTTTTTTAGGGTTGCTTTTGTAATGAAGAAGCACTTAAATACTCATCTACTAGGCAAACATGGAGTTGGCACCCCAAAAGAAAGGTAATTTTTTTTCATTTAAAAAATATAATTACATTTTCATTTTAGGCATTGTTTAATGATATGACTTCTAGAATTTTTATCACGTCAGTCCATCACATTTTGCATTTATGGTACTCTGTTGAATATCATATTTTACACCATCCTTCAACAAAAATATAATATCACATTTTAATTAAAAAATTCTAGTCTAGAAATATTTGAAAGGATTTGGGGGCTTTGAATTTGTAAAACGATCTTGAAATTGTAGAAGACTTAAATTTTAAGGAATTCTGTAAATGCATTAGAATGTGCTAAAACAAATACCTAAAACTAAATTTTATTTGTTTTTTTCCCTCTGTTTTTTCTTTGAGGTTTTAAAATAATATTTTTGATTTTTTTTACTGTAGACTTAAACATTGCTAATATTAAAAAAGAAGTACATCTTGTGTCATCCCCCAAATAATACTACAGTTGCCATGTCATGAAAAATAACACTACAATTATTATGTCGTCAACTGCCAGGTTTTCTTTTTTCTTGCTACTGTATCATAATTAGCTTCATCACATAGACTTAATTATATTAGGTGAACTGAAATATAGCAATGTCAGTTACCAGGTGAGCATGGCTACTTCTGAAATTTTAAATCTTTAAAATGTGCAGCTCACTCAGAACTAGTGCAAGCACTGTCACCTTCCTTAAAGACAAGATAGATTTTCAGCTTCCCTCAAAATCCTCCAGGATAGTATCCAACATTCTACAGACACTCCCAGAAACTTTAGCTTTTTAATGGCATTTTAAAATGTCAATAATGATGCAATTTGTTCTACTACTCTTAAGCCTGGGGCCTGTTCAGCCATATTTGTAAATGTTTAATAGTCTTTTAAAAAACTTTTAAATGATCTTACCAGTATTTTCTTTGTTTATAAGGAATTAACTTGACTTTTCTACTGGAGGCATATTGTTTTCTTTAGCTTTGTAGTCTGGACATAGACTACTACTGTGTCAAAATATTGGGGTTGTTGGGTATGCCTCCTTTTACCCATACTTTTTTGGGACATTGTATTTAATAATTGCAGTAAAAATATATGATTTGACTATGCCATGGATACATTATTCTTGAAATTTAAAGACATTCTATACTTTTTTTTTTGTTTTTTTTTTGACACAGAGTCTCACTCTGTTGCCCGGGCTAGAGTGCTGTGGCGTCAGCCTAGCTCACAGCAACCTCAAACTCCTGGGCTCGAGCAATCCTTCTGTCTCAGCCTCCTGCGTAGCTGGGACTACAGGCATGCGCCACCATGCCCAGCTAATTTTTGTCTTTTTCTATATATTTTTAGTTGTCCAGCTAATTTATTTCTATTTTTAGTAGAGACAGGATCTCGCTCTTGCTCAGGCTGGTCTGGAATTCCTGACCTGGAGCGATCCTCCCGCCTCGGCCTCCCAAAGTGCTAGGATTACAGGCGTGAGCCACCGCGCCCGGCCGACATTGTATATACTTTTTTAAAGAATAATTTGGTAATTGTCAAAGTTGTGTTTCATACATGTTAAGTGGAAACAAAACATGTTTTTAATTATATTCCTGTTGCTTTAGGAATTATCTCAATCATTCTATGACCTTATTAGCAGTGCATTATTATTCCACTTTTATAGATCTAAGGACTGAGAGCCATGAAGATACAATAATGGCTTATTCAATATCTCATAACTAATAAATGATGAAACTCTTACTTTTCTGGCTCTAATTTCAAAATAAATTTGAACAAAATAATCTAGATCAGATAAGTAGTAAAAAGAAAACATTTCCCAACTATTCCTTTAAATAGTATTCATTTTAAAATCAAATAATTTTGCTTTTTATCTAGGAATTTTAAAAATTTGAAGAAATGTTTGTTCATATTGTTTCGTATCAGTGAAAAATTCATCTTTCTCTATGTATTGATCTATTAAGCACCTTAAAAATATTAGATACTCTCTATATATTATGAGTTTGAAGATCACAGGTTTACTGTTTGGTTTTTCATTTACCCTTTTCTGTGCATTCCAGGACACTTTCCTTTTCTTTCACTCATTTTCAGTCCCAAACAGATAAAGGGAGACTCAAAAAGAGGAAAGAGAAAGACTGGATGTCTTTCAGCCCTCTGTGATACTGTAAGCTTTTCTCAGACATTGGCGCTATTTTTGTCCTAAAATCAGGAAATGAATCTCAAATGAGAAAGAGAAACCGTCTTATGGATTATTATTACCTTTTAAATATTACAGGTTGCGATGTTCACCTAAACCAAACATCTTTGATTCAGTTGTTTTTCCTATTAAAAGTTCTTTGTTTCAGGGGACTTCTTGTTTGGCACTCTCTCTCTCTTATTACGTAGGAATACTGAATTAGAATGCCAAGACTTGTCTACGGCCATATCATCCTGAACATGCCTGGTCTAGGAAGCTAAGCAGGGTCGGGTGTGGTTAGTACTTGGATGGGAGAATGCCAGGACTTCAACATCAGTATAATTTTCAATAGACACTCATAGGTGGAGAAGACCCAGATTTAAGTGGCAAAAAGTAGCATAACAGATGTCAAAAGGCTCCTTTCTTCCATTTCACCCTCCTGCTTGGTCTTAGTATAAGCAAAGAAATCCTTTATCAGCATGCTCAACCATCAGTCTGGGCATAACTGTTCTCTAAATTAAGTTAAATATTTTTCTTACCTATTTAAAACATTAATGCCTTGGCTATACTTTTGCAAGCTTGCTATATTTTAATTTCTCCAGGACATTATAATCAGTTTTTTTAAATGTTTTGAATTTGATTCTCTTCTCTAATGCATTGCATATTATAGCAAATAGTAATAGAAGTTAGCTAAATAGGCTGTGACAATTAAATTAATAATGTATTTTATTTGCAAGTATTTAGGCCTTGTGCTTTGACTGATATATGCAAAAATGATAATTTATTAAAAATAAATTCATATACTTGTACTATAAAGTTTGATGAACCAATACATTTTGTCAGCATGACTATCATTAGAAAGAGAAAACTAAATAATTTCAAATATTTTCTTTGAGACTCTATGAACACCTGAGTGATGGCTTGTGTAAGAACATACTTTTTTTAATCCCTAAATTTGCATTAAATTATTTTAAGATAGTATACTACAGTATTTTTGAAGTCTTACACACTTAAATACAAACAACTAAATATAACCACATTCAATTCACATTCTAAAATAATAAACTCCAATTAATTTGCAAGTTCATTCTGAAGTATTCCCTATTTTAAATGAGTAATTCTCTTTGTATTATAAGTAAGGCAAAGTATCTTTATGACTCTTTGAATTTCCTAATAGTAATCTAGCAAACGAGCTTATCCACAATTATCACAATTGGAGCAGCCATGCTAAGTATATCTTCTGTGAAAGCCAGGTGCATATTACAATGGAAGTGGATGGCATTTGTAGTTCAGTGCCTGGAAATCAGCTGGGCTTTGAATGACTGTGTAAATAGGAGGAGGAGGAAATGATTCGCTTAGAATTTCTCATCTGATACATGGCTTTTGTGGTGTGGGGGATGCCATTAGGACATATCTGCACTGGTAGCATCTCCCGAAGGCTGGTACACTCAGAAAACCACTTTACCAATAAAAGATTTTAAATTAGATGAGTGCATCATAAAGTATAAGTGTTAAATAATTTCATAACTAAGGCAATGTACCTGTGTTTTTACTAATGCATATCCAGATTGAAACCTTACGATTTTTTCAGGGCAGCCATTTTTGGAGGAGTCTGTGAAGGTTCCTACTCTCAGTGCATTACTGTCAGCACAGCTGTTGGGTGTGTTCAGGCCCCTGTGACGGGCTCAGGGCTGGTCAGTATGTTTGTCTAGGCTGAATGGGATTTCCCCCAGGCCCCCGTACGATTACTGAGCTCTGGAATTTGTGCTGACCTCTCCCCTTTTATCAGACATTGGGGATTTGGGGTTAACTGTCTTTCTTTTCATAGTACCTCTGATCGTATTGCTAAGTAAAATCTTTCCCCCCACCCAATCTAATTGTGGGAGAGAAATCCTGGCAGCTCTGAAACTTGTTCTAATTTTTTTTAAGCCACTATTATAGGACATGACAGTGTGTAAGTCTTTTTGAGACTATCTTGTCCCCTTTCTCTCTCTTCTGAAAAACTTTTATATGTTAAAATTGCATAGAAGCATCATTGTTTTCTGTTTTTCAAGTTTAGATGTAAGCTTCACCCTTTTTCATGAAATATGAAAATATCCCAAACAGAAACATTCTGGGAAAAGCATAAATACATATACATGTACATGCACAGTTGTTTTTGTAGCTGCAGCGAGGTTACTTTGAGAGAAATAATATATTTTACAGAAATCCTGAATAACATATAGTATAATAGATTAAAATTTATCTTGTCAGTATAGATTCTATTCGTAGTATTTGATTTAACTCTCCTGTTAAATCTCAGTTGTCACTTTATTGTCCATTTAAAGAAATATTAATAACTTATGTTCGTCTAAGTTGCTCTTGTTGCATATATTTTATTTTTTAAAGGATAAAAAGTTTTCCTCAGTATTTACTTCACAGTGAATTTCTGTAAGGTAAATACTGCTTTTTATTTTGTCATTGAAATGCATTGTTTATTCTCATGGATGTGTTGTGATATTAGGTCTGTCTGATGTGCTCCTGTAGGATCTCTCTGGAGTGCACTTTGTAAAACTCTTCACCTTGTGTGTCCAGGCTTCAGACTCTCCCCATCACCACCTGCAACTGATTGTCCTCCCCTCTTATTTCTTCCCTTCCATCCATCATTACCAATCTTTCTTCTTTTTGCTTTTTTTCCCCAAGAGGGCCAATTTAGGAAAAATAAAGTGTTTATGGACTCCTCTCCACTTTAAAAAATATTTGTATGAGAAATACCACTGTTGGGCCAAAGTGGAGGGAAACCATGTCAATTCTTTCCATTTTGGGTTGCATATTTTAATGAGTGGGGAGGTTGCTATATTTTAATGGCTTAATATTGTTTTTGCATGAACTGAAGACCCTTCCATTTTTCCCCCATCTCTTCATCTGTAGACAGTTAGATATAAATAATATTCTGTGATCATATGATGTGGTTTTATTGTGAAGAGGTAGGATCTAATAGCGAGATAGCCCTGCTATATAATCCCTTCTACCTGGAAAGGTAGATAGGAGTCATAGGAATTCATCTAAAGCCAAGTTTATTATTTTTAGAAAATTTGTTTCTATGTTTTACTGGCTTAAAACAATAATTTATTTAGGCACATATGTAGATAAGTATATATTTCCCACCAAAGTTACTTGCCACGATCTGGGAAGCATTTCTAAATTAGATTGGTAGTTTGGATTTTCTATGATTGCTTTGTCACTAATGTCTTATGGTGACATAGAAAATATGGGTATTTTCTACCTCCTGCTTTAGAAGTTTTCCAGGTGAAAGTTTATGAAAGTAAGTACCTGAGGTGTAGAATATTGGGATTGTGGATAATTCTCATGGCTCATTTCTTGGGGAGTGGAGCCTGTACTTCAAGCTCCTCTCGTCCCTGGGTTCCTCACCTCTCACGAAGCCATGTCCGTCATGCTCCTGCATTAATTGAGAAGTCAAAAACTAATGGAATGTCTGGATTCCACATATTTGTCATAGAATTTACTTTGATGCCCAGAATGCGTATTCCTTCCATTCATTTCTTAATGCACTTTCAGTTTTATCCTCCAGTCATTCCCATTGCTGGGGAGCTGCTTTCCTTCACTGCCTTGTTTTTGTTTTCTTCCTCCAGTGAAATTGACTTTACTGATTTGTCCACAGTTATGATAATGACTTAAATTTAAGAATGTTTTAAGAAGTAACCTTATAAAACTCATATCTTTATTATAAGGTGGTATTTAGGATGCTGTTCATGAAAATATGTCATGTCTTCCTTATAAGACTCAGGGGAGTGATTTCTGTCTGGTCTTTATTCCAGGAAAAGTTGTACTTTTCTGTAACCATTTGTCATTTTAGTCTTTGGTACTAGCAAATCATGTATATAATTGAGTTTTCCTCTTTATGTTTACTGCTGGGAAGCTCAGGACCAAAATTGTGATCCATCTCTAGCAAGCAGCGTGGACTTCAGGGAATGCATTTTATTTACTACTGTTATTTCCAGTTTTATCTTTTTTCCCCTTATGGGGAAGTCTCATTTTATGTCAGCAATATATTTTAACAACCTCACATAAATCAAAACCCACATAATTCAAGGGCAGTTTTGCAAAAGGAGTTTTTTTAAAGTCAAGTCAACATTTTTTTGGAAGTGTGTACATCTTCAGCCATTTGGTTTGGGGCACTATGTTGAGTGTTGTGCAGCCCTATTATTAGATATATTTTTTTAATTGTCTTTACCCTATTATATGAACATTTCGTGCATTTTTGTGTTGTCCTTCAAGAGTGCTTTTTACTTCTCAGTATTACCTGTTATTTTAAAGAATGCTTGTTCCTAAAGTTTGCTGATTAGACAGAGGTAATAAGCACTCCTCAGAAAAAGTAGGGAGGATCCCTTGCCTTTTATACCAGCGTATTTGCCCTCTGGCTGTATCAAAAATACTGCTTTCTTTAGTGCATCTTTGTTATATTCAAAAAGAAACCATATTCACTACTTTAAAAGAAATTCTCATGTTAGAGGTAGTGAGATTTTAAATGTTAGTAGTATATATCACAATATAGAGATTTTTTTCCTACTGTTTCTAAGATTTATTCTTTATTTTTAATCTAGGAAATTTCTGTGTATCCTGGGCACTTAAATAACATGAATATTATAAGAGTCTTATTCCTCAGATAATACTGGTTATTATATAGTTATTCATAATATGTGAAAATATTTAAAAGAGGGAACAGTCCAGAGTAAGGCATTTTGTGGGGGGAGGGCATTATGAGCATCTCATTTATTCGCTAATTTATTCTTTCAGTACGCATGCGTTGGTTACAGCAACTACTATGTTCCAAAACTTAGATGGCATGTGGTATTTGAAGATGACACAGCTGTGTTCTCAGGGGACCTTAATTTGGGGTTGGTGGGCAAAGGGTAAGGACAGAGAGACAAGACACACATAAAGGAAAGGGGCATTTTATTAGGTATAAGCCTTGAAGATAAACAGGGTACTACTGCAGGGAGTGTCTGGGAGAGGTGCTATTTTAGGATGGATGGTTAGGAGAGCCCCTTTCGAAGGGCTACACTTGATGTGAAATGTGGAGTTGGAGCAGTCCCAGCAGAGAGCACAGTTGAGGCCCTCTGTGGGTGTGCGAGAACTTGGCCTGTTCTGTTCCGGTGTGCTGGAGCTGCGCGACCTCGGGCATCAGGTTGGGGAGAGTGGTCTAAGGTGAAGAAAGAAGATCCTAGAGCTGTGTGCGTTGTTCTAGGAAATGGGAACTGATGAGAGTATTTTGTTTAGGGGAGATTTGGTTTAGGTAAGAATGAGCCTGGGAGACTGGGTTGGAATCTGGCTGAAAGGGACCCTGACTGCTGTGCCAGTGACCTTGTACTCTGCACCCAGGAGGACGCCAGCGAAGTCGAGAATGAGCTCCAGGATAGACTGCAGGCTGGTGGGTTAACATTATTACTGTGACGACCGCCGTTGAACTCCACCTCCGTTTCCGGGGTTACTGCCTGGTCCCTTCCCTCCCCTGGCCACTGGTTCAGTTTCTTTCTCCTCAAATTCATAATTGCAGATCCAGCCTGCAAATAAGCCTTTTAATCGTCTGTTTTATTTTGTCAGATAAATTGCTCCCTTATCCTCGTATCTGTCTTCTCCTTTCTCTATATTTTTGTTCTGCTTAGTCTTCGTACGTTCACACATTTCACCTGTCCTGCACACCAGTCCAAATCATGTACTTATTTCAAGTCCCAAACTGAGGCACCTGTCCTCTGTGAGTCCTTGTTCTTGTTTATTCTGTCTCTGATTGATCTTCTTGCTCGTCACATTCCTATGGAACGTTAGAGAATAAAGCGTATCTAAATATATATTTTCTAAATTAGAAATTCCTTTATCCCACCGCTTCTATCTCCCAAAAACGAAATCCAAAAGATTATAATAATACTTTATACATTATAATTATGTTATCCAGTACTAGTTCAATGAGTTATTAGGCCAGGGACATATGGTTTAGTACTGTGATAATCTTAACTAAAATGACAATTATTCCTACATAGAAATGATTGAATTCTGTAGAGATATTGAGGTATACCTTTTCTAATATGGTTGTTCCAGTTGCTTTGTGTGTCATAATACATTGTAGTTTCATGTGACAAATTAATTTTTTAAGGGATTTTTTTTACCTGCTACTATTTAGTGTAGTGGTTCACTCAGATTTGGGGTATATGAATGTCTGCTGTTTTTAATTTTTTAAGAATCTAGGTGTTTTCCACCAGCTGGCATCTAGAATATTTTTGGCCATTCTCTTCTTTTATTTCACTTAAATTACTTTTAGAACACTGGGGCTTATACATCTGGACTCTGACTAAAATATGCCTTAAGCTCTTATCTTTAATTCCCAGTCAGTGCCAGCATTAAAGAGAACAAAGGCCTATATGTTCACTGCAGCCTTCAATTATGCTTAATTACCAACTTTGATACAGTTTCATTATACAGTACTGACTTTTTGTGAGCATTTCTTTATATTCATGATGTCTTGGTAGTTGCTTATAAAAGTCCGAATTAAATTTTTTCCTGAGGAATTTTCAGAAAACAGAACCTTTCTCAAGTAATTTTTGTCAAGTTGCATCAAAGCAATTTGATCTCCCGTTTTAACAGACGAGAAACAAGATATTTGTATTTCATTATACTACAGTGCTATGGTAGGAAAAATGAAGTGTTTACATACATTATTTCTAAGACAGTTTTCCCCCCAATTCTTGGTCCTAGGCCCACTTGCATGATTGATCTATTGTGAGTTTAGAACAAAGGGATTCTCCACTAACACTGTGCTGTTTTCTCACACTTAGTACTCCTAGGAGCAAACAAACAGCTGTTGATGTTCTGTATGGGACGACATATCGGTCTTGTGGTCATCCTCAGGTTCTACAAAATGTGTGTCTGTGATTTCCGTTAGTCCTGGATTCCCTTTCAAAGGAATCATAACACTGTTCAATACTTCCTAAGCTATTAGCACCTCCTCGGGTGAATCGTATGAAATGGACATTTAATAGGTTAAAAACAGTCAAATATTGTTAATCTCAGATGAGTTGACCTAATTTTATTTAGAAATACTTCTAACATATGATGTCAATATAAAGATCTGTTCTTCAGGGAAACAACCATTTCTATTGAGTTTAAACTTAATCCAGTTTTTTTCTTGTTTTATGAGTAATGATTTCCTAGAGAGCTGGTGCAGTAATACAGATGAAGGTGGGTCAAGGTGAGAGGAGGAGACGTCTCCGCAGACACGGTGCCATCTTTGCAGTCACTGCTGTGCTGAAAGCCACGTTTCCAGTCTGCTAGGCCAGAGTCACTGTGTATTCTCTTTTCAAGGCTCGGATTTTTGTCTCCCTTACTCTGTCAAGCGGTCCCTAGATTTCTATTCTAAATAATCACTTCTTACTACTTAGCACATTCCATCTTGTTCTCCTTTTAAAAAGGCGTATGCCCTGTCTCCAGACTAGATAGTTAATTTCCTGACGGCCTGATCCTCAACTTTTCTTCCCTGAGCTTTTAAAAGGATGCTTAACACTCTGTAAATATTGATGGATTTAGGATATTAAAATCTTCTTTGTGATTTTTCTTTTGCAAGATGGACTTCTAGTTAGCTGGTCTAATTTATGATTTACAGACACAATATAAAAAAGATGTTACCACCTAATGAGTTCACCCCACATGCATGGTCCTTGGGGTGAATGTGACTTTCTCATCTGTGATGCTGAGGACAGCAGTGTTTTGGAGAAGATTTTGGCAAATTAGACCTGAATTTATAGTTATAAAAGTACAAAAATATCATATAGGTACAGCATTTTATAATTTTAAAAGTATTCATTTTTAGATAAAAATGTTCAAGAAGTTTTTAGTTGCTAAAATCTAAATATCTCTATTTCCCTTTTTCATGCTAATCTTGTAAAGTAAAGGACTATGCGAAACAGCACATTCAGCAGAATATGCATATGAAAGTTTTTATTTAAATTAGACCCAAATTTTCTTTGAAGTTAATTAAAACGATAATTTCCCCTTTCATTCTCATAGTGCATTGTAGTGTTCAGAATCTTTTTCTCACTTTATATTTATAATTATGTAATATGGATGTGCCATAGATTTTTGGAAACTAGACAGTAGCAGGCTTATTTCTGGATAATGAGTGTTTTAAGATTTATGCCTTTGCCTTTTTAAAAACCTTATATTGTTAATATGATAATAAGATTTTGAAGATGAGGAAAAATTTTAACTTAAGAAATGACCCTAATGCTTATTAATTTGCTATTAGTACTCATAGTAGTAACAGTATATGAAAATACTTCAAAGTTTCAATGTGTTTGAGAGATATAGTGTGAAAGTATTGTTCTTATCATTTATTTTCAAATTAATTTCTTTCTTTTTGGTTTTGTCAGCATTAACTCTATTTCTGTTACATGAAATAAAAACAAATTTAAAACTATTTACATTGGAACATAACCATATAAAACCAGTAAAAACTGAGCTGCTGTGGTTGAAGCTGGGAGAGGATCCCAAAGACCAAGACAGTTGTGGAGTACTCTGCATGTCTCACCATAGATACGGGGCTTTTCGTTGGATTAAAGAAAACATCTTTTATACACGACTTTCTTTTATTTGTACAGTAAGCTATTGACATTTGCAGATTTAAAACTCATAATATTGTCAATGCATGGGTGACACACACAATTTAAATTTTTGTAGAAGTTCAGGTTTGAGTTGGGCATGTTCAGAGACCAGTCCGTGTCAGAGCTCTTAACTTAGCTAGTGAGAGAACCCTTCGTGCAAATCTCAGTACTCTTTTATTTTTTGTGCTCTGTCATGAGTATGTAATACCTCTGAAGAAGTGATTAAAAACAAAACATTTTATTCAAAAGAATCCAACTACTGATGATGCAAAGAAAGAATGAAAAAAAATCTAAGGATGTAATCATTTTTAGCCAAAAATACAAAGTTGGGATAAAGTAAAATCTGTAATGTAATGTTCTAGTTTTCAGGTTGGTTTTAAATTCACAGGTATTCATTATATTCATGAATGAATAAATAAAAACAAGGTAGTTTTGTGCCTT
>CM052443.1:3073173-3098173 GCA_028533085.1 Varecia variegata | reverse complement strand
ATTCTATTGATCTTTCAAAGAGTCTTCCTAAAAATTTAAAGTGCTCTTAGATGCTTAGGCATTTTTTTTAGGTATTATTTCCCTTTGTTCTTGTATTAAAGCAAATTAGAAAACAAGCAGTCCATACTTTCAGTGACATTCTATAATAATTTCTTTTTGGGCACTTTGTAATAATAATGATAATTAGAGCTTATGTATTTTTGTCTTGATCATTATCAACTAACTTTTTTATTTTTATCTTGAGTGTGATTAATGAGCATGTAGCTGAAAATGTAAAACATTCAGTTTGTTGTATTATTCCTTGGTCAGTCTATATGAAATTAATTTTATAAATCAACATTTATGAGATTAATTTTATAAATCCTCATTTCCTTTATGTTTTCCTTTTGCTATAATGTACTTCTGTGGAAATTCAGGTTTACTATTTATATTGTAAATATAAAAATATATTGTAAATATATAAATATATTTAGAGTGTCAAAAATATGGGCCATGAAAATGATAATGGTATGAGTGAAACTTTGGATGAAATAGCATGTTCTCTCAAATCATTTGTGAGAGCTTTAAATTGTTAATTATATATTTTGTTTTACAAGTGTATTCAGTTACATCCTGAGAATGAGACATATCTGAATATATTATACTTATAGGTACATACCTACAACCTGTAATTAGATACAATTTAGTATTTTCATCAAAATTTCATGACAGCAGCTACACATGTAAGCCTCTTGGTTGCTTTGCATTTAATGTGAGTGATAGCAGTATAGTATATAGAATACCAGTACTAGTTTATGAGCTTCACACAGAAAAACCTCCGATAGTGGCAGTGAACAACTATAACCACTTCCAGTTACCTGTTAAATTGATGCTACTCACTGTGGAAATGACAGAAGGAGACTGTGAATTACTCCATATGAACAATACACATTTCAGAAATCTTTAGAGTACACAGTCCCTTCAAATGGTATATGATTAATAGCATATGACCTTGCTGGAAGAAAGTTCTCTTCCTTAATATAAACATTTCCTTTTCCTTCTCATTATCATCTCAGTATTGCTTTAAAAAGATTTTATTTTGCTTGTTAAAAAATGGAATCAACATATTTAAGTACAAAGAATAAAGTAAATAGGTTTCTAAATCTTATCACTAAAAAGCAGTCATCGTTAGCTTTCTGTAGTGTCCCTCAATGGGAACATCTCTCAAGTCTCATGTGTACATATGCATATAGTTTTATTATATACACATATTTTTACATAATGTTTTGCACCTTGCTTTGTTTTAGCCCATGTGTTATGGACATTATTCCATGTCAGTTTATAAATACAAATTTACATAATTTTAATGGCCCTCTAATCTATTTATGTGTATCATGATATTACTAGTAAATGGGCATTTATAATGTTTCTAAGTTTTTACTGTGTAAAGACTATTATGTGTAAATCTTTTCTAAGTTATTATTTCCCTAATGTAAATTCTACAATTGGAACTGTTGTGGAAAAGGTGTTTGTATTTTGTCATATTTGAGCATCCTTCTACTTCATGCTCCCACAGACAATGCATAGTCATCATTTTCTTGTGTGTACTGGAGGAGGGGGAAGAATGTTATATTAAAATAAGTCTACATTTTATATAGCAAAATAGATGTAACATTTCAAAGAAATTTCTAATAATCTTTGCTTCAAATCATCTAAAAATTTTCTGTTACTCTTTCTTTTTGTTAGCAATGCTTTGATGGAAAATTTTGTGAAATATTCTGGGTATTTGAAATATCAAGGGGTGATTATCCTTCAGAAGAAAAAATAATATATTTAGATTGCATATTTTTATGTCTACTAGTTTTAATGTATATACATGTTTTATTGGATGCTTGATGGTCCAGGAAAACTGTAATAATTAAGTTTGTAATAGATTGTCAAGTAAAGATTAATGATAAATATGATAGTCTATGTTCTGTCATAAAGCTAGTTATCAGCCAACCGATGGTAGGAAAGTTTTTTTTACTTGGCCAATGTGTAGGGAATTCTGAGGTATCTTAGACCATATAGAATTCAACAGTTACAAATTTTGAATGGTTATGATAATACATTTTTTAAAATCACATTGAGATTTGTTCTGACTCTTCATAGGTTATCCTTAGTGAGAGGTAGGTCCCACATTACCATGCTGTAATTCTTGGCCAGTTTTGTTTCCTGTGAAAGTCAAACAGAAGCTTTATAGCCACCTTATATTCAAATGCTTCACCCAGTCTTGAGCTAACCGGAGCGAGGGCAAGCCCTCCCTGCTCCCTTGCTCTTGTGGAAGTAGCTATAGGGTTGTCATCAGCACTGTGGTGGGTGTTGGTCTTTTCTTCCTCCTCCTCTTCATCCATCCCTCTGCTCACAGATGTGCTGCTGCCAGCTCTCACAGGTGGTGAGACCTTGGGTGCTTTCATTTCAACTCCCTGAAAAAGAAGACTTGCTAATCAGTGGGCATCTAGACTGTGTCTATGGGATTTTTCTTTATAGTATACTAAAAATGGCAAAATTCATCTTGTGTTGTTAAGGAAGCATAGTTGTTTACTCTTGGGAGAAAAATATTTCCTTGTACATATTAGCAGTTTTTAAGTTTATTTTCTGAAATGCTTTATGTGGCTTCTTTTACATCTTGCTAAATTTTATTTGAAAATTTAAAAAGGCAGATTTTAAAGAATGGGTTGGTCTTACCAGAAAATGTATAAGCTTTTCTATAAAGAAAGCTTATAAAGAAAGTTTGGTATTTCTACTTTTGTCATATTTATATATTTTAAGAACCAGGGAAGCTGTGTTGTGTTACCTTGGGTCTGTGTGTCAGCCGTGAATGACAGAGATAATGTGGTTTTTATCAATATTAATACTTTCTGGGGCACAGTTTCAAAAAGGTCAGGAATGACGGAGCGAAAAATTTTTACGAGAATGCTTTATAACGTGCCTTGAAAACATGAAACAATTTAACAAACTTGATTGTCCTTGGCTTCAGAGTAAAGGTTGCATATCGAAAGCTCAGGACGTTGCCAAGAATACAGAACAACTGGAATGCGCCGGGTGCCTCTACAGCCCAAAGTCTCTGTGAGCACTTTGAATAGCTGCTGTAACCTGCAGTGGGAAGGCTGGCCGAGAACTTATTTCCGTTGAAGTTGGACATACTGCATTGTCTGCTTTTTCTCTTATGTATGTACTTCTTTGCACAGTTGAATTATTTGTAAATCATCACACAATTATAGACCAGTCTAGTGATTTTCTGGGAGGAAATGCTATTTTAAAAATTAGGTACTCAGTTTTATAAAATTACCATTATCAATGGGTTGAAAAAAACATCCCTTAATATTTCAGGGTTGACCATTTTTTTTAAAGCTGACTATCCAATCCAACTTTTTTAGTGCATGCCATGTGACAGACGCATAGCATTATCAGGAAAGTACATATTAATTATTCTAATTAACACGTGACTTCAGGAGTCTTAGATTAATCAGCATGTGATCTTGGCTGTTTGTATCCTGTGGGAATTTTTCGCACTCAGATGCAGAAATACCAGGCTAAATATATGGCTTTGTTTGTGCATGGAGACAGTGTTCATCGTAGTAGTACTATACATCTAAGAAAACAGAAAGTAATTAAAATGTTGATTACTATAGTAAATCTCTGAAACATCCGATTATTTGTATTTCATATATGCTCACATTTCTGAGAAGTTAGCTTTACAGCAACCTAGCATGATTATCTGATATCCTCCGGAAGGTTAGCTGAGTTGTTTCCTATATTACTTAGGAAAAAATTTCTTTTCACAATTGAAAATGTCAGCATCAATTTAAAGTAACACTAAGCATGTGCTTGCTTTCTGAATATTATCCTCCTCCACCTCCTTCCAACCACCCTGCCGAGGATCTGGCTGTGACAGTTTGATTAGATCATCAATCCTCACTGTTAACAGCACTTTTCCTGAACACCTGGGCTGCCAGGTCACATCTGAATTCAGCTACCGTTGTTTCAGTGACCCGACGTGCATTCACCATAGCAATTTACATTACGTGCACAAATTAAAAGTTACCTTATAACAATAGTTTACTTTAAAAAATGACCTCTTTCCCCCCCATGTTAAAGTTCTGCTACATTATAGGAGGTGCATTTTTATATGATGAAAGACTATTTTAGAACAGTCACCCACCTTGATGAAGGTGTTTTTTTTTCTTTTCACTTGGGCTGTTAGATCAGAATTTCTATAATGAAAATAATCTTGTCTTTTATCTACTTGTGCTATTTAAAAATCTGCTTTGATTGCATTCTTAAAATTTGATTACATTTTTAGCAAATTTAAGCCTAAATAAATAATTGAATTTGTCATATATTGCTGAAAATCTTTTTGCTTTCTGCTCCTAAATTCTCCAGTTGAACTGTCACAATAATCTGATTTATACTTTTCTATTTATAGTTGTAATGATAGAGATAAATACCTACTTACATTTTCAATGCAAATTGTTTGGTAGCAGACTACAACATAAGCATACTGTTAAATCTAGCATTGTCGGGTTTTTTGATACCATAATCATTTTTTTTTTCCCTACAACTTTTTATTTTTATGATAAAGGGAGGAAACATATGATAATTTTATTATTAAAGTGTATGTATGATACATTGTATTATGGTAGAGACCTGACTTCTGTTGTTCAACCAAAGTTTTCCCATTGGTGTTTGAGCAGTGTTAGGTGGGGATTGAAATGTTCCTCTAAAGAGTATCTCTACCTAATATTGGTAAAGAAAAAGAGGAGTTCAGTATAAATGGTATCTGTGATTTTGGCTGTGATTTTAAATTTTTAGTTCTTCATTATTTTAAGGCAGATTTTACATTGTGTCAGCAAATCAAGGTGGTATGGTGTTTTTGTGAGAAATTCAAGATAGTCCATGATTTCTAAACTCCTTTATTCTTTTCATTCTTTCTTGTTTAATGGAAGAGCATATCGGTGTATACATTATAAAGACTTCCCTATTGATAATATACTATTTTTTGTAGTAAGATAAATCTTTTTGAATTATTAAAAAAATTGTTGTTCTGATTTTTTAATGACCTATTCATAGGTACTAGAACATGGGAACATATTTTTAAATAATACTAAATATTCATAAGTAAGATTATACTTGGTAGAACTCAAGCCAGCGTGTGTGCACTTAGGTTTTCTGCAGTGCTCTGGGGCAGTGACTGAACACTGCTCTACTATAACCGTAGGCACGTGTCCCAGTGAAACCGAGTCTCTGACTTTGCGCTACTTATGTTTTCATTAGCATGGCTAATGCTCCTAACCACATCTTTATCATATCTCAGAAAGTCAGTGGCAATTGTAATCTCCTAAGCTTTTGGCAGTGATACAATGTAATGTGTTGGAAAGTTCATTTGATTAATCATTAATTAACCTAGTTTCAATTCACAGACCTTCATTTTAGTCTATGCCGATGTGAGATTGTGGAAGGAAAGCTGGGGCTGGGGTTAGAGGATCTGAGTTCCAGTCTGTCCCTAAGTAGCTTTCTTTCCTTGGACAAATCTCTCTTTGGCTCTCTGAGTCTTAGTTTCATTATCTATAAAGCTGATATGATAAAATGTAGACTGCTGTGAGGATCAAATAAGGTAATGAAAAGTTCTGTAAAGGAAATAAAATAACAACATATCACAATGGATAAAACTCTAACAGAGAAATTATTAAAATGCAGTACCTGAATTTTAATTCTAACACTGCCATTTTATTAACTTACACAATTTGTCCGAGTTACTTAACCTGTGGAACTCAGTTTACTCAAAAATATAGGGAATAACACTTTTCTTACAAAATTCTCAAAAGGAGTAAATGAAATGAGATTAAGTACGTAAGTGGCATAGCAGAGGGCTTGTCATCTAGAAGATATTGTACAATTGTGAATGACCTTTACCTTGTACATATTATTAATTTGACAAAACTTTTTTGAGGCTTGGCCTGGTGTTAAGCTCTAGGAATGGAGTGGTGAGCAAGATAATGCTTCTTGCCCATGGAGTTTACATTCTCATGGGGGAATCAGAAAGTAAGTCAATGAGCACACAAATAATTTTAGAAACCAGTAGGTGCCTTGGAGATAATATGTTGGGAAAGGGGACAGAAGTGGGAGGTGGGCAAGATAGACTGTTTAGGGAAGGCACCTGCAAAGCATTTTTAAAAAGCTTTTTGTTTCAGATAATTGTAGCCTCCAATATAGTTGTAAGAAATAAACTCAGACACGGAAAGACAAATGTCACATGTTCTCACTTATAAGTGGGAGCTAAATAATGTGTACACATAGGAGCAGAGTGTAGAATGATGGCCAGTAGATACTCGGAGGGGTAGGTACAGGGGGTGGGTGACGGGAGGTTGCTTGGTGGGTACAGGGTGGGTTGCTCCAGTGATGGGTGCACCAACGGCCTTGACTGCGCCGTAATGCATTATACCAATGTAGCAAAATTGCACTTGGACCCCATGAATATACACAAATAAAAGATAAATTTAAAAAATTGATGAGTCAGGACACAGATTGCCATATAAGAAACTACTGTGAATTGCAACTAGTTTGAATGCAAAAAAGTACATCATAATGGTGCTAATTTTTTTCCCAATAAAAGAAAAGCACAGAGTTCATGTATCCTGATACATTTTTAAGTAGAAACTTGCATTATGAGAAAGAACGTATCACAGAGTATTCCAGGTGAAGGGAACAGGAAGTACGGTGATTCTGAAGTAGGACCTGGGTGTGGCACTTTAATCTCCTGAAGCAGGGTCCCCTGGGCCATAACAGACACGCAGAGGTGAGGTTTTAAGACGTGGGCTGCAGGAAGATCACACAGCGTCCCGAGAGGCATGGTGGGGAGTTGTCTCCTTTGTGCCGTGGATATTCCTGGAAAGATTTTAATAGGGCAAATAACACTTTGTAAAACTACACTAGTTGTGCTACAGAGCGGTGCTCATATTCCCCTGCAATAATTTCTCAAACTTTTGTACCTCCCCGCCTCTGGATTTTTAAGTTGACACCTAAAAATTTTCATCCTAAGTATAAATAGTTGGACAGGATATAACTTTTAGTGGAGAGTAAAAATTGACTTGTAAAATAATACTTGTGCCACTTAAAAAATGTATCCAGTAGAATATTAATACCACCATGATTTGAAACCCACTATCATTCATTTAAAAATACATGAAAAAGCTCTTAACTGTCAGAAAATTTTTATTTCTTTTTCTTCTTGAACTCATATATCTATTTCATATCTCTCACAGATTTTATGTTATAGTATTTATATGTGAAAATACTTCAATGATCATCTTATCATTTCTTCAATCATCATGCTATCATTTCTGGGTAACTATATTGTATATACTATGTACATATGTGTGTATATATGTATAAATGTGTGTATACATATATGTATTTAATATATGTGTTTGTTTATATGTGTATACACACATTGATGTAAGATTTTTTATTTTTTAATTTTCTTTTTTTTGTTTAAGAGACAAGGTCTTGCTCTGTTGCCCAGGCTGGATGGAGCACAGTGGTCTCAAACTCCTGGGTTCAGACAGTCCTCCCGCCTCAGCCTACCAAGTAGCTGGGACTACAGGTGCAAGCCACCACACCTGGCTAATTTTTTTTTTTTTTAAAGACATGGCATCTGGCTACGTTGTCCAGGCTGGTCTTAAACTCCTGGGCTCAAGCGATCCTACCGCCTCAGCCTCCTATAGCACTGGGATTACAGGCATGAGCCACTGTGTCTGGCCTATTTTTAAATATTTCTTTCCATAAAGCTGTAAATGTGTTAAAAATGTCTAGAAAGGGTTATTATAATCACTACTAATATACAGTTGATTGAAATAAAATCTATAAAGAATTTGATAACTATCAAACCTAAAATGTATTGTGACATTGGAATTGTGTCATTTGCTGAGATGGAGAGAGTTTTTAAAATTTCAATTCAGGTGCCCATGGGTGAATCTATTTATTACTAGAATAAGGCTAATTCTGATGGAAAGTAATAGTAAATGTAAATGTTATTGAGAGACTGTAATTACAGGGTTTATAGACGGAGATCTAAGTATACTGATCATGTATTGTTTATATTATGTTATGGTAGAATCTGCTACATTTTTCAACGTTACTCCAGTTCTAATAAGTACCTGACAGGAATGAATAAATAAGCAGAGAAGTGCTAGAGGAGTGGCACCAAGGGGATAGACATGTGTGTTTCGTCAAAATTGATAGTCCCCAACATTCTTTGGGTAAAAGTTCACGATAACGTTCCTCTCTGAAGAAAATAAAAATGTTAAATTACCTCTGAGACGTGTTTCTTTTACTGATATAATACTGGTCCATGGGAAGTAAATGTAGAGCTTTTCACCTCATCCTCTTTGAAATTACAAACAATGTGTAGCAAATATGGACTCAGCCATGAGTGAACAAGAGTAGCTTTTCCTAACACATAATTGTAAAATTGTAGATAGGGTGTATTTAATGACAAATTATTTGCCACAATTCTTTTAGGGAGAAAACAACAACCAAAAGTTGAGTAATCCCACTCTTAGATAAGGCACGGATTGGTGCCTTGAGTTTTATTTTAACTGAGTGAAATGAAGTTCTACTCTCTTCAGTATTTCTTACCTATTCTCTTATACGTTGCTCTCATTTCGAAGTGATATCCTTCACTGGTAATTGTTTGGGATGGATGAAGGTAGAAATTTAAGCAAAATTATTATTACTCTCAGTATCCCATCTGCAGTATACCTGAATTTAGAATGTCTGAATTTAGGCCAAGTGCCCTGTGTCTAATGTCATGATTTTCTCTTTGTAGAAATATTTACAAACTAGGGACGACTGAAATCTCTACCCCAGGTTTATGGCACCCCACGTTAAAAGGGCTTTTTTAATAATGATAGTTTTTTTTTTTTTTGGTGCCCCAGTAGTTTTTACTACTTTGGAGCAATGTAGAGCTGAGTGAGAATGCCCTTCTTTTGTTAAGTGAGAGGAAGGCAATTATGACATAAAAAGGTGGTTAAGGAGAACTGGCATGTGGTGCTCCTTCAAGAGCTTTCTTAGGCTTATTGATAAAACAAAAGACTGTAAATGGAGTTAAGGTTGAGGAGTCAATAATTTTTTGCAGCCTGTGCTCATGTACCTTTGTGAGAGCCCTCAGGTATACTCAGGATGTGGCAGGCAGTGGTCTGAGCCCAACAGTTGTGTCAGGAAGAAGGAAGGGAGTGAGTTAGTTCAAGTGCGAGGTGACGGGAGTTTGGAGCACAGTGTTGAGAGTGGTCAGATTTGCGGGAGATTTTGAAGGCAGCGAGGACGGCACTGGCTGCAGGATTGTGAGATTTGAGTCAAAGGGAGGAGTCAACAGGGCGAATGATAGTGCATTTAGCTGGGATGGAAAGGACTGAGGGGACACATTTCGGGCTGTCTTTGGGACTCAACAGATAGGCCTGACATACTACCATACAGACACGTGGAGATGTCGCGCGGGTAGTTGCGTGTGTCCTCCTAGAGCTGAAGGCACAGGCCAGGTTGAAGGTAGAGGCCTATGCTGCCATCAAGACACCGGAGCTGGGAGGAAGAGAGAGGGGATGAAGGCCAAGCTTTTGGTAGGCCAGTTAGTGGACAGGAAGACGAAGAGGGCACTGCGTGGCCTCTAATATAAAAGGAAAGCAGCTTGTAAAGGAAAACAGTTTGTGTGGGCATCTTAAAGCTTAGTGATTAAAGTTTTATATTTTAAGCATCAAAGGTGACGCAGTTTTTTTTATTAGTAACCTCACCACTTGATATACTGAGTGGTTATCTTAGAATTCATTAGGATTCTGCTGTGAAATTCATGTGTGTTTTAAAGCTGAGTAGCATTATATAGTTATATCCTGTTCTCAGTGTTCAACTGTTAGCAGGTAGAGAAAGAAGGAAATAATGTGATTCGGTCACATGCCATGTTTACGTTCATTCATATCACTGGTTGGATCAGGCGTGATCACAGTTCATAGTTTCACAGTTTTATTTTTTCCTAGTAGTTTTCATTTTAACTTTTAAAAAACTTTGTTCTCTGTACTCTATCGTTTTGAGGTACCGTTTATGTGTTTCTCACAGTTATTTTTTTCCTTTATTTCACTGACCTTAATCTTTGCATATTATTCTATTAACTTTCTTTTAGGAAACCTCTGTCTTCCGGCATTGTCCTTATTTCCTTCTTTTTTTTGAGAGAAACAGTGTTTCAGACAGTCTGGTCTTGTCTCAGCTCTTCCACTCAGGAACTGTGGGACCTTTAGAAAGTAGCTTGCAATTTCTGTGCGTGAAAGGAGGCAGTGTTAATATTTATCTCAGAAGGCTGTAAAATTTAAATGAGATATAAATTTTCTAATACATAGCAAGCAATCTTCTTAGTAAATTGCCTATAAGGACTTCTGATTCAGATATACCATCTTAAATCCAGTCTCCCTCTATCCCTGGTAGAACAGAGAGAATTTGATTTTCCCACATTATAATTTTATATTTTCTATTTAATCTGCTGTTCCTTTAAGGATAACGTGTCTTCCCTCCACCCTTCCTGCTTTTATGATTTTGTCTTTGGTTTTCAGTACTGATTATATTGTGACCTATGTGCACGTGTGTGTGTGTGTGCATGTCTGTGTGCATGCGTGTGTGTGTGTGTGTGTGTGTTCATTCTGTCCGGTTTAATGAGCTTCTTGTATGTGGAGGTTGTTTTTCTTCAGGTTTGGAAACTCCCTGGCCATCACCTCTTTCTGTGTTGCTTCTGTCCCTCTCCCTGTTCTTCTGGGACTCCAGGTCCCTTCATCATCGGCCTTTACATGGACCCCCATGTCTCTTACGCTGTGATCTATGCTTACCATTCTTTCTTCTCCTTCGTCTTTAGTTTGATATTTTCTATCGACTCTGTCTTAGAATTCACTGATCCTGTCCTTTGATATTTCTGCTTTTCTTTTAAACCATTCAATGAATTCTTGATGAAGATATTTTATTTTTTAGATCTAGAATGTTCACCTGATGTTTTTCATATAGATTGCAATTTTTTGTTGCAGTTCTCCATTTTTAAATCCATTTTGGTACTTCTTTTCATATCTTTTCTTTAACATGGTAATCATTTCAGATTTTTTGTTTATTTTACCCTGAATTATTGATTGCATTTTCCTGCCTGTTTACATGTCTGGTAATTTCTTGGTTTTGTGCTCAACGTGGTGTGTTAAGAACCACAGAGGCCCAGATGATACCGTCTAAGATGGAGGATGGCCCATTTCCTCTGTTAGGCAGAAAAGGTGAGCAGTGACCACCTCATCCAACCAAGGACTGACCTGTATGAAGGCCAGCTTGCGATTTTAGTAAGACTTGGTGCTCCTTTGGTTTGTCCCTGTTTTGTGGCCAAGGACATGAGGTGTTTTTGATTGAGCTCAGGCAGGTGGACAGGCCCTCTCTCTCCTAGGCCTGGAAGACTGCACAGGCCCTACTTGTGTTCTGTAGAAGTTTTGAGCTTAGTTTTTTAGGTTTGCACCTCATACAGTGTTTAAGGTGGATAGATCATCTCCAGTAGGAACCCAGTTTTATTTTGTTTTTTTGTATTTATCCTTCTGTTTTTCTCAAACACAAGCAAATATGAAATATATTTTGAGGTTTATAAATGTAACAAATTTTTGTTCTCACAATACTAATCAAACAGCTGTTGAATGCCATTAATTTTCCGTTATTATTTATGCCCTTTACAGAAGAGATTAATAAGCAACTTGTCTAAGTTCATTGAGATCACAATCTGAAGTCAGACAGTCTATGTCCAGAGCCTGTGTGTTTAACTGTTACCTTCTGCTGCCTAGTGATGTGGATAAACTGAATCCTGCTTCTTGCAGCAAACCCTGCCTATGAATTCATGATATGACTTTAATATTTTAGGTCCTTTCTACCTAATTGTGTTGATAGGTTATTATTGTTAAAGCATAACTCTTTGACTATGTTGTTTCTTTACTCAAAACAAAGCAAGTGTCCGTGCCTCCCAATAACATTCTGGAGTTCTTTATATGTTGTTTCAACCCCTATACAATATATATCCAAGTATGAATTACGTTTACTTCTCCCACACAATTTCTTTGGACTTGGAACATGAACATTATTATACTCATGGATATGCAAATTCATGGTTGGAAGTTGTAGAACATACTGGAGACTCTTGTACAAAAAGATAATCAGATTTGTTGGTTTTCTGGCGCTTCTCTTTAATCTAGCCCACTGAATTCCTTGTTTCTAGGGAATAATCATATTATGATATATTTATGGTTACTTTGTTCGGTTGATGTTGAGTTGAGGTAAAAAATTAAATGGTTCACCTGATTCAACCCTCTTATCAGGTTCATTTTCTGAAATAGCTAAGTGGAATGTTTTTTCTAAAATTAAGATTTCATTAATTGTGAGCTTTTATTTGTGGAACTAGCAATCAGAAAGACCTTCTGGGCCAGTTAGTATCCTCTGTCATACTTTCGCTTTGCACTATCAACTCTTTATTTCTAGTCCAGTTTTTTATAAGAAATTGGGTACTTCCCTGAGGAAAAAAATGTTTTTACAAATGCATTTAAAAACCTTTCTAAATGGTTATGATTCTTAACCTTGACCTTGTTACTAATTGTCCATTTCTTATCTTATTATGCCATAATACTGTTGGCATTTTGTTTGGTAGCTTTGATTAATTTAAATCTAGAATTTGGCATTTTATTTGTATTTTGTGACAGTATATTCATACAATCATATATAGCATTTACCATTTAAATTTATGTTCATATAATTCAATAAGCAGAATATTATGCTAAGATGTACCTAATCTTTATAAATTGCTGAAAGCATTCTTTTGATTTTGACTTTTGATCAATATTTGTGTCAATAAAGATGTGAGTTTATTATTAAATTGGGGATATAACTTATGTACTAGATAAATAAGGAATTATTTTCTGTAGACATTTATCCCACTATATTTCTTTTCCTTTTGTCTCTTAAATTTGGTAAGGACCTCACTGATTTCCTCATATGTTTGTGTGCTAAAAATTTATCCCTGAATAAAGTCTTGCTATTTTATGTTAATTATGATTAGGGTTTATTTTTCATTGATTAGAAGGCTTAATATACTCCGACATTCCACCAGATAACCCAAGCAGGGACGGTAGAGTTTCTGTCTCAACCGATACATGGTCAGTTTAGTTGGTAGTGTGGATCGCGGCTCATGTGGATGGACCACGCTGCTTTTATAGGAGAAACAGCTCCTGTGTCACTTACCCTTTTGCAATTTGGATTTCTTATTCTTTTTGACCAAGAATTTCAGGGAATAAGCTTTGGCGCCTTTTCTAAGGTCCTTTTGTTTTTCATAGTGTCTCAGTGAGGTCTACAGTTTCTTCTACTATAGTCCCCTTACTGTGATAGGGTTATGTGTTTAATTCATTTTATGAACACCTCCTACACGTCCTCTTGTTTATTTGGTTGGCATTTGTCCAAATCACCTTATTAATTTTTAGTTAATGTAGAAAAATACATGTAATAATTTACAGATAAAAGTAGGTAACCGTTAGAATATTGTTCTTGTTTATAAAATATAAAATACAAAAGAAAAATGTTCATTTCTCTACCTCATGGTAATAAGTTATAAATTAGTCTTAGAATTACTATGCCACTGTTTAAGACATTCATTTGCTTATAAATGAATGAATGAATAAATATTAATTTATTAAGGCCTGTGTATTTTCAAAATCCTATGAGGTTGTTCTGGGCATATAAAGATACTTCAAAGTATTAAATCCTCCACAGAAGCCTGTAATGTTGGATGGGAATTATTTTATGTGTGACCATGAAATGTTTTTTACAGCATTTTTTGCAGACCATTTTAAAGTCATTCATTCTAAATGATGATACATTCTAAAGCTACCCTGAATTTTAGAGACATAGGGTTGTCGGTTCTCTGTAGTCTAGTGGCCAATAGCTATCATATTTTGCATTTTAATTGGGTAGATTAGCTTATGTATTGGCTCAAAATTTCATTCTTAGGTTTCTTTTTGAAATGTACAAATGAAATCTACAAGTGATAGTTTCTCAAAGTGTGCATTTATTACACTTACCTAGCTTGGAAATTGGAGACGACTTTCGGCATTGCCATGTAAATGGAGTTTGTAGCCTGTGCTTCTCCAGTTTGAGTGGTCAGACTGTGCCCGCATTTCCCTTCAGTGTTAGTGCAGAAGTCACAACTGGGGAAGCAGTGAGACCAGGACAAGAAAGCACCGCCCCTCTCTTTCCTAGCGCAGCGTCTTGCTTGAACCTGTGACTTGTCCATGGGTCGAGTTCTCCCACACTCGATTTATCAAAATGAGTTGGTCTTCTGTTCCTGCCATGTAGGTAATGAAGTTAGGTTTGTGTGCTACATTTTTTTGTCATTTTAATTTCTGTATCCTTCAGACTTTTTAGTATTTGTTTCTTATCTTCTATTTATATATAATACACATTCAGTATGTTTATCAGTTTTAGTCTGAATTTTTGCCCATGTATATATAATGGCTACTTAAGGATTTGTTTTTAGGTTATCAAAAGAAATTTCTTCACCCTAACACTTTTCTTGTTTTGACTAAAGTAAGCAAGGCTCCTTTTATGCACAGATGTATTCAGCAGCTGTTTTCTTGCACATTTTTTTAAACACATTTTGGCTAAATCAGAAATCGAAATACAAAATACAGCACAGAGAAATATCACATGTATTTATGGCCCTCTCTGGAGGACTGAGGAATAGATTACATTCATTCATATGTGGCCTGTTTCCAGTCTTGACAGTCATTATTCAGTACATTTCAATAATATAACTTTAAAACATATTTTTCATTGCATTTAACTGGTTTGAAGGCCATTGAACAGGAAAAAAATACTAAATGGGAATAAAGACTAAAACATTTTAGCATGGCTCTTGATAAATCATAAAGGCAACAATTTTTCTCCCTCTGTCTCCCCCTGCCCTTCTGAGCTGAAACATGTCACAGCTGGAAGCACGGCTTGCTAGTGACAAGTCTTCCCCTCCCTGAGAGGTGGGACCACGTGTCAACAAACACTGAAGCCTCAGCTGAAGTCCTGCAGTCTTCTTGGTCAGGTGTACAGAATTCTAAGACTCTGTACAGAACTTAGAATAATGAACTCTGAAAAGTTCATTATTGACAGTGTAGGAAGTATGATGTGGAAAGGCCCTGTAAGAAACAGCTGCCAATCTTTGTAGTTTTGTAGGAAATATTCACGCTATGGGTCGAGTTGTCTCAGGGGTGAGTTGCAGATAGTCTATGGTGCTTTTTGCCCTTCCTTATATATTTGCCATGAGCAAAGTTCTACTTTACTTAAAAGGAAGTTCCTTTTAGTTGTTCCTTCTAAGAGTCATTTTCATTTCCAAAATAATTCTGTAGCGGTGATAAGATCTTTCTAATGTAAGGAGATACGGAAGTTTAACGGTATGACTAAAACGGTAATTTTGAAACCATACCAAGAAACACCTTTCATCTTTCCTGTTGTGTTTCCCATAATACACTAGTAATATGAAACGCAGTTTATAAGAGCAGTCATACTCATTCTCTTGCTCTCTTCTTTATCTATCCGTGGTAGGTGACAATTGAGCAGGTAGCATTGTGTAACTAGTCTTTTTTCTGTTGTTGGTTTTGTTTGAGTTATCAGATGCTCTTGTTATCTAGTGCTGTTTGGAGAGCAACCAGAAATATTTCAGACAGTATAACCAGTTTATCTGCTTGGTGATGTTCACTTGATGTTGACTGAGTGATTCTGACATCCCAGACATTTTGAGAAAGTTGGAAAATGTGTGAATGTTCTGAGTCCCAGCTTAGATATTACGTCATGGGGCTTATTGTACTCGGACAATAAAAAAAATCAGTGTTTTATTTGCTATCAGTATTAAATATAAAATTATTTTTTAAGTTTTTTCTGCTTATGAATTTAAATTTTGAAAGTATGTCAAGAATCTGTGACTACAAATCTGTCAGTTCTCCACAAAGATCTCAAACAGGAGAGCTTTTGAGTGCCTATGCTATGCTGAGTTTCTTGGATAAAATTCATGGTATTTGAAATTAAAAAGTTCACAATCCAGTATGCTTACCTTCTTTTCCTATCTAATATATATTTTTATTCCTTTAGAAAAGTGTGAGAACAGCGTTCCAGTTTTGATAATGGAGTTATTCAGCAAACATGTATGCAGCATTATGTGCGGATAACTGCTCAATGCTGGGAATACTAAGATGGGTACGATCTTCGAGATCACTGGGTAGGCAGAGGACAAGGAGGGCTGTTGATCATGTACTGAGGTTAATCTGGTGATGGAGAGATGCACAGTGTGTTGTGGCAACAGTGGGGAGAAATCTAGCTTAACCTTGAAGGTGATTTTCTTGACAAGACGTTTCCTAAAGGGTAATGGATGAATTGCAGCAACATTTAATTGGTAAAATCAGCAGAACTGGTTATGGAAGGATTATGGGGCATGAGGAAGAGCAGGGGATTAAGGATGCCTCCAAGGTTCCCGCTGTCATCAGATGGGTTCTACATTACTGCCAGCAAACAGGATACTGAAGTAAGTAGCTGCAGTGGGTGAATATGTAGGAATATGAGTAATAATCAGTTCTTTCTTGCAGGAGCTTTTAATCTTATGGTTCAGATAAGTATACAGCAAAAGATATGTTCCAGAAGAAACTGCTGTTTTTATAAAAATGCCAAAGATTTTAGAACGAGAAGCTACAACACTATTTGCTATCAAGAAATTCTTTGTCTGACCGTGCTCATTGCTCTCCTTTAAATGTGGGACCCCTAAGCACAAGGGAGCGTTTGTGGATCCCGGCATCCTACCATGTTTCTCTGGTTCATTGGTCCTCTCTCTTTCCTAGGTAAATATTTCGTACCTTCTCCTGTGTCTTCAAACTGCTTGCTTTACTTTTGGAGAGCTTACAAAAACTTTCTTCAGTTGGCTATTTTTGGATACAACTTAAGGGAATAAAATTGTACTCAGGAAGGTATTTTTCCAGGTCTCTGTGATGATAAGTCTAGGTGGGTGGTTTTCTGGTTCTATGGCAATATGGCAAATCTTCGAAAACTGCAAGTAGAGAGAACACACCATGTCCTTAGCCTGTGTCCTGCGTACTTTCTCTGTCTGCATTTCATTTCCGTTATCTCAGTCATGATTTGTCAAAGTTATGGGTCATACTCTTTTCAAGGTTGACCTCTCAGCCCGTTGGCTGAAGTGCTCTGTGTGTGGTGGTGTTTGAGGAAGCTCCATTTCCTTCAGAAACTGTAAGAGCAAGTTTTAAAAGTTAGGGGGCAGTCTTTTTTTGTTCTCTAGTTCAGGGAATACATACCCCACCTCTACTTCTGTTGTATTTGTAGGGTTAGGATGGGGTGAGAGATTAGGGGAAAATGTTTATCAATAATTTTAATATTTCTCTCTAAGATCAAACATGGAATCTCTGCATCTACTGGAATGTCTTGTTTGTTCTGATTAGTATCTAGTGTCCCAGCTCCCCACGTAGAGTGCCATCAGGTAGAACAGAACATCATGAACAAGGACAGTGTGGGGGCTAACAGATCAGGTCAGCAGCAGGGTCACCTGTTACTGCCCCTAAAAAGAACTCACCATCTCTGTGCTGAGCAATGGGGCAGGCCAGACCATTTCCAAGCTCCCTGTGTTCTGAGTGAAGTTTTTTAGACATTTTGTTTTGAATTAATTTCAGAATTATAGAAGAGTTGTGAAAAAGATTCAAAGAACTCCGGTATATTCCTTGTCAAGTTCCACTGTTCCAGTAATTCCTTCATAGCAGAAGAATGCAGGCCCAGTTGTCATGTCCTTCTCTAGGCTCCTTCACCCTGGAGCAGTTCTTCATTATTTCTTTCTTCATTCTTTCCTTGTTTTCCATAACCTTGACATTTTGAAGATTAGAAGCTAATCATTTTGTGAAATATCCCTGAGTTTGGGTTTATCTGATATTTCCTCATAATTAGACCTAGGTTATGCATTTTGACATTGAGAACAATATGTATTTTGTGGGAAAATATTGAGATGATGAAATATTCCATTTCTTTTCCTTCTTTCACCCACTAGTTTTAGCATCCATTGGTGTTTCCTGCCTGAATTTATTACTGGAATGGTTGCCAGATGTAGATTTTATAATTTGATTTTTCTGCCTACATTGCTTTTCCCCCTACATTATTTTTTTCATTAATTTGTTTGTATCAGTTTGGGTCATGGTTTTGTTTCATTCACTGGGTTATGCTCCACTCCTATCATTATCTACTCGAGGCTCCAGTCATCCCGCATTTGGCTTGTGGGGTCCCCTCAAACCACCTCCCACGTTCTTTCCATGTGTCTGTATCATTTTTTCAGCACTTCTTTATTTTTTGCCATAACAATAAGTTTCAGGCCTATTTAGTTCTTTCTCCACCCCAGGCCTGGAATTCTCTATTTTTCCAAAGAGCCCTGTGTCCTTTTGCTGGAGAAGGGTGTTTAGAAAGCAGCATCTGGATGCCAGGAGTGCTCACAGCTGTTGGGGCATCACTGTTTCCAGGGCCTCGTGGCACACAGAGCTGGGAAGGTTGCACACATTTACGTCTTTTCTTAGTTCTAAGTCTGTCTTCATGTATTGACAGCCATGAGGCCACACTAACACCACCAATTCCAATTCTGATCCAACCTCACAGGGTTAATTTTAGCATTTTGCATTTCCATATTTGTACCTCCCTTCTTTGACAATGCTAAATCTGCCTTATGTTATACTTAACATTTGTTCAATTTGTTCATTTACCCTGTAAATAGCTAATCTCTGGACTCATCCAGGCCACCTCCCTGCTCAGCTGCCCCTATCTCCTGGGTCTCAGTCCCCTCCAAGCAGCCCTTCTGCTCCTGTCAGCACCCTCCCTTCTCTCACTCT
Source organism: Varecia variegata (assembly GCA_028533085.1). NCBI lineage: Eukaryota > Metazoa > Chordata > Mammalia > Primates > Lemuridae > Varecia > Varecia variegata. The sequence continues at coordinate 3,079,208 of CM052443.1, read as the reverse complement.
GCTGCCCTTTCTGCTGTTGAAGCCGGCCTCTTAGATTTTTTGGGTAAGTAGGAAGACCAGAGTGAGATTCTTAATGCACTGATCTATTGGCTTCTGGCTGGCTGTTGATGAGGGGTGCGGAAACCTGTAGATACCTGGGTATCCTCACTGGCTGCCTCAGTAGGACCTGGGCAAGAGCAAAGCCTGCCCTCCCTGCTGCTTCTGATTTTCCTCAGCCCAGTTAGCAGTGTTGTGGCCTGGAAAACTTTCAGAACAGTCGTTACAAATTCTGATAAGGGTCTTACATTTGACCCAGATTTATGTCTCAAGAGGCTGCTAGAATTAATTAGTTGAAAAATTACTCCCAAGTTGCTGAATGAATAAGGTTTTAAGATGGAATTATTTAGTTTGTCCATTAAGATACTGATGAATGTCTGCCAAAAGCATTCATTTGTTTTTATCGCAGCTGATGGGAATCTATTCTTTCCACCACTATATAGCCAGAAGTTTCTACTAATTCTGTGATGCTCCTGGTGTATGTTAGAAAATCTATTTCAGGAACCTAGAGTAGGAGCCATATTTCTAATTTTCATGTGTCTCATTTCACTTTTATGACAAAAATTCTTTCTGTGCATATATTAAGAGCTCAATCTTTGTAGTTAAGCAGACCCAAGTTTAAATCCTAGCTGTGATACTTACTAGTGTTGTTGTCTGTGGCAAGTTATGTAACCTCTGTGATTTCATTTTTGTAATTTGTAAAATTGGCCAATTTTCATTGTTAGCTCCTTGCATTGTGATGATTAAATGAAATTGTGACTATAAAATCTTAGCATAGTGCCTAACACACAGGGGTAACCCTCCTCCTCTTCCTCATGTGTGACTGACAAATCAGATACAATACAAAGGTCTCTAGATACCGTAGTGTTGGTTAAATGGAGGACCATTGGGCAGCAACTTCAAATCACATCTTCAGAGTATATTCAGTGATGTGAGAAAATTCTTAATGTTCTATATTTTAACAGTTTAATTCTAATCTTTACATTTACATAAAAATAAAAAACTGACAAATTGCACACACACAAACAATATAAATATTAGAAGGAAATAGAGCAAAATATTGCCATTGATTGTCTTTTGATGATGGGTTATTTATGAACAATTTAAATTTATTACTTTGTTTTCCTGAATAGTCTATAATACACTGTTTTTAATAATATAGAATCATTTGTAATAGACTGTCAATAAGTGGTTACTGCTATTGTTAACCTATAAATTCTCTTTATGAAAGCAAAGCCCCTGATTTTTATTTTTCTTAGTTTGTCTTAGTCTGATGAATCCATTGTGTGATAACTATACCAGTTTGTAAGATCTCGGGTAGCTAGTCCCAGATCTAGATCTGATCATCTGATCATTACTGAGAAGAAAGCTGGCAGAGACTTTTAAAGTGATGTTCAGTACATCAGTATGTCTAATTTGGGGAAGGGGATACAGATATTTATTATTTTGAGTATGTACTTTACTACCTTTTGAGTCCAGACTGAAGGAAAGCTGCTTTAGGAACTAAATAATTATAAAAAATGAGGCTTGCTCCAAAGACTAGAGATAAAAACCTTCTGGAATGAAAATTATTTCTTCAGGGGACTTTTTTTTTTTAGTATGAGGTTTTACAGTGTCTTTAAGAAGGTGGGGTATCTGGATAACATTTGGGAAACTGCTAAGTTTGGTAATTCTCATGAGAGAGACTGTTCTATTTTTATTTTAGAAAGTATGGTAAAATACACTGTTATGTACTAATTTCTGTCTCCCAAAATTCATATATTGAAACCATAACTCTCAATATGACAGTATTTGGAGATAGGGCCTTTAGATGGTAATTAAGTTTACATAAGTTTATAAGGGAGACCCTAGTTCTGTAGGACTGGTGTCCTTTTAAGAAGACAAAGAGATGCCAGGGAGTGAGAACAGAGAAAAGACCATGCGAGGACACAGTGAGAAGGTGGAGTGGCCAGTGTTAGGGGATCAGGAGAAACCAACCCTGATGGCACCTTGATCTTGGACTTCCTGCCTCCAGAACTGTGAGAAAATAAATTTCTCTTCTTTAACCAATCTAGTTGGTTGGTTAAAGCCTTGTAGGTAGTATGGTATTTTGTTATGGCAGCCCTAGCAAATTAACGCAGACACATAACTTAAAATTTACCATCTTAATCATTTTTAAATGTATATTTCAGTGGCGTTAAGTCCATTCATATTGTGCAAACTATCACCACCATCCGTCTCCAGAACTCTTTTTATCTTGCAAAACTAAAACCATGTACCCATTAAACAATGACTCTCCATTTACGCCTGCACCGCCTAGACCCTGGCATCCACTATTCTCTGTTACTTTGTTTCTATGAGTCTGACAACTATGGAAACCTCATGTAAATGGAATCATATAGTATTTGTCCTTTTGTGGCTGACTTATTTCACTTAGCATAATGTCCTTAAGGTTTATCAATGTTGTAATATGTGTTAGAATTTCCTTCCTTTTAAAGGCTGAATAATATTTCACTGTATGTGCAAACCACATTTTGCTTATTTATTTGTCAGTGGTTACTTGGGTTGCTTCCACCTTTTGACTTGTGAATAATGCTGCTGTGAGCCTATATCTCTTCACGATCCTGATTTAAGTTCTTTTGAATATATACCCGGAAGTGGATTTTCTGGACAACTTGGTAATTCTAATGTTTTAAAGAGCTGCTATACCGTTTTCCATGGTGGCTGCACAATTTTCATTACCATTAACAGTGCACCAAGGATCCCACTTCCTCTCCATCCTCGCCAACACTTCTTTTTTCCATTTGTTAACAATTAATTTTTAAACAGTAGCCATTCTGATGGGTATGAGGTGTGAGAGAACCTATTTTAATTACATTGTCTTCATTGTACTAGTATAGCTCTTTATTTTATTTCTCTCTTAATTATTAGTTTCTTATATTCTAGAACTTGTAAGCTAATTTGACTTTTTTTATGATTGGCAAGGAGATCTGATATTTATTTTCCTTTTTTTAATGCTTGGCAAGGAGAATACCAATCTGAAGGCTAATCATTGATGTTTAATACCTTGAATGACCTTTTCTGTTTTTAGGAAACTTCCTATTTGGGGCAGCTACATCATACTTTCAAAGAGAAAGAATAATTAAAGGAGATTTTCTTCCTTTGTTAGAACTTGTGAAATGAAAATGCAAACCAGTAGTTCTGTTCAAGTGGTATAGAAGCTTTATGGTTTTGCTTTGGGCATTTAAGATATCACAAAAAAATTTAAATATTTTTTAAGGTCCGTTAGTCTGTTAGATTCCTCCAATTTTAGGTAGTGGATTTTTTCTTCTATATGCATCATTAGTTATTTGACAGCATGTGATTACTTTAGATAATATTTTTTCCATACTTTTCTAGAGGTACGATGTACTTGGGGGAAAGAACACTGAAGGTACCAGAGAACTCTGGGGCTAGCAGTCCTGCAGTCTACGTTCCTTTTATGCTGATGGCTGTTACTGTGGCTAAGCCAGCCTCCTGGCTCTGTTTTTTCAACTCTGTTTTTCAAACCTTCACCACATTCTCAGGCTTTCAGACTGCCTCCTCTAATAGAAGGATATGTGGATTTAGTCCTTCATTTAGCACTTGGTCTGTTCAAATATTATGAAATCATTGAAATTAGAGTAAAGAGAAAAAAATCCCTGGGAAAACTATGAAGAGTTTTGAATTTTGCAGTTGTTGATTTCACTTACCGTACTTCCTTCTGAACCTGCATGAATAATAACAGGTCACCAGACTAGAGTGGATTCTCTTTTTATGACTTATGACTTATTTGTTATTCACACATATATATATATATATAACATGCACACATTACTTTTTTTCACAAAACTATCATGTATTTCTTAAAGTCATATCTCAAGATTCATCATTTTTGTTGACTAGCACTGGAAAAGGAGCTACTGGGATGGAGTGGAGAGAAAGTGAGGAAAAAGTCATAGGGTAGCAGGAAGAGAACTGTTCTTTTAAACTTATAGCCTGGGAGTAGAAGAGCCTCAGGCTAACTGTTTTCGGCTTGAATAAACTACATTTAATTTTTGTGTAATACAACGCACTGTTCCCAGGCTGCCGCAGGAGCCTCATCTTGCGAAGGGTCCTGTGGAAATCTGCCTCCTGCCCTAAGGCAATGCTACCTCAGTGCTGTCCCACGGTCATGGAACACGAGCTTGCTGTGTATGTCCTGTTCCCTCGGATAATTTGGACTTTTTAAAGCCACTAGAAGCATAAGGAGGCTCACTGAATTTCATTCTAGAAGCCACGTGGAACATCTCTGAATAGATCACGCAGCAGGGAACTCAGACTTGATGCACATTCTAACCAGAAGATAGAACAACCCCAAGACTGAAGGGGACGGATTCGCCTCCATCTACACCTGCTGCAGGGTCAGCGGGGATGAGCCTGGCCCCACTGCAGGTACTGACGATGCAGTTATAAATGAGAAAGACCAGGCTTCTCTTCTCTAGAGAGATTAAATTCTAATACTGAGGAAATAGCCAATAAGCAAATGAGTGAAAAGGTAATTTCAGTTAATCGAATAGGGCAATGAATGAGTTAGTGCCAGGGTGACACTACTTTGGGTTGTCAAGAATGGCTTCTGACAAAGGTCAGTGAGGCACTGACCTTTGAGAGGGACCTGCGTGCTGCAGAGATGCTGGCCGGGTACAGGGAGGAGGAGGAGGCGGTGGGCAGCCCCTGAGGCAAGCTCCAGCCAGCAGGGTTCCTGGAGCAGAATCGGGGCCTGTACTGCTGGGGTGGGAGACGTGCCCTGAGAGGGCAGCCAGGGTGCAGCTGAAGGCCTTGCGATGTGCCCTAAGGGCTTGGTGTTGTGTCCCGACTCGATCTGGAAGCCCTCGTGGAGGTTCAGGATCTCATTTGTCCTTTGCACATTTACTCTGGCTGATTTGTGGCAGGCTCCCGGCAGGAGGCCAGCGATTGCAGTTGTGGCTAGAGATGACGGTGGCTCAGCCAGATGGTAGTGGGGACAGGGCGGTGTTGGATGGATCAGGCACTTGCAGTAGATTAGCTGGGCTTGCTGAGATGGGGTGCTGAGGGCCAGAGGGAAAGGGCACGGGGCATCCCAGGTTTGTGCCTGATGCAGCAGGTGGGTGTCGGTTCCTCTAAGGAGAGGCTGGGGGACAGCAGGTTTGGGGACTGTGGGGCAGAGCACCATGTTCCTTTTTGAACCCTGGTGTTGAAATGCCTTTTAGATGTCTAAGTGGAGATTGCAAGTGATAGTTTGGCTGAATATGTAAATCTTGAGTTTACATGGATCAGAATGTTTCATTTTTTCTGAAAATTATCTAACTTTGCTTAGAATGGAACCCTGAATTTTCTTGCAAAATCTAACCTTAGATTATAAAACTTTAGTATATACACTTTTTTCTGGTTGGTTCAGTAGCAGGGAAACAGAATAACTGATTAACCCTTATGAATGGTGTAGGTCAGGGGTGGGGAACCTGCAGCCACACAGGGCCTTTGGATCCTTGAGTGTGGCCTTTTGACTGAATCCAGATTTTCCTAAAAGGATTTGTTCATGAAGTTTGGCTTTGGTCAAGGGGTCACACTTGGGGATCTGGAGGGCCACATGTGGCCCTGTGGATGCAGCTTGCAAATTTAGATCACAACGTCCTCTCACAGTATGGATACAATTGTCACAGCTGATTTAGAAACTCTTTTTTTTTTTTTTATTATTGAATTTAGTTTATTTTTCATTTTGGAAAATATTTAGTATATAAAACTTTTTTAGTAAAGTGAGTAAATATGATTTTCATTTTTATTTTTTTTATTTTTATTTTTTTTTAATTTTTCTTCATTATTTTTCTTTTTTTTTTTTATTTATTATAGCTTATTATGGGGGTACAACCGTTCTGGTTAAGTATATTGCCCATGCCCCTCCCAACCCCCCGAGACTGAGCCTCAAGGGTGTCCATTCCCCCAACAGTGCACATTGCACTCATCATGTAGGTAAACACCCGTCCCCT
>CM052443.1:2957470-3072673 GCA_028533085.1 Varecia variegata | reverse complement strand
GCCAGCATGTATTGATTTGGGACTTTTTGATAAAGGCCATTCTCACTGGAGTTAAGTGATATCTCATTGTGGTTTTGATTTGCATTTCCCTGATGATTAGAGATGTTGAACATTGTAGGCCTGATACAATTCCTTTCCTTTCTAGCTACTTTATCTAGAAAATCGAATGATTTGGGTGTGAAGAAATCTCTAACTCCTTTTTTTTCATACTTATCTACTCTTCTTAGAACCTGTTGGAACAATTTGAAATAAAGGTCTTTTAGAGTCTCTATCCAAGATTTGCTATCTAGCCGGTTCTCTGTGTCAGCATTTCTGCCTGTTATATTTAGAAATAACTCTGGGCTGGATTAACAGTGCCCCCTTCAGAAGGTCTTTGCTTTGTCTTACCAGGAGGATATGCTTCATGTTTATGTAGAACAAACAATGCATGAAGTGCTTCTAGACAAAGCCATTCAGCTGTGTGTGGTGGCCTTCTACACTCACCTTCTACTGCCACTCCCTCCTCCGCCTCACAGGCAGACTCCGCATGCAGGGGCAGCCAGCTCAGGGACGTGGGAAAAACAGAACTCAACTGTTTCAGACCTGCGGCGTGGTGGAAGTGGATCTTAGCCAGCAGGGTAACCACAAGCTGCTTCTGTACTGTTAGACACCTTCCAGAGTTCACAGTTGACCAGTACGACTTTGGCTTTAACTGATCTTAGGAACAAACATGATTTTCTGCTGAATTTTTTTCCCTCCCTCCCTTCCTTCCATCCTTTCTGTCTCTGACTTCCCTCCCTTTTCTTTTCTAGCACTTAGATTTCTGACAGCCCCTTGCAGAGTTGGGGATGATAATCTCTGTAGATATATATTAGTTTTTCTTATAAATGCAAGGAAGAGGTGACGTCCCCCTTCTGTTGACTATATTAGCCTCAAAGGGCTTCCCCGCAAAACCTGTCTTCCTCCCTCACCCACATTCCAGAGCTCTGTGGTAGGCAGTTTAGGACTCTTTCCAGCTCACAGATGTTTCTGATCCTGCTCTGGAAAACAGCTGCCCAAACAAACCCTGATTGTCTAGAATCCATGCTTATAACTCTGCTTCCAGTGTAGACATCTGACCACACAATCACAGTGTAGTGAACTCACTTATCAGGTCCAGTCGTTGAAGCCATGATTTTCTCTCATTTCACTTTCTCTGTCTCTACTGGGAGGGAAGCCAGCACGGTTCCCTGGGCATTGCGTGAGCCCCCTGTGACTGAAGGCCCGGTGTTCAGTGCTGCAGCAAGATGTAAAGTGGGCGGTGGTTCCCGGTGGTTCCCGTGTGGTTCAGAGGGGTGTATTGTGACGCGGCCGTAGTGCAGTCGGAACTGTGCCCGTGGTGGCCACGCAGGGGCAGAACTGCAGCTCAAGAGCACAGCGAAGGTTCACGTCTAGAGTTTTGTTCGTTTGAGAGAAGGTAGTGAACTCCTGGTAGAAGGAAAATTTTGAGTAAAGGAGACAGAGGTGTGTGTGTTTTGAAAAGAGGAGGCAAAATGTATCCGGAGATGACCTAAGGTCGATTTTCAAGCAAGAAGAGGGATTTGTAAATTTGTTCAGCCAATATTCCATTTCTCTGGTATTAAGTAGAGTGCCAGTCACATTAGGAAATAAAATTATAAATATGAAAACGATGCAGATTCTGCCTTCAAGAAGCTGATGTCGTAGGAGATGGGTCCTATCCGCTCAAATAGAACATGGTAGATGGTACAGGCAAAGTGCCCATAGCATCTGCGGTGGGAGTTCAGTGACGGCCGAGTGTACAGCAGGTTTTGTGACAGACCGTGGAAAAGGGCTTGTTCTGGGCTGAGGGGTCCTTGTGAAAAAGAAGAGGCAGGGAAGCAGGATGTGGCTGGATGTGTGCTTTGGAAGGTTAACAGCACCTAGTATTAGGTAAGGGATGCTTTTAAGAACTTTGGAATGAAGGGAAGGGAAAAAATATAGGTTAGAAACTTGATGAAGAAAATATTAAGTCATGTACATTTGCTCAGAGGTTTTGCGTATCCAACTTTAGATGACCGTGACTGAGAGCCCTCCCCTTTCAGTGTGCTGACGGTTCCAGTCACCCTGCCTCCTGCCCCGTGTCTGCCCTCCATCCTCTCCCTCGGGGGGGTGCAGCTAGTCTCCCTACACTCTCTTCCCTGGGTGGGATGTCACGGCGGGACTCTGGCACTGCTGCCCGGGTCGTATGTGTCTGCTCCTTTCTGTGAAGGGAGCTGCTCTTGGCTACCTGGGGAGCCCTGGCCTGGCCCCCTGCCTTGAGCCCCTGCTCACCCACACACGCTTGCTGCTCGTTTCCCGGCCCTGCTCCGGATCTGGCCGGGCTTTGCTCTGCAGCCTCCCTGTGCCCAGCGTCACTCACTCAGGAGGGCGTGCCTCAGTCTCCAGCCTTTTCTGCACTGATCACCTGCTGACCCCACCTCCAGAGGGGGCAGCTCTCTGTCTAGGATCCCGGAACAACTAGGGGCTCCCTCCAGTGACTGTCCTCGGGTAGGTCTGTGCTACCGCAGACGGCGCTCCAGGAGTGGATTTTGAATGTCCTTCCAGAGGAGTCATTTTCCTGAGGATAAATAGTGGGACCAAAAACAATGAAAGCTATCTTATTTCCTGATGTCTTCAGCATGTCATCAGGAATGAAACCTACTGATAAACACCTTGAATGGGTTACACGTGAAAATCTGATGAATGGCCAGTACACAGAAGTTCGCAGGAATTTTACTATTCAGATGGGTTTATGCTTTTCTGATGTAAAGTAAGCTCTATAGTGTATCCCTTTTTTTGCTTTACTACTTTTCAAGACTAGATAGTGTGCTGGTAGTCGTGATATACACCTACTAGCATATTTTTGTTCTAAAGAATGGGACGATATAGAAAGAGTCACATATAAATTACTTGGAGTTAGATCATTCAATGAGACTTACATTTTTAAAAATTCTAATATTAGGTGTGGTGAAACTATAATGCTTATCAGTACTGGTAATATACTGATATCTTACATGTTGTTACATTAAAACAATTAAAGTTAAATATCAAACACTTCTAATACTACAAAATTTGTTTCTTGTCCGATATTAAGAATAACATAAGTTGATTGAAAGGTTTTGATTTTTCCTAATACTAGAAATTCTAATGCCCTTTTTTTTGTTGAAGGACACACCTATTTTTTTTCTTTTCTTGGAGTTGTAATTTTTTCTTCGTGTAACTTTAGAAATTGTATCTTCAGAAGCTCATTACTTTCTTTAAGGAAGTGTGGCTCAGTATATGAGGAAAATATGAAAAGAGTGAAAGTGTTGTATGAATGGGAACAATTGTGTTCTTTCAGTCTAGTTGTGAAGCATTTAATTCTATGCTTGGGAAAATGTCCAGATTTAAAGGCTCTGTTGCACTTGACTAAGATATGTATTATTAATGCCTTTATATTTGTGCTAGTGCTGCAGAGAGTTTTGGAAGAGCAGAGCCTACCTTACGGTTCGATTGCGTTACTTTAGAGTTATATTTTTAAACTTATTTGTTATCAAAATCAAACATAAAGCTGTCTCCTCACACTTGTGTTTTTACACTAATACATACTCGGCCCTTTTCCCTTCTGGGATGGAGTGGTACCCTGAGTACTCTGGGGAAGAGTAACAGTGCTAGGCGAGGGGCTCCTGGATCCTGAATTTGTGCCACAAGGTGTTGCAGGAAGTCAAAGCATCACTGCAGATTATTTCATAGAAACTTTGTGGTTTCCAAAGTTGTGTTTATACTAATCTCATTGTTATAATTTTCACATTTTTACTATCTTTGAATCTTTGTAATCATTCCTCAAATCACTGTTTGACCTTATGGAATTTTAAAATTTCATTTAATATTTTCTTGGTTAAAGGACTTTAAAAAATATATCTGAACATTATAGTTGGATAGTGCTGTGTACCTAATAATTTTATAGGCATTTTTACTCATTCTTCTCCCTATTGTGCTTTCTTTTCTCACAGAACAGCCTAGGAAAGGAGGGATGTCTAAATTTGCTAATTCGTTAGATCTGTTTTTTTAGTTTTCCTGTTCTCTTTCTGTAGTCCAGTCTCCTTTTACTGTTCACATTGTTTTTCAACATTATCAGTCACTGATACCACGCATTCTTTCTCCAGTTGATTACTCCTATTGGCAATTACGTTTATATTTGTTGTATTTCTATCCTTGTTTCTAAATCCTCAAACCAGGTGTACTACAGCTTCTGCTCCCTCTCTGCCCACTCCTTAAAACGCATGTTTTCATTTTTATGCTTCTTTACATCCGCGGTCTTGAGAATATATTTTAAGGGAGGAGCTTGGGGACGCCCTGTTGAAACACGCATCTTCAGATACAAAGCAGCAATTCCTGCAGCCACACTCCCTGGCCAGGGAATTTCGTGGCGCTGGCTGTGCAGTGCAGCACTCGGCACACGGATGGAATCCGTGCAGATTGCTCAGTGCACGCCTGATGCTGTCTGTGCCTGTGAAGCTTTGACTCTGCCTCGCTGCTTACAGGATGTTTTGCTTTTATGCCACTGTGGTCTTTTTTTTTTTCTTTTTCTTCCCTCTCTTTTAATATTTGCATTCTAATCTAGACACCCATGTTGAAAGTTCTTTTCCAGGAAGATTTATAGCCTAATTGTTTTCACCTTCATGATAAGTTATTCAAAGTACTTTTAAAATTCATGTAGATACTTTGTTTTATTTTATTAAAGGTTGCTTTGAATTACTTTGTTTTGGCTATTTTAATTCAAAATAATTGGCAGTGAGCTCTAATACGAATACTAAGCAGGTGAATAGTTTTTCCCCCACAGTACGCTATCGGTACTGGGATTCCTTGTTCAGTGAACCAAGTGTATGTGGGCTGTTTGTTTGACTTGAGATTGATTGTTTCAAATGCTTTTTATCTTATATAAAATGTACATCTTCTCTTGTCTTATATAAAATGTACATCTTTTCTTAGATACTTTTATGTGTAATTTCAAACTATTTTGCACCCATCAAATCATCTTTCTTTTTTCAGTCTTGATTATCTAGAAGTTATCTATTTTTAAATGTTTCATAATTTCCATGTTTCTGTTGCTTGTGTCATTAATTTCACTGAGTACCTTCTTTGCAAAGTTGGACTTGGGAGAGAAATAGATAAAACTTAAATTTTGTTTTGCTTTTTTAAGAGCAGCTATATTAAATGCTTGTGAAAGCACATTAAAACTTTTGATGAAAGTAACTGGGACAATTTATTATTTATTTAATGTATTTATACTTTTATGTATCATGCTGATAAATGTAGCTGAAATTTAGTTTAGATTGGGCTTTATTAATGTACTTAAGAGAGAATTTCATCGGAGAACATCTCCGTAAGTGGAGAAAACAATTGCCATTGCACATTCAAAATGACTAGACTGGTCACCGTTGTAGGAACATAGCGATCTGCCAGACAGAGCTCCTCCAGAGAAATACTTCGTAGAACCAGTGGGAGACACACACACTGGAGATTTATTTCAAGGAGTTGGGTTATGCGATTTGGGGGCTGGGTAGGCAAGTCTGAGATCTGAAGGGCAGGCTGGGAACTCTTGGGCAGAGCCGGAGCTGCAGCCCCCAGGCAGACTCTCTCCTTTCTCAGGGGAACCTCAGCTGCTCTTAGGCCTGTCAGCTGGTTGAAGGTGGCCCTGCCAGACCGTAGAGGATGACCTCCTCCTGCACTCACTTGAAGTCTACTGATTGCATATGTTACCACATCTGCAAAACACCCTTACAGAAACACCCACATTGGTGTTTGATTGCGTAACTGGGGACTATTGACTTACCAAGCTGATATATGAAACTGACTGGAATCCATAGGAAATGTATTGCCAGTTGTTAAGCAGGGCAGATAGGTACCCACGCTGTAAACATCTCAAAACTGGTATGGGTTTGTGTGTGTGTAGATCGCACATTTATGAAGGCTTTACTAGGAGATGAGACTCAGTAATAAATTGGGCAATAAAAGAGGTGGAATGGAGAATGACATCCGTGATAGTATTTTTTAGTGGATACCACAAACATTCAGGAAACACTGGTAGACTATGTGAGTTAGGAAGGGGACCTAAGGAAGGAAGTGAAGAATTTCTTTTTGCACAAATTTGAGTTTTGTATGCAAATTTAGTATCCATTCAAAGATCATTAGCCCTGACACAATAGAATGAGTAGGGATCTGAGATTCTAGATCAATATTCTTATTTTAGAACTACACAGTAGGAAGTCGGTAGCATGAAGACTTTGGGAAGATGCTGTCCTCTTCAGTATACGTCTTCACATGGATTTCAGGGCACCACACATTCTTGGTCTTTCTTGTACCTCACCAGTAACTCCTCTGGTATCTTTTGTTGATTCATCCTCTTCTCTCCACAGGCTTCATGTTGGAGGAGTGGGGTGGGTGCAGGGCTCAGGCCTTGGTCCCTTCTGTATCTGCGTCATTCTCACAGGGATCTCATCCGGAGCCGCGGCTGGAAGTAACATCTGTCGGCCCTTAGCTCTGAAATTGGTTATCTCCAGCCAGACCTTTCTCTGGAACTCCAGACTCGTATTTCCATCTAGTGACTTAGTCTCTCCACCTGGATGTCTGATAGACACTCAAATTTAACATGTCAAAGTGAAACAACTTGCCTCCTCTTCTCCACCTCCACACCCTCCCCGGCAGCCCCAAGTGCTTCTCCTGTAGCCTTCTCTGTCTCAGCTGATGAGAACTCCATCCTTCTGTTTACACAGGCCATAGACTTTGGAGTGACCCTGGTCCCCTGTCTGTCTCTCACGTCCCACATCCCACATCTCGTCAGATTCAAAGTTCATTCAGAGTTCGATAGCTTCTCGTCACACTATCGTCTCATGCCTGAGTTACTCCAGGAGTCTCCTGTCTGGTCCTCCTAACTAATTCCATCCCTCCCTCATGCAGTCTCCTCCCAGCCTGAGAACGTTAATGCTGGAGGTGGGAACGCGTCACTCCTTTGCACCAAACTCTTCCCTGTGCCTCGTTTCTCTCAGCGAAAGCCGGATTCTGCCTTCTCTGCTGTCACCTCCCAGACCTAACCTTCCACCCCGCTCTCCCTCCTGCATTCTGTCCCGCATATCGGTCTCCTTGCTGGGCTCACCCCCACTCTAGTGCCTTTGAACTGTCTGGATCTTCCCTTTGCAGATTTTCTCATGTAGTTAATGTGCTGGAGCCAGCTCCTACTAAGTGAGCCAGTTCTTAAATTTTAAGGAATTTTATGAGCTGGTTGACATCCTTTTGGTAGCTGGAAATTGTCCATGGTGGGAGGAGCATTTACACCATGGATGTCAACAAATAGTGCAAATTAGTCCCGCACTCCACCCGACCCCAGATGGGCTGTTAACTGTTTCCACATCCCTCCACAGCTGGTCAGGGCCCTTCCGCCTTTGCTTACGGTTGACCTGCGCAATGAGGTCCCGGCCGTGCAGTTTAAAGTTGGAGGCACACCCAGGCCCCTTTACTCTGCTGCTTCGTACGTTGCTTATCATTCTAAACAAGCTATGTAATTGCATAATTTACTGATTTGTTTTCTCTTTAGTTTTCGTGTTCACCCCAGTGCCCAGTACAGTGCCTGGTAGGTAGAAGGCTCCCGTGAATAAATGAATCCAGAGACTGTGGCTAATGATGTTAATTTTAGAATCATTTCAAGGCTTCTATGTTACACACTAAAGAGAAAGGAAGTTGTTTTTTTTTAAAAAAGCAACACTCGCGTATTTGGGCCATGCACATAGATTTTAGGAAATTCAATAATGAAACTCACTGAGAAAGAGTTATAGTCAGTCCTCTAGGTTACCTTTAGACTCAAGTATCCAACATGTTACTTAGGTTTAATTAGAAACTCTGAATTTCTTCATGTTATCTCAAAAATGAGTTTGTAGCCTGTTGCTAAGGTTGCAACCCTAATTGTGAACATTTTTTTTTTAAACATGAAAATTTACTCTCTGGATTATAGTTTTGTATTACATGTCTCGGGTGAAATTCATACTTTTTATTCTTCATAGCTTAATCTTTTGTGGTTTAGATTTCTTAATCTTTGTGTTGTTTCATTTAGTTATTTATATTTAGTCATTTTTGAAAAGGTTGTTTTAAATTTTTTCCTTCTGTTGTGTGCTAGACTGTAGGTTCTTTCCAACCCTAGATCATCTTACTCATTGTTTTATTGTCTACACCGAGCAAATGTGTAGAAGTGACAGGTGCCTAATAAAAGTATCTTGGATTTAATTCACTAACTAATTTCATTTTCTCTGTATTGGCCCATAAATTTCCAATCTCGTTGAAACTCCATTATAACTTTGTTACATGTGCTCCTCATATTTGAAATAAATTACTTCAAATTTATTTATGTAAAACAAAATACTGTTTCTAAGATTTTTAAATTCTTATTTATTAATGAATTTAAATTTTTCTCACAGTGATCTATGATACTTAACGTAATAGCATATTGTTCTCACTGGTGCTTCCAGTTGCTTTTCCTTCTAGTCTTGTGTTGTTTGTTCTTCATTAGGTCATTAGTTCATCTTTTGAGGAACAGGGACCTCTTCTTGAGCTCTGAAGTTTTTCTCTAGTGATTTTTGTGTGTGTGAGATTCATTTCGATTTACTTTGACCTGTTGAGTGTGCTATTTAGATAACTCTTTATTTATTTTATATACTATATTGTTTTCTTTTTCATCTGTGCTGTTTGCTACTAACTCTTCATGGGTTTTATAGACGTAAATACGCTTCTTAGTTCCATCTATCTAAGGAGCTGAGATTCTGAAATGGAGCATAGTAATGCCTAAAAATAATATTTTTGTTGAAGGAGCATATCAAGTTTCTGTGTTTTATAATATTTTTTGTAGTATTTTCTCTTAATTACTACTATTTTTTGAGTATTTCCTGCTTCATCTTCATTAGAAATTCTACCCTGATAAAATAAGGCAAAGATTTATATAAATAAAAAATAAATATTAATTCTAAACTCAATCGGATCAAGGTTACATGGAGTTAAAGATGAAAATTTCATACTTTGCACCTTAACACAAACTTGATTCCATCAGAGAATATCTTCGTAGTCACATATCTTCTCTAAGAAAAAAATGAAAAAGGAATACTTTACCTGTCCATCTTTACTTTTTTGTCTAAAAATAAAAATTTAAAGTGTGTTGCAGACTGTAACAGCACAGTGAAAGAATTCTGTTATCCATATGCTTCGTATGCATGTGACTAGAAAGTCTGATCGTATTTATTTAATACTGTGATTTATTCACAATCTCTATAAACTTTTACTCACACTAGAGAGAATGAGTTATGCTCAGAGAATCCCAAAATTTTGCTTAGATTTTTTTCCTTTTCTGTTGCCTAGGTTTACTCTACAACAGTATAATAAATACTTACTGAGCTTATGAATGAAATACGTAGACAGAAGTGTTGAATTTCAGAAAAATTTCATATACAGCGCGTAGGCTGTCTGCACCCTGGCATCTCGAGGGCGAGGGGAAAGCTGCGGGGGTCTGGCCCAGTCCCCGCTTCCTCCTCCTCTGGCTTTGCCCAGCCATCCTGCCTCCCTTTTCTCCCCAGCATGCACTGCTTTTTCCTTCCCCCTCACATGGCTACCTGGCCCTCATCTTCGAGGTACGAGCCTCTCAGAGCCCCCCTGAGTTTCCAGGGTGGATGGAGGGCCCCTCGCTGCGTCACAGCGCTTCTCTCTGCTTTGAATCCAGTTTCCCTCTATACTCAAGGTTCCTATGGCACAAATGACACGTTGTCCTCCTTTGTGTGCCTGTGTTCACGCCATCAACACAGAGAAATATTGGTGATGGATGACTAAATTAGTTTGAATGATCTATTTATCTAATACGGACCTATAATAGTGATGTAATAATGGCTTTTGAAATAGTATGTTAAATTATTATAGTCAAAATACACTTCAAATGGATATATATTTTTTGATGGTAGTTACCTTTTATAAAAAATATTGCAGACAATATGACTTTTTTCAAAATTTTTCAGCTTATTAAAATATGTGTTTAAAATTACTCACAAAGAACCATATATTTAGAATCATCAAAATGGGAAGCACTATGAGAAAAACAACACAAGGAAATGCTTTTTAAGGTTCTTAAGCAAGCTGAAAGGGCCCAGAGGGTGTACCGTGATAGAATTTTGAAAGGGAGCCAATAAAGGACTATTCAATGTGAAACTAATCCTTGATGGTCTGCCCTAAATAAATTGAGGAGAGATCAGCCTAAGAAGAGACTGAGGGCAGCACATAGTCATCCAACTAATGATTGAAAAGCAAGTTCTGAAAGTGAAATACCAGAAGGAAGAAGAGCCAAGTGATCCTGATTGATGATTCCGGAGTAAAGCGTGTGGCTCAGGCCATCTGTGACCCACATAAAGAGAACAGGACGCTCTGCTGCCTCCAGGGCGCCAGGCTCCAAGGCGACCAGAAGGGCGAGACATCCCAGAGAGCGCAGGAATTTTTACTTAATTTTAGTCAACCTTAAATCTCTTCATTATAACTTACAATTTCTAATAATTGAAAAGAATTTAAGCACTTTGAAATGATGGCGGTGCCAAAGTTTTCCTCCTTGAGTTTATGTTGTTTTAAATGTATGTGGAATCAACCAACAGAGTTGGTAATTTACCAGATAAGCTACTAAGAGATGTCTTTTTCTCAAAAACAGTAATAAGGAGATAGCAAGAACTAGCCTCTACAACTTTTTAATTTGGAAGAACATTATAAAAACATGATTTCTATCAAAACATACCCTTTTTCATTATAGTAAGGATTATTGATGTAGCAAGTCATTAGAAATGAAGAATAACTTTGTATTCTCACTTGATTTCCTTTATTTCTTAATAGTTCTTTATTTTTTAGTGGCATTCAAAACTGAGAAAATTCTAGGAAATTCATAATTTTATTGTATTTGTAAGGTCATTTCAGCATCACAAGGAAATTATTGTATAACTTGAAGTTTAAGTGAATACTAATCTATTTGAAGAAAATACTAAAATTTACGATGAAGTTTTGTAAGGAAAAGATTGAGTTTAACAAAACAGCATGAGTTAAGTCTTCTAGAAGGTGTTATCTTGAACGAAGAGCCCTTTTACAAGTATATTGGGGAAATAATACCAAAGAACAAGTATATCCATTAATAATTGAGGAGAGAGATAAAACTAATGAAATTAGTTTTAAAGTGATTGGGCTACTAAACTGATTTTTGAGATTTATTATTGATATAGGAAAAACAAACAGAAAAACTATACATGGAAATGAGGTCCCAGACAGGCAGAGGAACTGCTCAAAATCTAAGTGAATTAATTTCTTGAAAATTTGAATAAATCCTTATCAACTTGGCTCTCTTTTATGCAACTTACGGTTTTTAAGAAATTATCTAATTAACTTCATGCATCACTAGAAATTATTTTTGAGAGACAGCTAGTGATTCTGAGGAGGAAAAGTGAATGTTCAAAATAGTCTGACTATTATAATCTTATAAATCTTGGGAAAACACAAATATGTCATCACAGAATTAGAAATGATTGACCTTCAATGATTTTATGTATAATAACTCCTAACAACTTAGCACCAGTTCATATACAGTGTTGGGAAGCATCATATTAATAAACCCTTCCTTACAATGTCTGAATTTAGGTATTAGTTAAAATCTCTTAATAAAGCATCAAAATTTTCCTTTAAATATGGAACACTTTAGCGAATATAAAAATAATTTTTTCTTCTAAGGCGGTTGACATTAAGGTTTTCTCTCGGTGTTTTCTAGTAACGATCCCCTCAAGGCATTCTGCCAGGAGATATCTGGGCTTCATAGACTCAATAACCAATTTCTTTTCTTTTGTAGTAGAGTTTGAATTACATTTATATTTAAGTTTTTACATTCTTTAGTAGGAATGAATAAGCAAAATAACCAAAACCACAGAAACAGTATTTTTCCACATAATCTACAAGCATTAGCATCGAAGAACACAGCTTTGAAGGGTGAATATATGGGGCAATGTTTAACAGAAATCCACATTCCAATGTTATCTCTAATTATGTCTCACTTCTCTGCTATCAGGCTCTACTTGTTTTTCTCTCCAGGCTTTAGTTGAAAAATACTTGACTTTCTATCTTTGCTCTAGGACCTCTTCCCACTTCAAAACTCCGAGATCCTTGAATTATTCATTTCAATTCAGAAACCCTCTGCTTAAAACTTATAAGCCTGCAGATTTCCATGATTCTCACCAAGAATTAAAATCCTGTTGGTTTTCACTTCTTTAAAGCCTTTCTATTTTTTAATTCCTTTTTTTTCTATCTTGGCAAGTGAGAAGAAACTACCAGAGGAAATAGGGGAAGCAACTCCTCCTGAAGCCTTCCCTTGTATTTTTAAAGTAGCTTTGTCATATGGCTAATGAAGGAGAAAGTCGACAACATGTAGTATGTGTGTCTCCTGTCAGCAAATTGCAATGTGTGACCACATTTTTTTCCAGTCATCCAAAGTATTCTCTGAATCTGATACTTCTTCATTTAAAGAAGAAAATTTTTACTCAGAAATAATCAGGTTTATTCTATAATATGTATGAAATGCAGTGAAATACAAGGAAAAACCTAACCTACCACCCAGAACAATTGATTTTTATTCCTCTCTCTCATATTGGGAAATCTTTTTTCCAAGATATATATATTTTTTGTCCATGTAAGGCTTTTTTTTGTGTGTGCACAGATGAGTTTTTTCAGCTAGACTTTTGATAAACTCTTCAATTTAGAAGTGCTGCATCTTTTTCTAATTATAAGCTCATTTGTTTCTAAAACAAATCTGCCTTGAAATGCATGTGCTTTATAGTGTGACACACCTGAACTCGTACAGGACTTTCACAGACACAAGTTGTTTTCTAAGCTTATCTGTTTCACTGATTCGTACCTGAAGACCATGAAGAAAGCTTAATGGTGATATGAACTGCAAAATGTTGAGAGGAATTGGCTAGTGACTTGTCACGGTTCATATCTGCCTCAAAAACTAAGGAAGTTTATTAATGATTTGAAGTGAAGACAACACAGTCTTCTGCTTGTGATACTTGGTTGGAAACTTTTGCAGTTCTTTGAAGGAATTGAAACAATAAAATGATAGAAAGGTAAATAAGAAGGTGCAGGAAATAAGAGCTGAGCCGGCATTGAGTTTTGTGTCAGGTGGTTTGTGTGTACATATACATTTGCCCAGGATATTGCATGATAAGAAAATTGACGTGCTCAAGTTTGTGAACAGTTGCTCAAATTCGACTGTTGAATCAGTGCTTTAAATGAACATTTATCCTCTGCTTCAGTTTTTTGTAGAAGCTAAAAAATGAAAAAGTATAACAAAGCAATGAAATATAAATCTGATAAAATATTTTATATTTTTATATAAATATCTCAGTAGGCAAAGCCTTTTTTTCCTTCAAGTCATGAAACTGATCATTGTGAAGATACTGGAAAGAGTTGTGCTGTGAGGCTGCCGGAAATTTTTGTTGCCCCCATTCCATCAAGGTGGGAAGATCTCTTGCTGGAATTTAGGACATTTCCATATTTGCTGTTCGAAGACCATGTTCCTTAAAAAGTGTCAAAACCATGCTGGGCCTTTGTTTTTGTGATGTGTGTGTGAATATTGTAATAGATGGTCTCAAGCACTGTTTGACAGTCCATTCTAGTTTGAAAATTCTGCTTCATACTAAAGTGGGGAAGCATGGATTTGAAGTCACATATGAATTTGATTGTATTCCTACAATGTCATTTATTGTATGATTTGGGCAGGTTACTTCACTTTCTTAGTGTAGCTTTCATCTCTTAAGAGGGGTTTATGATGTTTAGCTTATGGAGGCATTTTGAGGAGTAAATGAGACCATATATGTAAAGCTTCTGAGAGTGTCTACTCTAAATGAGACAGTGTGTGATCCTGGATGGAGGCAGTGGGGACTCTGTCTGCAGCAGTGAGCAAAGCACACCAGCCCCGGGGCCCATCCTCTGTCTCTTCAATGTGCGTTCCCTGTATCCCTGGCACCCGCCCCGCAGTCAACTTCCCAACGAGGTGGTCCTGAGAAAGAGACCATGGAGATGCCCTGGAGTTCTTAGCACCATGGATAGCATGTCTTCTTGGAGAAAGGAGTGCCAATTTCCAAAGAAAATAAGATTGAAACATGCTGTTTGAATAAGCAGGTTCATATACCAGGGAATATTGAAAGGACAGTTGTGTGGCATTTGATTTATATTTAGTGCACATAAGAGAATCTAACAAATAAAACAGATTTTATTTTTACTGGTCTTGGCATGTTTTATGAATGAATAAGTATTTTTTTGTTTCTAAAGATACTAATCATTTCAGAAGAAAGCCTTTTTACTATCAAGCAGTATGTTAAAATTAGATGGAAAAATAGCCCCATTCATGAAATTTAACCTGAAGCTGTAGAATAAGGATTTGGTGAAGTGGCACACTGTTTTTTGGTACTATTATGTTGGAAGTTAAAGGATTTTTGAGTGAAATTTTGAAAACACTGAACACCACAAATATTTAGCACTTTTGGCACTTTTATTTTACTTAAAGATGCATACTATTTTATTTTTGTTTTAAACATCTTAGTGAAATGTTTTAAATGTTTAAATGAAAACTCATGACTTTTAAAAACTGTTAATTATACGATGAAAGGATAGATTTCATTATTGCCCAATTTCTCTCTTCCTTTGTTTCTTCCAAAGTTCTTTAGATTTGTCACTCCAGCAGCCTCAATGCAGAGCTCTTAACTTGATGTTCAAGATATTTTAATTCATACTTTTTTGCATTTTCTTGCCAAGTATTTTACTCCTTTTCCTTTTTTTCTTCACTTGCCCATAGCCCAGTTCCTGCACCCCACCGTAGGTAGATGTACCTCGATACCGTTGGGTTTAATGTCTGAATTCAGTTAATATGTGAATTTTGGTTTGTTAAATGTATAAATTTGACTAATCTAAGAGTTTATTATTTATATTCACTCCTTTGGCTTCTATCCAAATAAAGGCTGGTCCCTCCAGTTCCTTGGGTTTCTGCTCAAATGCAATTTTCTCTGACTCCTCAATTTTAAGTAGTACCCCTCACCCACATCTCATCCCTTCTCTTGCTTGATTTTTTCATACCACTTACCACAACATGTCATGTTATATACTTCTCTGATCATTTTCTCCTCTGCACTGAGCAAGAACTCTCAGTGAGAGCAGGGACGTGGTCGGTTGCTGTAGCACCAGCGCCTGGATTGAGAGTATCTGAAACCACATTAGGCTCTCAATAAATACCTTCTTGAACGAATGAGTGAGTAGAATCCAAACTGTATTTCTGGATAGTAATTCAGAGGTTGGTAAAAACAGTTCCCGCGATAAGGATCCTTTATGCCTGTCAGCCGTTACTTACGATGGTCTTTGGTTCTGTGGCTCCATGGTTCTCCATGATATACATTTTGGAGAGAAATTTATGCTTAGAAGATGTTTACAAGTATTTTTACAAACTCAGTGTATAGCAGTCGTGTCTTAATGGGACTGATTATTGAAATGCTGTCTTTTCTTAAATATAAATTGCACAGTTGTTCCTGGGAAGTATTTCTACTTCATGCAAGTATGATCTATAAGACACTTCAGCTATTTCCATGTTTTAGCTATTTGTGTAGATATTTATATGAACCACAAGTTACTGACACATTTCTTCCTTTTTTAACAAGCAAACAGCAGGTATAATAAAGGGAAATGCTACCTGATGCAAAACATTTAATTATATTATTTTCACGATTTATGTTCTGACTATTAAAGATATGTCTTAAATGGTTACATGTTTATATACTATGTTCATTATATATATTAAATTGTACTATTTCACATTATCATGAGAAATTTAGGAGTAAGACCCACCTGAATGTGACCCGAGCACAAGGGCGTGCGGCTTTGCGTGAGGTGTGGAGCATGGCAATTGGTCCTGGTGACCAAGATTAATGAAACTCAGATGGGTTTTAATTAGTGCAGCTGCAGTCATCAATTATCTACTGAACACAAATATTGTTATATTTGGGAAATTCTTGATTTATTTTATTCTACTGGCCAGCAGATTTAGATGAATGAGTTCTCATCATAAACATTCTGAGAAAAATCGCCGGAGGCCACAGTTTATTATTTAGGACACAATCAGCAAGAGTGAACAATACAGAACAAAACATTGTAAAGTGCCCTCAGCATTAATTTGAAATTTTTGCTGAAATGTTTGGCTTGTACAGGTTGTCAAAAACATTAGGGCATCTTGAACAAAATTTAGAGCATTCTATCAAGAAAGGAATGTGCAACTGTTACTGTCCAGAAGACAATCTGTAACAGATGTCAGTGGACATGCACTTAAAACAGGTAGCGGCCACACTGCAGTGGTGGCTTAATATGGTCACCTCCTATTATACTTTAAGGGCACATTTTGGTACAGGAATGGACAGATGCCTATACTGTCAGAGATAGGAAAGCTTAATCCGTACTTTCTAAGCATAAAAAACTGTGTTTATCTATATGTATATATGCGTACTTACATACACACACTCTCTTTCTCTCTTATACATAATTTTTGTGGATTTTATTTTTGTTTTAAAGTAATTTTTAAGATTTATAGCCTTGAATGAAACAGATATAAGAAATATGCATAATTTTTGAGGCGAGGGAGTATTAGTTTTCCTTTTTTAGGAAAGAAACATGACACTATTATGTCAAATTGGTAACTACATATATCAAACTAACATAATTTCAACATTTCTAAGTTAATTTGCATCAAAATCTGAAATTATTATTAGAATGAAGAATATATTTATAATTAATATAAATTTATATTAAATATAGTAGCATTTCTGAACAATTTTTCTCATACTTTGTAATTTAATCTCCCAAACTCTTTAATTTAGTGAGAGTACCTCGGATACAGTTTCAGAAATATTAGGTAAACATTAAACATTTCATTTTTTCACTTTCTCATAGTATCACATCTTTATCAATTTTTATTCAACACAGGAAGACAAAAAACGGAAGTGAACTTGGGCTTACATTCTTATTTTAAATTACAGGGTATAATCTGGTAGCCAAGATAGCCATTCTAAAGAATGAGTCATAATCAAGGCCTTATAACAAATTAATTGCAAATAATGTTTTCAAGGTCTGTGGCATGATACTTGATTTATGTTAGGAATAGTTCTCATCTGAAGTACATTCATTAAAAGTTCCTGAATCTTGTATTAGGTATAAGATTTCTGTTTGTCATATAATAATTTCATGGTCAACCTGTTTTTTAATGTATTGGCCAAATTTATTAATATTATAATTTAATCCAAATTATGATTCCCTAAGGGAAAAGAAGGTGTGGCTACTTTTGCAGCATAGATTGTGTTGGCTGATATTTGTTCTGCCGGGGGAGGTCCACATTTGTCCCTAGGAAGCAAAAAAAATATATTTGAAAAGCTTGCACATCTTTTCTACACTAGATTGAATGACTTACCATATCCGAATTGTCAGAGAGCTTGCAATTAATGCTCCTGGCTTACTAGTTACTGTCTTCGTAACAATTCATAAATACTGTGATTTCTGAGCATACTTTTATGGCCTTCATGTTTTATAGAGTAAATCATAGAAACCTTTCTGTTTTCCAATTAACAGATGGAGGAGCTTTTGTTCATTGAACCGGGTTTCTTAGGAGGAGATTTTATTTCTTATGCATTCATGTATGCGTGATTCTATTTTACCACTAAGGAACACATCCTGCACCTCTGAACTGACTCGTCTGAGGGGCCAGACATCTTGAGATAGGGGCCAGAGTTGTCTTCTTAATATAATTAGGCTTATGGCTATAGATTTTTATTTTTAATTGAACAGTTATTCTTCCTAAGTTGTAATATAATAGGTCTCTGATCTTGTCATTAAGCTTTAAGTATAACGTATGTATCCTTCATTTCAAGGAGTATACAGTGCCTCCTGTCAAAGCCATTCATACTTCTTCCCTTTTACTAGCATAACATATTGTGATTGTTGGTTTACTCATCTGTGTTGCTGCTAGGATTTTTTTGTTCCTTTCTTCGTCCATCCGTTCCGTGATATTTCCACCTACCTACTTGAAAATTAAGGAAGTAATATTCCGAGTTCGACAGGCAGTAGGAAGGTGAATGTGGCTGAATCATGGTGTGCAAGAGGTTAGTGCTAAAAGGTCAGGTGGGGGATGTGAGCAGGGTTTAGATTATTTCAGTTTTTAGAGGTCATGGTAAGGAGTTGGGATTTTATTTTAGGATCAATGGGAAGCCATTGGACAATTTTTAAGGACTTTGTGGCAGATTTTATTTATTATTTAGTTTCCAGACCTCTTGATATTACCTGTCCCATATTTGATGGTTTATGAGTGTTTGATGGAGGGGTGAGTGAGCCCAGTCTACCCCAGCCCTGCCTACCTGGCTCCTTTTATAGGGTCAACCTGAGTGGCTTAATGTCTTGAACCACAGTGTCCACCTCCTGGGGCAGAGGATATAGGAGGGGGTGTCTTATGACTGAAAGAGCCCTAAAGGAAGGTCAAGAGAACTGTGTTTTACCACTATCTAGCAGTTTACGGATATGAACTTCCTTAATTTTGTTCCCTCAATTGTAAAATAAGTATGTTAGAATAGATAATTTTTAAGGTTACTTGATGTTCTAATATTCTGTGATTATAGTGTTTCCTCTGAGAAATGTCTCTACTAATTAGCATAGTATGAGCTACCTATATGGAAATGAAAGCATTTCTTACAAAAATTCATATTTTTGCTGTAACAAGTATTGATAATTTTATAAGAAACACTAATTTTTATTTCCTTGGTTTTGAATTTATTATATAAAACATTAGCTTATGAGGCCATGTGCCATTTCTCACCTAAGAATGAAAAATCTGAGCCTTAGTTATTATGACATAGTAATACATTAATTTTCCCATGAAGATTTTGAAAAATAATCTCTCCCCCTTTAAAAATGGTCATTGAGTTTTTTAAATGTTTTCCTTAACTCACTTTGTTCTCTTTTATGATAAAATATTTCATACATAAAACAGAATACATACACACATACTGTATATACACAGACACACACACTATGTATATACTATCAAGAATAACTATAGAAACAAATATCTATGTAACTCCCACGCAGTTCAGGACTAAATACAACCTAACCACTACCTTTGAAGTCTTTTGCATGCGTCTTTCTGGCTGCGTCCTTTTCATTTCCCCAGAGGTGACCACTGTCCAGATTTCTGTTAATCATATTGCATATAGACTATCAAAAAACAGTACTTTTTATAGATTAGAGAAGTGTTCCTTTCTCGATAGGTATTTTTACTCTCTCTCTCTCTCTGTCTCTCTCTCTCTCTCTATATATATATATTCAATTTCTAGTCTTTACAGTAGCCTATTATGTGTTCCTCTTTAAAAAACTGGTATATCACCTTAGAAACTTACGCTGTTAGTAAATTTAACTGACTTAATAACTCAACCTTTTAGCAAATTGTCTTTAGGTACACTGATAAGAATTTGGCCTCTAGCTCCAATGCAAAACATTTGTAAAACATCCTATCTATAGGTTTTTATAAGATTTTTTGTTGTTTTGTTCTGTAGGTTTGGGTACGTTTTATATGGGAACTTTTATTTCAATTGGCCGTTATTTTTTTTGAAAATTCATCACTGTATCATGCCAAAAATACAAGCTTTGTTGACATTTATAGCTAAAGAAGGAAATTCAAAATTTGACCTATAATAAAACAAGATGTATGTCTAAAATTGTTAAAACAGTCTTTGAAAATACAGGTAGCATAATTTAATAGTAATAATTACAAAAGCTTGGGGCTTTAAATCTATTGTCTTTGATTTTTTTGAACTTTTATCTCTTAAGTTTTCATACTCCAAAAAGCCATAATGGTGAAATTATTATTACTTTTAACATTTAAAAAATTTTGAAATAATTTTAAAGAATAACAATACGAATAAATGTGCTGAATTGAATACATATAAATTATAATTTTGCATTTGTAATCTTTGGTGATTATACAGTTCTACCGTAAGTTTCTCAAAAGTTGTGATGGGTTTTGCAAAAATAGCAAATATGTTCTAGCAAATAACTTCCAGCCTTTCCTATAATGAATGCAATTGCTGTAAATTAACTGTGTTTATTTGAAGCTTATTTTATTTCTTGTGGGGGGTTAGCTGTGAGTAGGGAGGGTGGAAACATATAATATCAGGAGATAACCTGGTGATGGAAGTTATACTTTTCCATTTTTGCTTTTCCTGTTCAATTCAACCTGATACCCATCTCACACTGAAAGGCATGCAGAGAATTATGGCATTATCACTTTGTCAGAGGCTGTGACAACACCCCTAACAATAAGAGCCTTCCCTTTTGTTTATAACACGTAAATGTCTTGGCGATTAGAACTTTTGCCTTTCTTCTCTGAATAAAATTGTTTTGTACTGACTTTTTTTGTTCTAGTGAGGAGAAGGAAATAAAAGCAAACCTATTTCCTATTACAAATTATCATAAATATTGGAGATGCAGATTTTTCTTAGATCATTAGCATATCATGCTGCGACCCACACCAGAATGTACCATTAACAAAGCAGCCTTCATGTAATTAATGTAAATAATATGGAACTACAGCTTGAGTTACCCAGTCAGCCTTGGCAAAAAGCATTTGTCATAACGCATCATCTAAGGAGCTCGGCCTCAATTCAAATTAAACTTCATGGGTTTGCCCCTTTATTTTTTCCTCTCACGCTATAAATTTCTGTGAAACATTTATGACTATAAATTTCTTTGAAACACCTATATAGGAGAAGAAAGCAATCCAGTAAGCTGAAATTAAAATTTTATTATTTACTATGCGTCTGCGGGTGAGGACAATTAGTATCTTCATAACGCCAGCACTGTAGATGCCGGGGATGCAGCTGAGGGCTTCTCTGCCCATCCTTGGAGTGAGTGTGTCTGTCCTCTGTGGCTGCCAGCAAACGTAAAGTATGGTTTCTGTCTGCCATTTGCTGCTGTTGCCCTCTGACTCCAAAACACAGAGGAGCATTGTAAATTTTTCATGAAGAGGTTTCAGTCTGTAAAACAGCAAACAGGAATAATGTTTTAAATGCAATCATTGTCAAGTTTGAACAATGTAATTTATCAAGAGAGCAGTTTGTACTATATAATAAGTTTCATATATTAATACAATTTTTCATCTGATGTCAGGCTTCTGATTTATGAATAGCCCATGATCTAAGGTGATCATTGAATTATAATTCAAGTAATAAGAAGCCAGGAACAAGACACTGGAACTGCTATCCTGCGTTAGCTTACATGCCACCAAGCCAATTTACTAAACAACCGTGGGCTAAATGATACAGTTTTTCTAATTCAAGGAAGGCACTCGTTAATTAGATAAAGGCTAAAGCTCTCATTATTTTTAAATGATTTAAGAACGGGTAAAGATCTTACAGCTTATACTGCAGCTCTAATAGTTCTCTGCTTACTGCCTTGTAATAAGAGTATTAAAGACAGATGGGCAAGGCCGATTTAAACCAATTACAGCGTTTCATGTACACCAGTAGCAATGACTATTCATAAGCACATCAGATGCTAATATTCGACATGTTTCAGATGGCTAAAACACCACTGATTAATGTGATTTATGAATAATTTGTTTTCTTCTGCTGATTTTGGAGGAATAATCACACCTCTGGACTATATTTAGTAGTTCTTGAGACTTATTTCATATTCCTCAGTAATATTTACAAGTATTTTTGTAGATATTTAATTTTATGATATACCAAAGTAAAGAAACAAATCAATTTATTTTAATTCCTTCAATTTATTGAGCACCTGTTAGGTGCCAGGCACTAGACTAGGCTCTGGGGAAATCTGTAACTCATTAAATAAGTTTCATTTTAATTATTTTAATTCCTTTGATGGCAAATGGATAATATATTCTAAAAAGACAGACCATTGTCAGTCATTATTTAAAAAAATAAATCTAATGCTTAAGAAATTCTTACCTACATACTTATAAAAAGTATGAATTTCCTTTATAGTAATATCATAATTTGTAATTATATAAAAATTACAAGTTTATAAAGTACTTTTTGTTTTTTTTTCTTGAAAATTAATGAACTACTGAATACTTGAGTCCTTTTGTCTATGTACTTTTGTTTGATTATATTTGGTTATATTTTATGTTGATGGCAAATGCATTTTATTATGTCTGCTTGTAGAGTCATTAATTTCCTTGATGTTTTATTGTTGGTTGGCTGGTTGTTTTTCCCTCCCTCCCCACCTTTTTCCAGGCAACAGAAACAATGAAAAACGTCTACTTTTTAACACTCAATTTTCCATAAATATGTTCCTTGACTTTAAAGAATTCATTTTCAACTCTTAATATTTATGTCCCATGGGTACCTTAAATATAATTAGTTTTGTTTTTGTTTATTGCTTTTATTTTTAACATCCTCTCATTTATTGTTTCTTCTTTTGCTATTGTAGTGGTCATCTTGAGATTCAGCTGATTTTGTTTATAGAAAGCATCTATCTTGTGCGGCAGAATGGTGGCCATACCACCTACCCTGAAATACAGTCATTAGCTCATTTTTTAGTATAGTTTGAATTTGGCATTCCATTCATAAATTTGTTTTACTTAAATTGATACAATCCTTGAGTGAAGTGCGACTTGTATAAGCTGTTTCTTACCATTGGACCCAGCTGGGGACTGTTGGTGACCACAGCCTCTGAAGGCTCACGGATTGCAGTGGACTGTTACTCTTGTCTCTTATTTGGTCACCTTCCTCTTTTCTTTATTGATCCCCAATTTTTTATTTATTAATCGTTCTTTCAAAGTTGTTGGCATACATGCTTGAAATTAAAGATACAGTAATTAAGTATGTACCTATAAAGGAAATGAGAAAAGGAAAATCAGATACATAAAAGAAATCAAATTGTTCTGCATTTCTTTTGTTGCCCTTATTTTTTGCCTTTTAAAGAAAAATTTCCCTATCTGAACAAGATACGTTATTAATGGACCCTGAGTAGAACAAGTTATTTGTTATAGTAACTTTTGACCTGTTTAATAAGTACTCACACTGTGTATTGGAGTTTTTATTGTACTCTGCAGTGTACAGTTATGAAGTGTGGTACATAATAAAATAAAAGCAATAATGTTGATATTTCTGAGGGATCCATCAGAGCTGACCTGAAGCAACATATTTCATCCGGTTTGTCTGGGTATGAATGTTTGAAAGTTATAGCTGAAATTACTAGAAACAATACCATGTTTATGACTTCTGATGGTTTACAATTGTGAGTACCTCACCGTCTGTGGTTCCCAAAACTATTTCTATGACAGTTCATTAATGTTGGTGTCAAGACACAAATGAAAGAGGCGAAATACATTATAGTATTAGGCAGTAAGATGTTTTGAGCTAAATGTTAGTATTTAATGTGTAACAGCGTAAAGAGCAAACCTGGGGCAATTCTGAAAGGAGAACTGGAGAGTACGGGTCATTTTTTAGGTATAGGTAGGTTTTATGTGTGTGTAATGTTCAGATCCAGGCTTCATAAAATCATTAATTTAACTTGAGGTAGATTTTTGTAGGAAAGTAGGGAGATGACTAGGGAGGAAGAAAATCTTTTTGCTACAAAAGTATAGGATAGGTTTCACAGAACATAGTCCTCAGAAGGAGAGTGGTTTAATATTAGGATAGATTGCCATTTGAATCTAAAAAAACAAATTTATCTGTTAAAAGATAAATTACCACTTTAAAATATAATTTATGTGTTTGTTGTCTCTTTTCCTTTTCAGATTTTGTGTCCTATTTATCTTTGTATTTCCAGAACACAGGATAGGACTTGGCCCATAGTAGTTTAAAAAACATATACATAATTAACAAATTAGTAGTAGAGTTACTTGAAATTTTTTTTTACCACAGCTCCCAAATAGTGTCAGGCCAAAGCAAACAAGAAACAAATGGTTTGCTCACAATGGAGTGAAGATATTCAGTACTGCCTTTACTATGACTACTGCTTAGTTTTTTTTTCTTATTGAAATAAAATTATCTGTCTTGATCAGCCAGACCACTTTGAATGCTTTTATTTATATGAAAATCACATGCTTGTATTTATTGAGATGTATGTAATTATCCAATATGGAAAGTTCCACTCAGGGTAATTTGTAACTAAGCTCTTCTAACCTGAAGAACTTCAATACTATTGTTATTGTCATCATCATCATCATCATTATCATCATCATCACGGTTTAGATGACCAAAAAATGAATCATCCATTTTAAGCAATTTCATAATATTTATCCAGATACAATTTACTCATGAATGTTTTTCTACTAATGTTTTTGTTGCTGCCAAAGCAAGTTAAGCTATGTTTTCAGACTCATCAAAATGCACTAGTGTGTTCCTTATGAAAATTTTGTTTTGGGTACCATGGTGGAGATAGGAAGGATGTTAATTAGTGGCAGATAAGTTTGCAAACATTCTTTTAGCTCAGTGCTGTGGGTTTATATGACTATGATAAGTCATTGGCATTTCATTTCTTTGATGGAATATTACAAAAATATTCATTAACACATGGCAGCTATAAAAATAGTAACACATAAATGTTTTATGTGACCATGCTTCATATTTAATTTTATAAATAAAACCATTAGCTTAAAAGAAACCATTATATTTCCAAATTATTAATGTTTTGGAGGTCATACTACAAATACAGACAAGCATATGTGTTAATGTGGTTCCCCCTTCAAAATGTGCCATATGAGCAGTCACCTCTCCCCACTCACTGTGGTCACCACATTTCATATGGTCTGGAATTCTGGGAGTGGAAAACCTGATTGGACCCTCCAGCAAGTGCTCTGATGTTAATCAGCCTAGTGTGCAAGACAGAAAAGCTGATAGTCCGAAACTGCACTTTAAGCTAAGACAGACTGTCAGTCTTTAGGAATAGTGGGGAATGGCCTATTTATGTAATCAGATACTAAACCTGGGAGGAAGCTGTCAGGCACATTCTTGTTGTGTAAGCAGCAGGCAAACTGTGCTTTATCTGACAGTGTGTAAATCTGTCCATGCAAAAATCCAAATGTTTAGTTTGCTTCTAGTCACTGTAATAATCTGCTTATTTTTGTCTGCTAGAGCAATGACATCACTTAGCAGAATGTGCTGCACACAGAAGGCCCAGATAAGGCTGTGTTAGTGTCAGTCATTCATTCCTTGATTGGCAAGGAGATAAATAGGAATTTACGTCAGGTTTGCTTTCAGCTAAAAGAATAGACAACATGTTCTGGACAGGAATAACTTTATTTGGCTTGGCTATTTTACATCTTAAGAAAATGGATAGAATAGACCATGTCTAATTATAGCTTCTAGGTATAAGTAGCCTACCATATCAATAACTATTGAATCGTTGTATCCAAAGGGAATCTTCCCGGATTGGTTAAGATACAATGTGCAAACACACATTCTTATTTAAGAATCTTTAAATCAAATCCTATTGTTTTCATATATATGTTTAGTGCAAATAGAACATCTTTCCATGATTTAAAGATGTATATTTTATTAGATATTAATTGTGAATAGTGTTTTCTTTGAAACTTGCTCACTGAATAAGCAATATAACTTTAGGAATTTCCTTTAAAATTTCCATAAGATTGTTTAAATTTTTTATTATACTCTTCTTTTTGTTTTACCAAATAAATAATTTGTAAGTGTAAATAATTGGAAACAGTATTGCTTATTTTAAGCAAACAGGAAACCATAGTCCTGGCCCTCACAGAATTTTAGGGTCAGTAACTTTGTAGAACACGTGCTTGGGCTCTCACCAGGGAAAGCAGCTGCAGGATGATGAACCGAGTGTGGCGTCTATGGTGACTTGGGCCTCCAGATCCTATCTTGCCCAGGTACAAGTGCCCAGATGTGTCTGGAAGCAGCCAAATGTGTTTTCAAAGAGTTTTAACAACAGTGATAGGAGAGAAAAAATATATTAAACCATACATATTTGAAACACTGATGTTAACTTCAGAGAATAAATGTATAATGTATTTATGTTGTTTTTGGTGTAAAGTTATAGCCATCTTTATTTTGTTTGCCTGAGTACCAAAGTACATTTATGTAGCACTTTATTTATTTATTACTTTAGTATATGATAGTGATGTCACCTGATTAGTCACATTTTAATTGATTTTGTTACTTGCCAAAGTCAAATTGCCCAGATTTTTCGTATCAACTCATTTAGACACATATACTCTAAGATTTGGTAATTGAATTTTAAAATGTTTCCTCTTCAGCTCTCTCCTCCGTTGTCAGCTCTTGTTCACCGTATTAATCCGTGGTCAGGTCTGTGTTAACTCAGGTGAAAGTTAAAATTCAATCAAAGGATCTGTTTACTTTATAGTAATTAAAATGTACTAATATTTTCTCTTTTGTTCCCCAAAGGAAATTTTCCTAATTACCTTTCACCTGGGCTTTTATTCTAAGTACTTTGTGCCTCTACCTCTCCTGCGTCATAAGTGACTTTATGTATATTCCTTGGTGATTTGTTGCATATTGTTTTTGAAGAATAATAAATATCAGTAATCAGTATAAACTTATTTATTATGCAAAACATTGGAAATATTTGTACATGTATAGCACAGATCTCTAAATATTCCATGAGGTAGTTTGTAGAAATGCAAACAAGCGTCTCATCTACTTTTTGCCACTTTTAGTTCTTAATTCTTAAGTTTTTGTGAATGTCATCATGTGAATTCCAGTGGAATGTTTCTTCCGTATCTTCTGGTTATATAATACATTATAAGTTTCTGTTTATTTGTCTAGTTGCTAGTATAGACTTTATGATAAAAAGAAAACAAAACCACTCAGCTCTTTATATTGGTACTATCTTTTTACTAAAGATTTTTGAGATTGAAATGAATTAAAGCCCAAGAAGTTATTTTACAACTCTATTGTTAGGTTTTCTATTCTAGTCTCACGATTTTAGTTGAGAATTTTCTCTTCAATAATTGAGTACCTACTATCTGTAGGCATTCTAGCAGCTAATTTGGGGGCATTGGCTACATCATGCCTTCTCTATTCTTTGCTGTTATTATTCCATCTCCTTCCATCCCTGTACTTAGGATTTTGTAGTATTGTATAGTTATGCCTAACATAATTTATTTGAATATTACTTTTTTGTTTTGGGTTTTACTGTCTTGGACATTTTAAAGAATAAAGAATTATTCAAACCTCTGTCTCCTAGAAGTCAAGTCTGTTTGTTCCTGGGAATAACTAGCATTTGGACTGCATATAGACCCCATGGGTAGAAAAATAGGTTGGAAAATTTGACTGAGACAGAATTTTTCACCAATTATAGTGGTTGGTTGGGCCCCAGCCAGATAGTTTGATTACTCTTTTCCTTAGAACCCTTTTCTCCCTCTTCTGGAGAGGCTCAGCCTTTGGTAGCTTGTCTTCACAAGTTTGGGACCTGTGCTGCACCTTATCCTAGGGCTGGACTTAGTATAAAGTTAATGGAAATTGGAATTGTAGAGTTTTATTGTTGGGTTATACTTTGCAGATAACTTATCCCAACTCAACTGACATGTAGACATTAAGCCTGAAAGAACAAGCAAACTGCCAACGCCACACAGCTAAGTGGGTGTCAGAGTAGGCATCCGTTGTATTTCTGTGGCAGGGCCTTGTTCAAGCAGCTTGGTTTTGAGTTTTAAACGTCATTGGGAACATCATTTGTCAGAACGCTTCTCATCATATTTTGAGCCTTTGATAAAATTCAAACGTTATGAGCATTTCTTAATCCATCATTTTCCTGCCCTTACTATAGAATAGGTACTGTGAAAGTTCTAAAAAAATTGAAAGGCAATGTAAATGTTCTTGAATTATTACAAACTTTTAGGGGACATACATATATGAAAGTAGAAAATAATTCAGAAGTCAGAGTGAGATAGCATTGTGTCAAATTATGAGTGGCAAATAAACTCATGATAAGATGAAGATGCTTGTGTAATATAGCAAATTAAAATGAAATATCAAACAAAGATAGGGCATTAGTGAAAGCTGGTCTGGTCTCCAAAGTTTGCTGTTATCTTTTTATTATTGAGCACCTAGAACCATATCCTCTAAACTTGTGATTGTATCATTATTCATTGCCAACAGGAGATCCTTTAATTGCAGTGAACAGTATCTGTGATTCACTGTCAGTCTCATGGCAACAGGACAGAGTGTGCAGGGTCCTGCCCTCTGAGGATGTGCGAACCCTCTCTTGCAGCATCCTTTGCTCAGATACTGTGCTCACCTGGGACTGTCCTCAGGCAACTGGCCAGGTGCTTGGCCAGTGCTCGGTTAGATCTGACCCTGGTGTAGCTTTTGCTGCTATTCTTTCTCAGGGCAAATAGAATTGTTATCACCTTAGGTAAAGTATTAATAATTCCTTGGACTTTAATTGATTTCAGTCAGAAAAATCTTTAATAAAAAGGTAGCAGCTATGAAGAAGTGGTTTTATTGTCTTTTTATCATAAAGTCTAAACTAGCAGTCTATTTGACTTTCATTTTTATTGTTTCTTAGCCCATAATTGAAAAAGTCTTTCTTGTTGTTAACTCCATTTTGATAGCTTCAGTTAATTCTGTATTTTAGCCTCCCTAATACTATACTTATACCAAATATAAATATACTTTATCACCTACATCCTTCTAGTTGGTTTTGCTTATGTACTTAATTATATTAGAAAGACATTTAGTTTAATATTTTGAATGCTGGAAGGTATATAATAAATGATAATGTTATTCCACATAGTCTGTTGAGATATTGAAGATTTGAAAAATTAATATAAATGATCTATATGCAGTGTTTATAGATGTCTATCTGAATTTATCTTTTCAAAATAATTTGGAATATATGAGGAGATGAAGTCTATTTTGTGAAAAGAAGAATCCATAGCTGCATACATCCAATTTTTAAAATAAGTAGTGTTCTTTTGTATTAAAAGAAGCTGAATTAATATGTAATTGCTTTGCCATTTTTTTAAGAGTTTCTTTTTCCTTCCAAATACAACTCAAATATCTATGCATTCTCTAATTTTGTGTTTCATTGTGAGCTACATTGTACCCACTGCACAAGGGAGGCATGTATCAGAAATAGTGAAGAGCTTGCTACTATTTATTAACTACTCTCAGTTGGATCACAATAACTTTAAAACTTAAAAACTTGTTTTTTTATGTTAATCCAATTTTTGTATTTTCCCTTGAACTTATGATTTAGAAAGGAACAAATCAAATCTGTACAACGTGATCTTTCAA
Source organism: Varecia variegata (assembly GCA_028533085.1). NCBI lineage: Eukaryota > Metazoa > Chordata > Mammalia > Primates > Lemuridae > Varecia > Varecia variegata. Next base: position 3,043,316 of record CM052443.1, on the reverse strand, counting down.
TATGTCTGTATGTCAGAATATTATGATTTAAAACAAGCTATGATCCATATCAGGTTCTACAGTATCTATGTTGAATTAGTCTACTGAGCTAAAATCGCATCTTGGTGATGCTCCAGTGCACAAATGCCCCACGATATTTACTCTAGAAGTGTACTGTAACTGCTGCTCTTTGGACTAAGGTCTCAGAAAGGGTCAATTTTGTACTGAACTCTGAGATTACTGGGCAATACATCTCAACCCTTCTAGCTAATCTTACCTTGAGCTCAAATGGTTCCTTAGATCATCCTGACATGCTAGAAGGCCGAGATGATGACAAAGTCCAAGACAATGAAATGCCTAAGTGTGGAAAAGCTGCCCTTTCTAGCTCCAGCAAGTCACACAGTCACCATCAGAGAAGACAGTCCTTTCTAAATCTGGCAAATGCATTCGAATTTCTAGAAATTCTGTATCCACAATAGATACATAAGGACATGCAGGACAAATTGGAAACATATTTGATAGTACCTAAGGTGCACAGGTCTATAGAATACTTCCCAGTATTTCAATATTTTTTAGGAGAGAACATATAATTTTTCAGTATGTTTATTGAAGATGAATTTAAACTTCTTTGGTAGAAATATTATTTTATTCATGGAAATTTAATTTAAACCAAATCATGGTGGTGTGTGCCTGTTGTCTCAGCTACTTGAGAGTCTGAGGTGGGAGGATTGCTTCAGACCTAGAGTTCGAGACCAGCATGGATATCATAGGAAACCCCGTCTCAAAAAAAGAGAGAGAGAGAAGAAATTTCATCTACTATAATGTGAGTCTTGTATGAAGTAATTTTTGGGTAAATAATTATGGTTACCGTCCTAATATACCAAGATCAGAGAGTTAAATACACTGATGCCAATTAATGGTTCTAATGGGGTTTAGCATTAGCAAATTTAAATCTCTTGTGTTATGGTTTGAATCTAAACACTGCTTATGATCAGCATATTGTCTTTGGCTTAATAATTTTTTTCAGAAAATTACTTCTTTTAAGGTGTCTGATATATCTTTATTGGAGAGTTGGACCTAGCAGAGATTGCTGGCAAGAAATTATGGCTTTCTTATTGTTGCTGTTTGAAACAGTTGTGAAATAGTTCTCTTGATTTAATAGTTATAGAACACCAATGATCTAGACTGTGATGCAGAATGAAGATGTGTGCTGTCCCCAGTGTTGTAGAAATACTGACTTGAATACGTACCAGGAATAAAAATTACATCGTCCTGCTGAGGCTCTGAGAGGCTGCCCAATGCCAGGCACTTATTATCTGCTCTTTTCTCACCACTGTGAATATCTAATGCCGAGTATCATTTCTAACCTGTGGCATGCAAGGGACTGAGCAGGACTGTTCATGTGACATGATCGGCTCTGTTCGTAAAAGGGGGTTGGAACCGTCTATTCTTTGCAGATGAATGGTGTTTTCCTATAATGTATGTTTTTACTAGTAAAATTTTATACAGTAATATTATGAAACATTTTCTTGACATACTATTGCAACACTATACTATAAAGTCTTTAATATGACTTTTATAAATTCTATACAAATCATAGTTTCTTGATTAGTTGGAATATGATAAATTTTCTGAATTGGGACAGGTTTTGTTCATAGCTGCCATTAATATACCAGTTTTGTTTAATATATTACAATTTAAAAGAAAACAATGTAACGTAGTTTTTAAATTTGTGCTTTTCACCTTTTTATAAACCTGGTTTTGGTCTTATTGGTAAAACCCATCTTAGTTATATTTGTTAATTTGTTTTAGTACTAGAAGTGGCCATCTTAAAATGGTGTCATCTTAAAAGTTAGTAAAACATTTTTCCATTGACATGCAGTTGAAACGTTCAGAGGTTATCAGCTCTCTGAAATATCATTTTTATAGTATGTATAGGTATATAGCTTGAAGCATAGCAGTCTTGCTATAGCTAACATGCTGTTTGGTACATTACTTGGCCAAATGTAAAAATAATTTCATCATAAATCTCAGATGAGGGCATTGTTATGGGAGGCTTTTTCCCAGACATGTGGGTATTTGTGGGCTGTACACATATGCACTGTATCTGTTTGATCATAGGCACCTGTGAAGGATAAAGTCACAGCTCCTTAGAGCATTAGAATCAAATAATTGTGCAAAGCAAGCAGTGAAGAGAGATAGGAAAGAAACAAAAAAAAAAAAAAAGAGAGAGAAAGAAATGAAAAAAATTAGTGGTTCAGTCTGCCATCATATCAAATCAAACTTCCTTGTCTGGTTATCAAGACCATTTTAATCTGCCTTGTAAATTATGCAGCTGTATTTCCCTATCCCATGCTGCCTGCTCCTCCCCCCTGATTCAGGTGGTGGCTCCCTGCTCAGGTGCACCACCTACTGCCTCCTCCCACCCTGGGGCTCAGCGTCGCTGCCGCCTCCCTTGTGTCAGTTGACCCTGTCCTTGCAGACCTCTCTGAAGCACCACATTAACCATGAAGCCTTTTCTAACTATTTCAGTCTGTAGTCATTGATACTTTTCCTGAACATCTTTTGAAGCTTTTTTTTTCCCCCCACAAAGTCCCATATAGTGTGGTGTTCTTGTGTTCTAATTATTTCACTGACATTATTGTTGACCATTGAGTCATAGTCACCCTTTGGGGAGGAATAGCTGTCTTTCATTTATTTATAGGTTTGTACATAGCATGGATCATTGCTAGACACACAGTGAGTCCCAATACATAATTTTTTATTGGTTGATTGCTATAGAAGTAGCTGAACTATAATAATTTGAAGATTGTTAGAATTGTGTTGTAAATGTCCAAAGTTTGAAAGTTAGTCAAGGCATTTGGGAGGAAGGTGTAAGTATGGATTGAAATGCATTTTCTCATCTTAGCTCAGAATATGTATTTCAGTAAGAACAATGATTTAAAAGAAATTCTCTTTATATGTTCTTTAAACAGTAATATTAGTCCCATATTAGTGACTACTATTTTAACCTTCCTTACTTAAATCCAGTGTTTTTTTTTTTTTTTTTTACCTAACCCGAAGCAATAAAATTTCATTTAGTTCAAACTAGAGAACTGTGGCAATTTAATATATGTCTTGTTCTCCAGGACTTGACTTCTGTGGTTAGTTAAAATTGTTTCAACTTTCCAAGCCCTCCAGCTTTGTGATACAGTTGAAAGGGGGGTAGTTTTGAAAAGGACAGGGCAGCCTCTGACTGGAATGGGTCTCATATGCAGAATAATTCCTTCCACCTGTTCTTCTCCTGTTGGCGTTTTAAAGTCTTGCAAGAGACATGATCAATTTTAGAACTAAACCAACTTCTTAAACCTTGAGAAAGAGAGAGGTTTAGTTAACCTTTGTTTGCCAGCAGCATTCGATTTGGGTTCTTTTACCCTGTGTAGATGGGGGTGTTTGGGGAAGCCGAGGTAGGGGAATTTGACCTGTCATCTAAACCAGGGATTGTCAAACTACAGCCTGAAGGCCAGATCGGGCCCACTGCCTGTTTTTGTAAATAAAGTTTTATTGGAACATAGCCACATTCGTTTGTTTACATATTGTCTATTTCTGCTTTTGTGCTACTTCAGCAGAGTTGAGTAGTTGTGTCAAAGACCTTATGGCCCCCAACGTTGAAAATATGTACTATCTGGTCTTCTACAGAGTCCTAACCTTACCTCATCTAAGATACTATTGTGCTGATGAGTATCGGACACAAAGCATGTGGTGTTATGGGGAAAATTCCAGCTAAACTTAATATGATTTTTTTGTTAGGCCAGAGTTTATGATCTCTTTGACAAAGAAAAAATTTCATAGCAATGAGATTTTGAAAGATGAATTCAAATCTTTGAGGGTGCAGCAATTGTAATCCTTGAATGATTTTCTTTAGTATGAGTCATTCTCTTGGTTCTTAGTAGACTGAGGCAACCTGGGGTTAATATTCTACTTAATGCTCCTCCCAGAAGTTATTTTGACAAAAAGCTTTTCAACCCTTGAATTGAATTGAAAGGGCCAGAAAAATATGTTTCACAGCTTTTAGAACCTGAGTGATATGTTAAGAGGTTTATAAATGACAGGCTTCGGCATGAGTGAGGTTAAATTTCTTTTCCAACTAGTTAACAAGGATCTAGCCTGTTAATTAGGCTAATTATCACCTGTTCAGGGCAAAAATGCACTCAAGACTCTTGGCTTAAGTAGCTGGCTCCCTTGTGAACTGTGTAAAAGCCCTCAAGGGAGGTTTTCCTACTTTCATCTGGAAGCCATGCTGGAGCCTTCAGAGTTGAATTTAGTAAATGAAACCTTTCTAATCTTAGGTCTTTGTGGCTTCCTAGTATAAATTGTGCTCACATTTTATATGTAATCCGCAACAGGCAACTCTCAAAGTCTAGCCTCATTTAAATAATCTAGATATTTGTATTATCAGGAACAATTTTGGTTCGGGATATAACTTCATTAATTGAGGCAAAATTTTTATTTAATCTTTGTATACACACACACACAAATATGCAGAAGTAGGTGGTCAAAGATGACCCTGAGTTTCTTAAATACAGTCATTGTTATTTGGCTGTCAGTGTACCTTTTTGATTATTCAATTTTGGGACAATAGACAATTTATTTTCCATGTAATTTAAAGTTCCATGTTATATTTAAGTGTGCTTTATGGCATTTTGGAATTTTATAGAAATAAGGTGAACATGATTACTGTGGAATAATATTGGAATATTTAATGTGCTTTTTGTACCTGTTTTGCATGAAAAAATAATTTTAAGTCTAAAAGCTGTATTGTGTATTTTTACTCAGATGTTTCCTAGGCCAAAAAGAATATACACATCTCACAATTATGGTGTTTATAGATATTGAATTTGTTGTGGCAGAATTTCTTCAGTTTCTTCATTTTGCTTTGCTATCCTTTGGGGTACTTCTAATGATAAGATGCTCATGTGAATTAATTGAGCATTGTAGTTGCTCTTCAGTATTTTTCTTTATATATCTTTTTACGTACCTTTTTGTTCAAGAAAATGATTATTTTTCAGTTATATTTGTAGCTCTGTAGAAATTCATATGGCAACTCTACTGGTCAAATACCACGATTTTCATTTCATCTCTTAATGTATTATATAATTATTAAGTTATAATCATTAAAGAAGGCTTTTATTCCAAAGAAACTGCCAGTACATTGGTAGTATTTGGGTGACTTAGAAATTATTGAAACCTTCATTAGTACATTGGGCTATTTTGCTAGAAATCATATTGTTTCCACAGTTCTATATTCTGTTTATTCAAAAAGACACGCAATACCTATCAATTAAGTTTTTTGACATCAGTTTAGTTTCACAACAATTACTTTTAGATGTCAGTTAACATCTTTCTGTCACAGTTTTGAAAAATAATGACTGCATAATTTTGTAATATTTTGATAAAAATAGGCTTTTTTATTAAAATCTTATTTGTAGCACACCAGATCTGGCTCACCGGTGTGCTTTTGTAGATGTGAGTTTGTGTGGTTTATTAATTTGACAAGGTGGGCCTACGGTATCATGTAGAAAAGATAAATATTTAATTTAAATATTCATTTTGAATTATGAAAATTTTCAAAAATAATGGAAGCACTTTGGAAGATGTTAACATGTGGTCATTTTTACTTCAAATTCTTTCTTTTTGAAAGCAAAATATTACAACTATGGTTAGCGCTATGCAGCCATCTGCCCCTGCCCCCTCTCCTCAGTGCCCATCAGTGTCCTCAAATGATAATGTCATGCATGGTTTTGCATGTGGACTACATATGTTTATATATTTAATATAGTTTAGTTTGCCAAAAAATTTTATATAAATGATATAATTATGTACTTGTTTTTCTAATGCAATTACCTATCTGAAATTTTTTTGGCCCATTCTGATAAATGTACTGCTAGCTTATTCATTGTCACTGCATTATGATTTTCATTTTGTTATTAAACTCATTGTTTATCTATTCCCAACCTGATAGATATTTAAGATTATTTAAATTTTAATGGAGGATTTTTTTATATGTTTGTACATGTGCAAGAGTTTGTCAATAGTATATACACAGACTGGACTTTTTAGGGTAAAAGGTAGGGATTAGACATGTTCAATTTTAAAACGCATTGCTAAAACAGTTATATACCAAAATTATCCTTAATTGGAGAGATTTGAAAACAGCCTAAAAATATACTAATGATACCTCTTACTATTAAAAATAAAGTAATAAAGTATTTTCATCAAAATACCTTTATATGTCAGTGAGATATATACAGATTTTTTATTAAGTTTCTAGTAAATAGAATGAATAACCCACCTATTTGGATTTAAAGGTTTTTAAATAGTATTTAAAAACATAATTTGAAGAAGATGACTATAAAACCCTCTCTTAGGATACCTATGCAATTAATACGTAAAGGTAAGGTTATGGATACAACTCAAAATATAAGTTAGGTATTTTGACATAAGTTGCCTGCCATTTAGACATTTAAAAATAGACAAATGCTCTAACAGAGTTTCTCTAAGGCCAGAATATCTATTTAAGATAGTGCTGTTAATCACATCCTCACAATTCAGCTGCGTACTTATTCTTTAGCTTAACATTATACATAATGCCTAGCAATGCCCAGATGAGAATTTCTAGTTATTGTTATATAGCTGACAATTAGGATATTTAGTATTCTCTCTTCAAAACTTTAAGTCTAGAGATGTGGATTTCAGTCTTGGCTCTGTTACTAGAAATCACAGAGTGAGAGAATTTCAGAGAAGAAGGTCCACTGGTGTGTGGACATCCTGTCTTGTCCTCGGCTCCCTGGAGTTGCCAGGTGGGCGAGCACAGGCCCAGCGTCACCCCGATACTGGCAGGGGTGCTAATAAAAAACAGCACACACAGCAGTTAATGAAGAAACTTCTTGTAAATACATCAAGAGTACTAAAAAGGCTTAAAATTTAGAAAGCCTTATTTAATATATTAATAGGAATCCTCATAAATTTATAACAGATTAACTCTTAATTGAGTTTTGTGTCACAGTTATCTGTGTAAAAAAGGGCTTTATTTCAAAAAGTTTTAGCATCATAGTCATATCAGTCCCAGGAACTCCATAATGAAAACACCTTATGATAGGAATTACTGAAAGTGTTATGAATAACATGCTTCATTTAAAATCATTTCCCTCTAAATGTCCAAATCATTCCTTCATTGTCTTCTAATTCCTCATGTTGCCATTGAGAAGTCTGAACTCATTTAATTTCGTTTGCTTGTGACTCTTTTTCCTGTTGAAACCTTTAAGATCTCTTTATATCTGGTTAAACCATGTAGTAAAGCCCAGGGAACGGGAAGGTAAAAACTGCCCTGTCCATTCCAAATCTGCTAGCACTTTCTGGCGTTTGGAACTGTCAAGAAACCTTGTAAAGGAGGAAGTAGCTAGATCACCTGGAAGCTGTAAATGGCACTGAGGCCGGCTATCTCCCCTGGAGGCGGCCTCTGCCAAGTACAGCCATCATACTCTATGGTGCCTAGCATAACGTTGTTTTTCTGAAAATTAGTTGGTAAATGTTTAAAATTTTAGTAATTAATTTTAAATGTTTAGAATCGAAAAGACCTAAAACAAATATGTTCTCATCTCTGTATGTAAATGTGAGTGGTGGACACAGCTCTGCCCTGTTGTGTGTTTTTAATATGCCACAGTCTGTAAAATAACACAGATGCTGAGGATGAGGGAAGAGCAAATGGCATGAGAACTGGGACCCCTGTGCAGCCTGAAGAACCCCCTATTGCTGCGATGTCCACCCCTCACATTCTGATTCTGAAGACCACCAACCATTTGGGGATAGGAAGGCACTGTACCACCTCATCCAGCCTCCTGTAAGCCTTGGGCTCCACGCTGCCCCTGGTGACTAGAGGGATTCTGTGCTGCGGGCGGCAGCAGTCTGCAGTCACAATTGGCGAGGTGACGCCCCACACCTTTGCCTGTCTCCCTGACCCGCTCCTGCATCTCCTGTCACTGACAGCCTGCCTGCCAGCTCGGCATTTCCAGTGGTCGCCTACCTTTTAATGTCTGCGTCACATGCCACCTCTGGGAAGCCTTCTCTCATCTGCCCCACCCCATTAATTGCTCTTCTTTTAAATTTATGATGGCATTTTATGTTGCTTTTTTTTTTTTCCTGGTATTGAGTTTATTTTTGTGAATGATTTTTCTCATTTAGTAGCCTATATTTCCTTGAAAGCCAAATCTGACTCCTTTTCCTTTGATCTCTCTGTGCTGTCTGGAGCAGTGTTTCGGTATAGTGGGCATTCGGGTATTCCTACAGTCCGGGCAGAGCACACACTGCTGCCCTGACTTCTTGGGACCACACGCAAGATAGAACTGCACGTGTAGCTCAGGTTCTGCCCTGGAGCCTCCTCACAGTGGACTTCCTGAGGGTCTCCAGGAAGTCAAGGATCCCTTGGGTGATGATGAAGGCCTTACTGACTTGTGAGAAGCCAAATATTTTAGAATATTTGAAACTCAGAATTTGTGTAGTTTCAGGAAATACCCCATTGATGAGTGTATCTTCATCTTTATAAGGACAATTTACATAGGTAGTATGTTCGGTTCTTTTTGAAGTACCAGTGCATGAACTTAATTATTTTCATAAAGCAAATTGTAAAGCACATGGGGTTTTCTGAAAGTCAAGTGATGGTCTTAGCTCTTTGTTATCTGGCTTTTGTCATTTCACGCCAGGCACTAAGCTTTAGTTTAACATTTTTATTACATATGAATAATAGAGTACATATATTGAAGTTTCATAGATGTAATTTTGTTAAATGTACAGCATGGTAGATTTAAAAATGAGGGATTTATTTTGTCATTCATAAAGTTGTAATACAGTCTGGAGAAACTATTTTTTAAAAGATAGCATCTACTTAACCTCCTTATTTATTTCTTGTAGGAGAAGGTTAGATCCACAATAAATACATGAAGAAATAAGTAGATAGGGGAATTTATCTTAGAAATAAGATCCCTGTCATGGTTTTGAAATGTTAAATGCATGAAGACCCGTCAAAGAGATATACGGACATGATATTTTTTTTTACAGTGCATTTCTCAGTATTTAGTTATATTTGTCATTCTCTAGTCCCAGTAAGCAATGATCAAATGATACAGTAATTTCAAGTCAGTGTATTAATGGGTGTAAATATAGTATCTCTTTACATGTATTATATAAATAAACAATTGACAATTTTAATATTAAACACTTTAGATATGTTATATGGCATTTCTTAAATATTTAATGTTTTTATTTCTATTATATTTAAGATCTAACTTTATAAAAACAACTATATGGAATAAAAGAAGAAGGATTTTTATAAAAGCAGTTTTGTAATTCGATTCATAGGAATTTGTGAAACTGAATTATTAATTTGTTAAAGTAATTCACATTTGCTTCAAAATAGGAAAGTTAATTATTTTGACTATGGGATTCTTTATTGGTCCTTACGGGGTTAAGGAAATTTGTAAAATCACGACTAAAGCCTCTGTGTGAAAGTATACACTCTACAGATCTGCTTATTTATATCGTAATTTAAAACGCAGCTATTAGAATCTTACATTTTTAATTGCAGTGACTTGCCGAAAGCAGAGCCCAGTTCGTGGTAGTGAGCCCACGCTGCCACAGTCTCCAGTGCTTGTCAACTTACCCAAATATTTTAATTTTGATTATTGGGTTTTAATTTGCTTTTATTTGAGTGTTCATTATCCTGAATTAATTAGCTGGACAGTATTTTATTAGTCACAGGGATTGCTTTAAACTCAATTGTATTAAAAATAAAAAGTAAATTTTGGTAATGATTTCATGAGTGCAAGTGAAGGGTGCAGAAGACCAGGCAGCAGACGTGCTAAAGGTTTTGTTTGTGGTTCACATCCCTTATCATTAAAGGCATTGAAAGGTCTCAAACCATGAACTGTGAAACTGAAATATTTTCTTGTATAACTGCTGATTTGTTATTTTCAGATTTTTTTCATATAGGAAATAATTGAGGTTTATTTTTCTCAAAGACTCGTTCTATAAAATCTGTAGTCATGACCTGTTTTTGTTCCTATCAAAGGGGCGTTTCTGTGGGGTGGTCCCACGGAAGGGGCCCGGTTCAGGGAGCACCTGGGGGCTCTGCTCTTCTTCCCGGAGCGGTGGCGGCCGCGCGTTCAGAGGCTGTTCCCGCGGCAGCGCGCCTGCCAGGCAGCGGGGCTTGTCTGAGTGGTTGAGTATGGATAGCATTTCATTTAGCCTTTGCTCTGACAGCCCATGCCCTGGATAAGTGGTGTAGGCCTGCACAGGTGAAATCTATTCTCACTTTTGCCTCAGGGGTGACTGGACTGTAACAGAATTTTTCAAACCCGTTGGGCCCAACCGCAAAGCAGAGAATAAATGGCTGAAGTGCCAGGCCTCGACAGAAAAATCAATGCCTGGTTATACAGACATGACAGACCAGGCCTGCAGCTCTCCTCCCAGAGTCTGCGTGTGCGCCACTCTCCGGGGTCACGACACGCTCCGTCTGGGGCCGTGGGTGCTAGTGTGCAGGCCACATTTATGTTGTTTTCTCTCTCCTTCTTGCAGGAAATTTACATGCCACTTATGTGATAGAAGTTTCACAGAGAAGTGGGCCCTGAACAACCACATGAAGCTCCACACAGGAGAAAAGCCGTTTAAATGTACCTGGCCCACCTGCCATTACTCATTCCTCACAGCCTCTGCCATGAAAGACCACTACAGGACGCACACAGGTGTGCCGCGCTCGTGCGCCGGGGGCTGGGCAGAGGGAGACGGGGACGGGGAGCCCGGGCCTTAATGATCTTGATGGGAATTGTTGGAAATGAAGCCCCCTAGCAGGGTTTGAGATTGCGGTAATGCTATATTAAAAGGTACAGAATTGTTTTGTTGCTTTTCAGTGATACTCAGGGTAATTTTAAAGTGACATTTTTATCTCTGTGTGTGTGCATATGTGTGCAAATGTGTTTAAACCAAATAAATTTATATTTAGAGGCCCATTTATGTTTGTATGTTTATGTATTTGTGTGTGTTTAAACCCATCTTTTCAGATATGTTTATAGAAGATTATTTGGGGAGATTAACTTTTTGAGGAGAACTAGTCTCATCTTTTGTTATGAAATAAACTGAGTTCCATAATACCTTTGAACGTTACTGAATCTTACTTTTATGTATTACTTACAAAATTTTAATCAAAAAGTCCAATTTCACATACATTTCTCATCAAAACATTTAACTGTTACAGAGTTTAAAGTAATTGACAGTAAAACAGAAGTGAGAATCCATCTGTGATAGATGCTGAGAGCGCTCAGTTGGGGCCTTCAGAGATACACATCCCGTTAATACCCTGTTGTCATGTGCTGCCTTGATGACTTGTTTGCATTGTTTTAGTGGGCCCAAAACTTCTTACAAGCTTATATTTGAGTGCCCTCCTTCCATCACTGCATTACTGTGAGCTATTCGGTGATTTTTTGGTCTTTCTCTTTACACCTCTCAAAATGTATTTTGTTTCAGGAAAAAAAATAATAAATTTTAATCAGCATTCCCAAATGTTCTTCTGATTGCCAAGAATCCTATATTATTGTTAGAAATTACAGGTTAAAAGTTCTTCTGAAGCAGTTTGTGGGAAGCCCAGGCCTCCTTAGCTTCCTTGACAAGGGTGTTGACGATTTAAGGTCTCCAGCCTGCCCTGAGAGATCACTTATATCGAACAGCAGATGAAAAGCCAGTGCAGATGTAATTTATCGTCGGCGTTTCCTTCTAAAGAATAATTGTGGAGACTTGGCTGGATCAATAATATGGATTTTTGTTGTTAGGTCTTGTAGTCTGCACCATAATGAGAGATGGGGACAGTGGCTGTTTTCTAATAGAAAATAAAGGATTAGTTTCCGTGTCTTTCTACATTTGAATGCAAAATGGTACACTTGAAACTAATTCAAGTTGTTACAAAAAGAAGTCCCCCATTATAGCTCTACTATCATATAAATATGGCATACTAAATGAACCCTCTCTATATTGAGTGAAATATTATATTTAGTTTTCTCCTCAAAATTTTTTTTTCAAAAAATACTGTTTGCCCACTGATCAACCATAACCAGCCCCTACCCTCTCCAAAAAAAAAAAAAAAAAAAAAAAGAGGCAAGTGAAAATTGAATTTGGAATGAAAAACAAATCAAGCCACCAAGGTAAATATGACATACAATGCATTGGAGACTAACATCCTAAATAAAATTCTACCCATCAAAAAAATCAAGGTCACTAATGTATCTAGAATCAAATCACATGGAAAATTAATAACTTTGTCTTTGTGTCTGTAAATATCTTAAAATAGGGAACAGAATAAAACTTAACATATGCAACATATATATGCTGCGTGTGTGTGTGTATATGCACACACCTCACTTACATGCATATAAAGAATATAAATCTCAGGATTTTTCTACACTTAATATTTTCATGTTATAAGAAAGGTACATATCACAAAGAAGTTCATAAATGATAGAAAGGAAGAACACTTTTCTTAAACCCAAAGTCATAAAAATGCCCTTTCCTCATTAGCAATGTTGCTAGCTGGCGGCAGCGCCCTGGCTTTCCCACGCAGTGGGGAGGCCGATCTGGGCACAGACACAGTCCCGCCCCCCCACAGCCCCGCCCACACGCGGTGGCCACACCCACAGCACTGTGAGCATGCGCACACGGGGAGGACAGTTCTGCCTCAACACAGGATAGTGTGTGAATATGGACAAGCAGCTTGTCTTTCGGGATTTAAAAAAAGTCTACTTTCATTGTTATTTAGTTGATAATACAGCTACTTAGAAAGATGTATATTTCAAATTGATTAATTAAATCAGTGATTATAATTAAACTTTATTCTTCAAAGCCCATCTACTCTCTTCTTTCTGTATTAAAATAATGACATCAAGGAATGAACTTAACCCAAAGATAGGATAGTAGAGAGAGTGAAAATATTTAAATTCAGCCTTATCTTTTTAAAATGACAGTGAACATTTTAACATATCCTTTGGAAATAAGATTAAGCATAATTTGGTTAAAACTTTATATGTGCTCATTTAAATTAGAAAAACCAATAAGGCTCTTAAGGGAAGATTTTTGATTGCTGAAGTTATTCTGCCTTCCTATATTTATTATTTATTATAGCCTTAAAAAAGCAATTATAATTTCTAAAACACCACAAGCCAAATTTCTGTTATGGCATACCAAAACATTTTGGAACAAAGCAGGCTGACTCTGGCAACACCCTTGAAAGACTTGTTGCATTAAATGTCTAAATGAGTAAAGTAGATAAAGATAGATATAAATGATTGATTTTATTTCTGGAAAAATGTTTTATAATTTCACGGAGTCTCTCTAAGGTTAGCATTTTTATTCTGTTTTGCCCTCTTTTGTGAGTCTTACGGGATGAACTGCCTGGCTAGCCAGCTCTTATTGCCTAAATATGCTACAGTGCAAAGATATATTGCATTTATAAACTGTAGGGCAAATGTTAGCTTGTGTGAAAATGCTAAAATAAAAAAATGAACATTTGCACACTTCTAACAAATACTAAGTCTGCCAAATCTGTCTCTAAGTATTGCAGAGGTTTCCAGTCCAGAGCTGTCATTAAAGATAAATAATAGGAGTTGTTGTACAATTTCTTTAGCAATCTCTAGACTTCCTTTTTTATGCCATGAAAGTTTGAGAAACATAAACAGCTTTGAATTGCTATTTGTACTGAGCAAGTAGATTTTATTGTTACTTGGGGTCTTCAGTATGATCAAGGAAACCATTTAATTCGTATTATTAACAAGGAAGTGATTAAAGAAGACCCTGATAGAATCAGGTAAAACCACTTCAGTATCCTTAAGATGTTAGAAAATTCAATATGTTTTATTTAAGCAGAATCATATATACTGTATATTAACTATTCCAAGCAATCTTTACTCAGCTCAGAAAGGCCAGATGTATGGGAATTGTAAAAAATCAGGATATGCATAAAAACTGTTCAAGTGCATAAAGCAGCCCCATCTGGAAGACATCTACCAGAAATGAAGTTGTACAAAACCATTCCATTGATAATAAAGCTAATTTTTATGGGTCTGACAAGTATGTAATTATGTTCAGTGGTGCTTTTCAGATTTTATCACAGTCAATAAACCGCAGTGGTAATTTCATTCCCATTTGACATATTTACATGGAAACATTTGATTGGAGGAATTAGTAACCCTGAAAGCCTTGATAGATATGTTTTAATGATCTGTGACCTCTGCAGTCCCTCATCTGTTTATTGTTGCAACAGGCGAGAAGTCGTTTCTGTGTGACCTCTGCGGCTTTGCTGGCGGGACCCGGCACGCCCTCACCAAGCACCGCCGGCAGCACACAGGTCAGTACCGAGCCTGCCCAGCCCTTCTCTGCAGAGAGGGAGACAGGGCGTCCAACACCCCAGCCCTGATTCTTGACGTCATCGATTACTTTTCTTTTTGATTCTGATAACATCTGTGTACTTGAAGGGTCTACAGAAAATTCTAGTTGAATAATGTAAAATTTTAAATCTTCTGTTTTTACATATTTAAAAAGTAGACATATTGCATATTTCAGGAGTTAGGTATCCTCAGTAAATTTACCTTAAGTAGGAGAAAAACAACAGTTTGGCTTTCAAAGCTCAGATAAAGGTGGCTATTTTTCTGTAGTGAAGACTCTGCCTTGGGCCTTGTGGGTGGGAACTGTGGAGTCCAGTCTTCCTCTCAATCATTCTCTCTGCCCACCTATTACCTAATCACCCACCTCCCTCCTCAGCTAGCTCTGAGCTTAGCTCCCACCCTCCCTCCCCACCTACCCTCCCTGCTCTTCAGCCTGTCTGAGATTAGATAGGATTTGAAGTCAGTGCTGTTTAGTTATTGCTAAAGAATGGAAAGCAACAAAGAAGAAACATAAGAGATAATTATGAACATTGAAGAGTATTGTTTTCTCCATGATATGCATTCCTTTCTTGGTGATTCAACAAAATACCATAGATTCCTTGATTAGGAACACTTAGGGATGAAAAGTTTTAAAAATTTATCAAATTTTATAACCTACTTAATCTAATTGTTTTTGTGAGTAATTGTTTTCATAATTCTAATTTATATGTGCCTAGGACAGTGCTGCTTTATGGCAGTTTCTTGCAATTATTAATAAAACCACTTTTTACTATCAAATGTGTCCTAGTTTGGATGACAGGTCATGTGGTAAGAAAACTGGTAACTAAATGTTGTTCTTTTCTTTGAGTCCCATGAGAATGTTTGAGTTTGGCAGTCATACTCAAAATGGCATGAAATTAAAGTACCTAAAAATACTACTTATGGTACATTATGATTCTTGATATATTATGCTTAACAGTTAGGTACAGGTAACATCAATGCCCAATATGGTATTTGCAAGATCAATGAAAATTAATGCCAAGCCATTCCTTTTAGATCTTGAGTGTATGTGATTGAAATTTTCATAAAGGATAAGAGTTATTATTTAGTCAAAGGGAAACTTCCAATGTTCAGCATAATGCTGGAAACATAAACTTAACATTTAAAACGTAAAACTCCATTTTAAGTTTATAGAAGCCACCTGTTCACACTATTTTAATCTACTGAATCCAGGATTCACTGTAATAGATGACAGGAGGGACCCAGTTGATGGCAGTCGTTTTGACCGCTGTCATGGAGAAGTCGGAGATATTTACAGTAATGGTGTGCTCACAAGGACTTTTTTAATGTTTTCAGTTTACTGGTGCGCAGACTGTTGCTTTCTGAACGTCATTGTATCTCACTTTGTCCCAGCTGGTGTGGCCCTGGGGAGTGACAGACTCCCCTTCCGTGCCACTTCTGCCAGTGGGTTGTACCCCTCTCCCCACTGCAGTGTGACGGTGATGCTGTGATCGTAGGCGTTCCAGGTGGTAGATCGATCAGGAAGCCTGCATCGAGCTGGCACAACTTTATATTTTATGTCAGGTCCAGAGGCTCCTTATTACTTTGCTATTAACTTTATACCATATAGGACAATGTCTCACAGACAGAGGTATTTGTCTTTTTGGCATTTATCTCCCTCTGTGGCACAAATCAAACATGATTCTTTAATACCAAAGTCAGTTCTTAAGACTGTTTGCTTCAACAAAACAGCTTAGTACAACTCAGTCTAGGCACTTAGCTTTTATGCTGGATTTAAAATATTTAAGCAACACATAACTTTCTTTTCCCCCAAGGCCAGACTTGTATGGTGCATCTGAAATCTATATTTCTCTGATGTATTCCTCTTTGACATGGTTTACCTTTTTAGCACACAGTAACCACGCAAATTACAATCAGCTTGGAAAGGGATAGGTATCAAAAGTGTTCCAAATGGCGTAAATAATTCCCCACTGCAATACAGACTGTCCAGGGGGCTGACACAAAACATCTTCCATTCTAAGATTTACTTTTATCACCTGTCAGAGACCCTTGATTCAAGGGCACAGGAGCAAATCCTCACGTGTAGTTGAAGGGTCTTGGCCAGCTTAATAACCACCAGCCTGCCCAAAGGAACGCGAAGTGTTTCCATGAGACGTGGTCAGCCTGTCTGACAGATGGTTGACACACAAAAGGACACTGCGCTATGTTGACAGCCATTCTGGTGTTCCTCCTCTGCCCTCCTTTTACTTTCTATCAGTGTTGCCTAACAAGTGAAATATTCCTTAATGGGTATTTGGCCAAAATTATTGCTTCTAAAGGAAAGTGTAAAAAGCAACACAGTTTAAATGAATATACACTGTTATGTCACGTAAGAGAAAAATAGAAGGAAAGAAAATTTCACTCTTGTTCTGCTTTTTTGAATAGGGTATAGATGGGTAGCCCTGTTGATTTATAGATTATGTCATTTGGGAGTAGTAAATATCTCACTCATAGGTTTAGTCATCCTCTGGCTTTGGAATGACAAAGGATTCAGAAGCACTGGTCCCAGTATGCACCAAACCTGTCTGACCATTCCATAACAATGCGCATACCTCTTCATGTAGTATGTGGCTCACTTCAAACAGTTAACAAATACTTAGCAGAGTGAAATTGTTATTTCAAATTTGTAAGATTTTCTTTCAAACTTTACAGCCTAGAAGTTGGGTTTATATTTTTTATAATATATCGAGACTAACAAACATAAAACTCCTTCTATATTTCTGCAGTTTATTTTCCTGAATAAATTACCCATAAATGATAAAAAAAATTACCTAATTACATATTAGAGCAGTAGTGTTGAACATGTAACAAAATTGATGAGTTGCAAATTAACTATTAATTACAGATTTGAATGAAATGTAGTTTGTATAAATTGACATGGGGTTCTTACCCTGTCAAAAACCCAGACGTGTGTAAGCCTTCCTTAGCATAGTATTTTATGTAGCATAATATTTTTGTAGTATTATATTTGTCCTTGTCAGTCTGTATATTATAATTCAATATTTCTTAATATTTGACAATTTTATCTACAGTGTGGTCAAGGTAAATACAAAATGACAGTTTATAATTTTCTATACTACTTAATGTAAATTATAGAGAATATAAATGGCATTATTCTTTAAAAGTATTATTTTTAAGTTCAAATACATAAAAATGCCACAAAAGTTTAATGAAATAAGCTACATTAAGCTACAAAAGTTTAAATGAAATAAGCTACATTTTAAAAAGAGCTTATGTTAAACTACCAAATCAAGAAAATCAAGTTTGGGATCTTCAATGACCTTTAATTTATATGACCAATGTAGGCAGTGGGGTCTGTGATGTTCCCCTTTCACCTCCCTTCAAATACCTGCCAAATCCATGGAGAATGGATAGCTTTAAGGTTTCTACCAAGGCTATTACAATAAACAAGATAGCGGTGAGTTATGATGCCAAAACATTTTCCAAACATTTAGGTTGAATGGAATAAGGAGACATCAGAATACATTTGTGAATTTGCATAATGAACAAAATGTTTGAATTGCTTGGCCACTTAGATTTTGTTGTTGTTATTGTTGGTTTTTTTTTTGTTTTTTTTTTTGACATAGGGTCTTGTTCTGTCACCCAGGCTAGAATGTAATGGTGCAATCGTAGCTCACTGCAATCATAGTTTACTGCAACCTCAAACTCCTGGGCTCAAGCAATCTTCCTGTCTCAGCCTCCCAAGTATCTGGGACTGCAGGTGTGTGCCACCATACCTGGCTAATTTTTTTTTGTATTTTTTGTAGAGACAGGCTCTCACTATGTTGCTCAGGCTGGTCTTGAACTCCTGGCCTCAGGCAACCCTCCCATCTCGGCCTTCCAAAGTCCTGGGACTGTAGGTGTGAGCCACCCTGTCGACCAACTTGAAGTCTTATAGCTACCATGATCATGACAATATTGTATTGGCATAAAGATGGACAGATAGATCAACTGAGCAGAATAGAGTCCTGAAATAGACCTGTGCATATATTTGTCACAATTGTTTTCAAACAATACACCATATTTAGAGATAAATCTAACAAAGGATATGCAGAATCTGTACCGTGGGAACTTCAAAACACTACTGAAAGAAATTAAGAAAGACCTAAATAGAATGATATAACATGATTATAGTTCAAAAAACTTAATATTGTTAAGACTTCAATTCCTCCCACATGGATCAATCCAAATTCCATCAGTCTATGTTTTTAAGACATTGATATGCTGATTTTAAAATTTATATGGAAATGCAAAGATCTGAAATAGTCAAGGAACATTGAGAAAAATGAGCAAATTTGGAAGACTTAAGAGTATTTGACTTCAAGATTTGTTATAAAGCCACAGTAACCAAATCATTCTTGTATTGGCATCAAGATGGACAAATATAGCAATGGAACAGAATAGAGATTACAGAAGCAGACCTGTACCTACATGGTCAGTTGTTTTTTGACAAAGGACAAAAGGCAATTTAGTCTTTTCAAAACACACTTTTGGAACAATTGGATATCTATATGCAGTAAAAATGAATTTTGATCCATACTTCATACCATATACAAAAATTAACTCAATATTATAATCTAAATGTAAAACTTAAAACTATAAAAATTCTATAAAAAAGGTGAAAAATCTTTGTGATCTTGGATTATCAAAAATTTCTTTGATATCAATAGCCTTAGCCATAAAAGAAAAAATGATAACTTGAAAAATTATAAGATGAAAATTTGATAAAGTAATATTTTCTCTTCAAAAGACACTATGAAGAGAGTGAAAAGGCAGTCAACAGACTGAGAGAAAGGATGTTTAAGCCACAAGTCTTGTAAAGGATTTGTATCCAGAGTATGTAATGAACTCTCAAAACACAATTCTGAGAAAACAACCAACCAGTGAAAAGAGGGTCAAAAGTTTGAGCAGATACTTCCTGAAAGAATATACATGTATGGAAAATAAGCACATGAAAAGATCTTCAACATCCATAGAGAAATGCAAATGTGAAGCACCGTCTATAGCAAGTGTTGCTGAGGATTTGGAGCAACTGGGACTTTCATACACAGCTGACGAGAATGTTTAATGGTCAAACCACTTTGTAAAACAGTTTGGCAGTTTCTCACAAAGTGAAATATGTACCCACCGTGTTACCCGGTCATCCCACTCCAGGGTATTTAGCCAAGATGCAAGGACACATGTGTCCATGCAGTGACTTGCATCTGGAGGTTCATGGTAGATTGATTATGTTTGTTGTTTGGATAAATGGATAAGCAAACTTGGCAAATCCATATGATGGAATACTATTCAGCAATGAGAATGAAGTATTTATACTGTAGCAACATGGATGAGTCACAAAATAATTATGCTAAGAGAAAGAAGCCAGACCCAGAGAGTACATACTGTATGTGTCCATGTATATAAATACCTAGAAAATGCCGACTAATGTATACTGGCAGAAAGGGTATGTATGGTGGCTTGGGGATGGGACGAGTGGGGTGAGGGGTACAAGGAATCCTTTGTGGTTGGTGGTTGTGTTCATTATCTTGATTGTGCTAGTAGTTTCATCAATAACAAAACTTACCAAATGGTGCATTATAAATATGGAAAGTTTTTGTGTGTCAGTTATACCTCATTGAATCTGGTTAAATGCTTTATACAGTCTACCACATATGGTCAGTCTAGACAGATGTATGTCAGGTCATTAAAATAATTAATAATATGTGTGATTTTATCTAGACCAGTGCTTCCCTTTGTATTTCTGCTTTTCATGTGAGCTGCACTTTGACCCCGATTGTACAGTTACTATTCATTGAATTAAATGAACAAATGCAGTTCTTGCAATGTGGTAAACGTTTTCAGATATGCTTATTTGTGGATGTTTATGTTTCTATGATATAGAATATCCCTGTGTCAAAGTTGAAGAGATTGAACTATTTTCCTTTAGTCTTACACATTATCAATATCATATATTGTCTCTCAAATTAAAGCAAAACCTGCCATGATCATGAAAGTGAAATTTTGTATAAGTCAATTCATTACAATTGAGTTATCTGTACAATTTAAGTTACTTGACCAGAGGTTTAGAAACTGAGAACAAAGAGTTACTCAAGCAGACCTTGGGTGACCACTTGATTGGGGTGCTATAGATGGGTTTTGTCCTCAGGACAAATGGCTAAAAGAGACAAAAATCCATTTCAATTCAGATTTTTATTCTGTTTTGTATATGGTGGGTTTTTTTTAATAAGAATAAATCAAATAAAAATATTTCCTGGCAGGATCTGTTAAATGATATCTTTATGTCACATTCGCTAACTGTGCAAAACCGTTAATTATTTCTATATACTAGCTGTTTATCTTTTTACTGGTTGTGAGCTCTTGATGAGAACGGCTTGTGTGCTCCATCTTTCATCTTTGCGAGAGACTTGTTTACAGTTACCAGTGATTAGGCAGCTCTGTCACAATAATGATAAAAGCAACTGGTTATTGAGCACTCTGTGCTAAGTGTGCTCTTTCCATATTTTTTGTCATCTTTAATCCTCACAGTTACCCTGCATGTTTGGTGGTATTATCCTCTTCATCTTGCTCAAGGGGTCCAACAGGTAGCAAGTGAAATACAGCAAAGCTGGGATTGGAATTGAAGTCCACCTGGCTTCATCTAAGTACTCTACTCTGCTGCAGTGAGGGACGAAATACCCCAAGAGGAGATGTGTGTGCATTCAGTTAAATGTTACTGCGGTTATGGGTAGGCAGTGTAAATAAACTGAGAGGATGGAGGGCAAATTTCTAAACATTCTAATTTTCAGGACAGATGTAGTTTTGTTGCTAGCCAAATTGATGTAGAGTAATTTTAAACTAAGATACTTCATTCTTCATTTTCTAAATAAGTCAATATACTCATAAAGCTATCAGAAAAACATGGAAAGTAATAAATAACAAGAATTATAGAACATGTATAAAATTAATCCATCATATATAAAGTTTATCAGATTAATAGTCTGAGAAAAATATTACTATATATTAATTTTTGGGGGAGGATAGGAGAGGTAGGTTTCCTCTAGATCATTATTGTCTAATGCAAATGTAATGTGAGCTATACATGTATAATTTTATATCTCCTGGTAGCCATATTAAAGAAAAAAGAAAAAGTAACAGGTGAAATCATTTTTTATAGTATAGTTAATTAAACTAAATATATACAAACTATTAATTCTACATGAAATCAACATAACATTATTCACAGTATTTTATTATATTTTTACACTAGGATTTTGAAATCTGGTATATATTTTATAGTTGTAGAACATCTCAGTTCAGAAGCAAAATTTTCATCTCAAATACGTAATCTATATTTAGATTTGATAAAACTTACACTTCAAAAAGTAGATTCACATTCCCAAGCTGTTCTAACCATATTTAAGCATTTTTTTCAATAGCTGAGTTGAGTATCAGTTTTAGATTTAAATTTACATTAATTAAAATTAAATACTCATGTTTCAAGTGCTCACCAGCCAATGTAGCTAGTGGAATTAAGAACTGATAAGGGCCGGGCGTGGTGGCTCACGCCTGTAATCTCAGCACTCTAGGAGGCCGAGGCAGGAGGATTGCTTGAGCTCAGGTATTCGAGACTAGCCTGAGCAACAGCGAGACGCCACCCCTTCAAAAAAAAAATTAAATTAAATTAAAAAAAAATGAGAACTGATAAGACTTGATGATTCTTTGAACATGTGTATCTGTGTGTGGGTATGGTCAGGGTGATTCAGGGAGAAAAAGGGTGAACTAAATACTTTGTTCAAGGTACCAGCACACTACTTCACTATCTTTGTGTCCTATGCAAGCCATTAAACTTCTCTGGGATAAAATGGTTACATGTTACAAATATATGTATATACACACATAGTCGTGCACCAGGTGAGGAAGGATACTTTAGTCCATGACGGACTGCACATGCAATGGTGGTCCCATAGAATTATAATTCTGTGTTTTTACTGCACCTTTGCTATGTTTAGATACACAAACCTGCCATTGTGTTGCAATTGCCTGCAGTATTCAGAATAGTAACGTGCTGTACAGGTGTGTAGCCCAGGAGCAATAGGCTCACCATGCCATACGGCCTAGGTGTGTGGCAGGCTGCACCAGGCAGGTTTGTGTACGTGCACTCTAGGGTGTTCACCCGAGATGAAATCACCCAGGGATGCATTTCTCAGAGCATCTCCCATCGCCAGGTGCTGCACGGTGCGCTCATCCTCTCCCTTGCACTCCCTTCCCCACCCCTCGTATCTGCACAGCGTTGGTGTTTTGCAATATGGCATCATTACATGTTTAAATCTTTCTTTGAGGCCTCTGTACCTTTTACGCAACTTAACAAACTGTAATTTTTTTTTTTGCTTCTAACATTTTTAAAGTAGTATCTGTTTATAGCTTGACTTTATTTTTCTCCATATTTAGCATTAAGATTTTAATAAGTTTTATATGTTCAAAGTGTATCTCTGTTATATGTCTTCCCATGGTTTTAATCTCACTGTTTTTTTTTAGTGGTTCTAATGTAACAAAGTTGAATCATTCTAAATACTGTGCTAAACCATACGTTTAATTTAGGTTCCTATTTTTGTAAAATATATTTTAACTATATTACTTATACCATGCTTATATTCTAAAATAGAAATAAAAATCACCAATAGCTTCTAATTTTCTCACTCAGAATAAATATGCAAATATTCTAAATGCGTGGAGTCTATTGAACTGTATGCTTCACATTTCATGGAAATAAGCTCTTTAAAAGCGTCAATACCTGGTTTAGCCCTTCATTTCCAGTTGTTGTTGTTACTCATATATAGCATTTCTTGGTATATTACAGGAGAAAAACCTTTCAAATGTGATGAGTGTAACTTTGCCTCTACAACGCAGTCCCATCTGACGCGGCACAAACGTGTGCACACAGGAGAAAAGCCCTACCGGTGCCCCTGGTGTGACTACAGGTAAGGACGCCCTGGGCGGTAGCATCCAGTGGGCTGCATGACGGACTAAAATCCTGTTAAATCACCAAAAGGAGTCTAGCTTTTCTAATCAACATGAATTAACATACTTTCAAGCATGATTTGTGTATTAGGTTGGAAGTTTATTTTCATACCTAATTTTAGTGACTTTTTTTAAATAGACTTTATTTTTCAGAGCAGTTTTAGGTTTACAATAAAATTGAGAGGATGGTAGAGAAATTTCCCATGTCCCCTGCCCTCACCCACGCATAGCCTCCCCCACTGTCAGTATTCCCCCACGAGAGTGGCACGTTTATTGCAGTTGATGAACCTATCTTGACATCATTATCTCTCAGAGTCCAAAGTTAAGATTCACTCTGGATGTTGTCCAATTTATGGGTTTGGACAAATTTATAAGGACATGTATCTACCAGTATAGTATCATACATAGTTGAGTTACTGTTTAAAAAATATACAGTTCTTTTCCATATTTTATAATCTTAATACTTAGGTTTTATAATTTTTTGTTACCCCTGAATTTCCATTGATTTTATTGTATTGTTCAAAGTAAGGAACTATTCCAATTAATCAATTATGCAACCCCATATATGTTATCTCATCTGCTATGAGTGAGGCATTCATTTAGACAATGAAGATGATACAAGAAATATTTGCTGCCCTTAGAAGGATATTATAATAGGTGACTAAATATTCATAAATGATTACAATACATATTTGAATGGGTCAGTAAAGAGGCCAGGGGAGTGCATAGGGAAGGATCATGTTGATCCCAGATGAAGTTCTCACAGAGGAGACAGCATCTCAGCTATGGTGTAGAAGGTGGTAAAGTTGTTTCAAGGACACAATGTATGTTCTAAATGGATGAGAAAGTGGTGACACCACAGAGTTTTCAGGCAGCTCAGTGACGTCTGTCTTAGGATGCCTGAACTCGAGAGTGAGAGCCTTCTTCATTCTGGGGCTGAAGCTCTCCGTTGTCCCTGCTACACATGATGACATGAGAACATTGAGGGGGTGTCTTTACATGCAGCCCACTGTTGAATATTAAAATATGTGTGTTACATCTGAAGCCTTCTTTTTTTTTTCTTTTTTTTGAGACAGAGTCTTGTTCTGTCACCTGGGCTAGAGTGCCATTAGGTCAGCCTAGCTCACAGCAACCTCAAACTCCAGGCTCAAGTGATCCTCCTGCCCCAGCCTCCTGAGTAGCTGGGACTGTAGGTGCTCACCACCATGCCCGGCTAATTTTTTTCCCATTTTCAGTAAAGAACAGGGTCTTGCTCTTGCTCAGGCTGGTCTTGAACTCCTGACCTCAAGTGATCCTCACACCTCAGCCTCCCAGAGTGCTAGGATTACAGGCATACACCACCGCACCTGGCCCAAAGCCTTCTTTAAAAAGTAGATTTTTGTATTCTTGTGGATCTAGCCTGTGCATTCAGCAAATATATTGCCATAATCTCTATTATCACCCACATTATTGCATTAAGTTTTATGTGAAAGGTCATTGAATAGTACAGAGATATTACAGATATATTTCATTCATTAATTATTCATTCAACGTTTTATGTGTTTTATCTTTGCTTAACACTGGATTTGTGTTTCTTGGAAATTTGGTAAAATGGTGATTCAATTAGACATAGGCATAGAAATTCTAAGGTGCTGATAATAGTGGTTCTTTAAAAAATAAACATTATTGAATCCTCATTTTCCTTATTAAAGGGATCACACCATAGTTGCCTTTCCTGTAAAACACAGAAAAGCAATTAGAAAATTATAGAATTCCCTCTAATTATCACACTTGGCTCTTAGGATTATATTTTTTCAGTCTGTACTCTATGCATGACATTTTTATTTTTATTGTTTGAGGGACTTTTTTTTGTCTCATAAATTTTATTTTTTATACTTAACAAATTGTAACTACCTTTCCACGTCAATAATTATTCTTCTATATAACTGATTTTCAAACTTTTATTTTTAAGTAGCAGAACTGTTATTTCAAACAAGGTTATATGTAAAACTCCACATATAAAATAGTTAAAAGTGGTAGTTACCACTTATTAGATTTCATAAAGTCTATAGTATTTACTTATTACAACATTAAAAAAAACATAATAAGACTGTTGTGACATGCAAAAACTTTTAAAATGGGGAGGGTTATTGATAACAATTGCTAATTAGCTTCAGCATCCAGTTGGTGTCTTCATTTTGGTTGAGTACACAGCACAAGGGTGTAGTGAGGCGCACAGGCTTGGTAAGGGATCTGGGCTCAGCACTCGTTAACTGTGTGACCCGAGCCAAACTATTGACTAATAGTGAAACTATTGACTAAAATGCCACTTTTCTCATTTGTGATATGTGCATTATTAATGGAGTGACCTCAGAGGATCATGGTGAATATAGACAAGAAATACATTGAAGTCACTTAGCCGCAGCCTTGCACGATGGAGTCACTAGATGAACCATAACCTGTTTTCACTGTCATCCCAGGTGAATGTTTCCGCATGGCTGTAGGTCTCACTTCAGCTTTCAATCTCAGGATACTGTTCAATGAGTTAATGTAGGAGTTTCAATGACCTGAAGGTCTTTAGTGCGTTAAAATTTTATTTATACTACATGGCAAGGTGAATTTTTTTTTTTTTACGTTTTTTGAAGTAGTTAAAAATATATTAAATCCACAAATAATTAGTAGATAATTGCTGATACACTTTACAGTTTCAGAATGCCTGGTTTGAAAACCACTCTTCTGCAATATAATTTTAATACATGCATGGTCTTGGGTTACATTGATTCACAATAATCAATTTATTATGTTTTTGGGCAGGTAGGCCATTTTCAGGTTTTTACTCTGAAAATGCTTGTGCCTAAATCTTTGTGTATATTCATGATTTTTTTAAGAATAAAGTTTTAGAAGATTTAAGACTTTTGATAGTCTTACTACAAAGGTTGTGATTTGATTCCTCCCCCCACCCCGCATCAGTACTGTGATTTGAAAGACTCTTTGTATGCAGAAACGTACTTCAAAGTATTTCAGGTTTCTGGCTTTGAAAGTGTGTTGTACTTTTTGCTAAGGTTAAGGTTGTATTACTTGTCCCCTATTCAAGTTATCTCCCTGAAATAGCATCCTTTCTGTTGAGTACTTCCTGCCTTGAAGCCAGCTGGATCCATCCCTGTGGTACCTCTCGGGTACTGCCTTAAAAAAGGAGATGGGGCATTCTGAGTATACTGTTATTGTACTATGAATTAATACTTAGGACATTTAAATCCAGTGATATCTGTGAAATTTCCTTTTGAAGTCCTTAATGCCTCTTATAACAGTGTGATTTTTATCTTTAAAACTTCTGAATAATTTCATTATTGAAAGTAAACAATTTGAACTTTCTGTTCATCCACCGTTTTACCATTCTGTGTACATATGGATAGGTTTGCTTTTACCAGTGAACAAAGGGCAATTTAACCTTGACCAGGAGCACAAAAAATTTGTAAATATGAGAATACTTTTGAAGTTATGGACTATAAATTAAATGTGGAAATTAGAACAGATATCTTTATTTTCTTGTTGATGAGAAAAAAAATTTAAAAATAAACAGATACATTCAAAGAGATTGTTTTGTTTGCAGACAAATAGGAAGGACAAGATACCTACCATATCTACCTCACATAAACAAAGGAAATACTTCTTTCACAGGATAAATAAATTTGAGTATATATGATTTCCATATATTTAATATCTCTTCAAGATGCTCACATATGTCCTAAGAATAACTTTATTTTCATATTTATCTGATTGGTATCTTTCCATAATATTGCTCAAAATATTCAAATAACTTTTTACCATTTAGATTTTTATTTGCATAATATAAATAGATAAAAATTATTCCTGTAGAGTATTCCTATCTTTGTCATTATTAACACTTATTTGCAGGTAAGTTACCATTATTAGAAGCTGAAATATTATTTAAATTTCATTTGAAAATATATTTTTCATTTTATAAATTGAACATTAGTGGAGAAATACTAGTAGTTATAATTATTCATGAAAAATGTGAATATAGATTTGTTTACAAAAGAATTTTATAATTGGTCTTTTGAACCTGGGGCTATTTTTCAAGTTTGCATTATTAATTTAGGCAATGACATCTCATTCTATTTAGATGTAAACATGTGCCCCTTTGCTTAGCTTTTACTGTCTAAAATATCCAAAAGTCTAATCCATTACAAATCAGTATATTCCATCATTACTCCAAAACTTTTCACCATTAATTGCTATTCATTATAATTTCAAAGCATAAATTTAGATTCATAGCATAATGGCCTACTTTATTATTTATGCTGTAAATTCTTTAGATTTGTTTCTGCATTAAAATGGTAACAATTTAACATTTTTCCATATTTTTATTTTCCTTTGTTTCATATTGTCATCTCTATATTGAGAGAATAAAATAGAAAAAACTTTAATATGTTATAATAAATACCCTTTTCAATAGTGTAAAATTCTTACTTTCCCAGAGGATTTGTCAGTATCAACCTGCATTTTATTTCACTCATGACATTGACTTCCACGGAAGACCAGCTGTGTTTCACTAATGTGGCTGCAGTTGGGCTTTGGTTTAACGTGAAATTTATTTTCCCATCGGCTTCCTTTTTTTTCTTTAGGTTTTATGAATGGAAACACAATAAATGCATATTAAACAATAAGCCACTGATAAGTCATGAAAAGTAACACAAAATACTACCTGCAGTGTTAAAAATATTAAGTGTGATCCTATATTGCACCTAAGTGTTGTTTGGTGAAGTATAGAAAACTAAAATTTCCTGCCAAACTGTGGCAGTTTCATCACCTGTTCACTGTGTCCCTGTGGTTGAAGTTGGGGAGGACTCAGTGTTCCTTACGACTCCTTTTGGCCACACTGTCCTTCAGCTGTGTAACTAAGTACTTCTAACCTTGCCTACTCTTCATTTTTTTTTATTTTTTTACTCTTCTACTTTTTTTTTGCTTACTATTTTTCTTTTTCATTTATTACTTGAAATCATAAGCCTGAATAGAAATACTGTGGGTCATGTAGCTGAGGCATAAAATCTACAGTTCACATCTCGTATTGAAGATTCACCTCATGGTGTTGCTAACCTTGTAGGAAATGCCCTTTGATTTTTTTTTCTCTACGTAATGACTGACTTAGCTCTTAGCCAGTGTTTTCCATAGAAGTCATTAACGCATTAAAGTAGTTTTTGATCTCAAGAGGGTTTTCCTTTCTTTTTTGGGCAAGGGGAAGTCAAAGGATATTTGAACTAACAACTCAGGTAGTGATATCTCCACTGGAAATGTGCTTACATTTTGTAATTCTCCCCAGTATCCCTTTTATTACTCATTTAAACATTTTGTTTAGTATTTCTGAATAAATTTGGCAAGTTCTTACACATGTGACTGGAGCAGGGAGAATTTGTTTTTTCTTACCACCATTTGAAATCTGTGTGTGTATTCTAGAAAATGTTTGTCAAATATGCTTTTAATTTAATAGAATTCTATCTTAACTTTGCATATTGCTGGAACCATTTTTAGGGAAGTTTTAAGATGCAGTGGCAAAAAATTATATTTATAACCTTTGTTTATTTCTCCTGAAAGTTCATATTAATTTCTTTATCATCTATTTCTATAAAATATCTGAGTTACGAAAAATGTTTTTCAGGTCATAGATGATAGTATGCATTTTTAAACAATTTTATTATGTAAACATTTTGTGTTTATTATTATAATTAAAGAGTAAGGAAACCTTCTTAGATATTATGGCATTAAAATTCAGTATACCGTGGGATTCATTGTTCTCACTGTCCGTTTGTTTCGGCAGCATTCTGAGTTAGGGCTACTAAGTCCAATGGGAATAATTTTCTTCTTTTGGATAATCTCTTCAGAGACTTTTAATTTTCCTTTGACTTCCTGTGCAGGGTTATAGGTTGTACATGAAGAATCAATGGATAGAACAAACTTGAATTTGCCCCTGAATAATGACAATGAGAAAAAAATAGATTTTTGTCTTTGTAGCTGTAGGTCATATGGTCGTATATACCGAAAGAGAAGTGAAATTATACATACCAAAATGAACAGCCCACAAGTTCTTTTTCCAGAGAGTCAGAAGTTGCATTTATTTCTTTTGGGTGATTTTAAAGTTGTTAAAGAATAAAAGCATTACATAAAAATAATCAAAACGTAAATATCTAGTATTAATATTAGGTATAATTTATATTTGAAGTGATTTGATCGATGCCACAAACCTGGTTATAGCAGAATAGACTTTAAATCAAAGATATTTTTGTCACTTAAAGTAGCAGTCAATACTTTTTCGTTTCATTTATCTCAAGTCTATATCTCTTTATATTTTACTCTGTTGCATCAGTAACTGCTAATCTTGTTAATGGAATAAAAAAGCAAATACACCAGGATGAAAGATTAGTTTGAAAGTCTAAAAATCCAGTTACTTTCCAAACTTTCTTAGGATGATGATGATTGCAAGGCTTTCTTCTGGAAAGCAGATGTGTCTGTTGTGCTACGTGTGTCCTGCCTGCTTGTGGTCACGCTGCCCCGTCCGGCTTGCCACCGCCTCTCAGTTCAGCGAGCCACAGGTAGATGTCAATGTGGTGGCTGGTTTGGGAAACCCTGTTTGGTCCTTGGCAAGCATAAATATTGCTTAAAAAGATTCTCTTAGAATGTGTCGCGATGATACTTTATGGAGTTGTACTATTGTTCACATGGAGATGCTTCTGGTAGGTTTAAGTGGGGTTTTTTGAGGGGGTTCTCTGACAAAATGAAATGAATGTCCTCATAATAATATCATCTTTTCAGATTTTCTGTAATGAAGTATGGAAGTTGTGTGTTAATCTATTTTTCTTCTCCTTAAGTATCTATGCTTTGCAGCAGAAATTAAGTTCTTCCTGAATAAAATATTTCCTATTTTTTCTCTGCCATTTTGTTAGTGAATTTTATCTAATGAGTTCTAATTGTGTTTTGATTTGGTTTTGTATTTTCTGTAATGTTTTTGTCTACTTTTACTTTGATGCACAGCTTGCTTTATGCATAATACTTTTCTTCCCTGCCCTATAACACACAAGAATGTAGCCTTTGTAAATTCTTTGGTTCAGCCCAGCAGGCTATGTGCTGATATAGCACAAGTATTTATGTCAGGCCTTTAGTTAATACTAGTAAATTTTAATCTAAAAAAATCTTGTTTATGTAGAAAGTCTTAAAGACTTGAAAACTAATAGATTCCATAGCATTAAAAACTAAATTGGTTCAGATTTCCTTAAAATGAAAAAAAATCTGAGTGCTTCTTATCAGTTACTAGTAAGTTGTTTTGTTTGTTGATGTAGCTGAAATAGGCATTGAGATCACAGATTAATTGGAAGAACCATTTTGAACACAAAGTGACCATACATTCCCTTTGCTATCTCTTAAAAGTAGAATCCAGATAAACATGTTTATTTAACCTGCTGTTGTTGAATCCCAAATCCAGTCATTATAAAAGGACCAAAGCTATCTTTGGGGATGGTCTTTCTACAAGGAATTACTGTGGACAGTCCCTTGGGTGGTAGTTAGATATATCTGTATATATTGTGGTAGGAAGAAAGGCCTTAGAGATGAAAAAAAATAGAAAATATTTTTTTGGGCAATAGTCTGTTGCATAATAAGTTATTCCTCAGACACTAGAGCTATTATCACACAGCAAAACACTTTACTATGTAACTATCTATATCTTCTAGCATTAGAAGCTCATACAGTGTAGCTTATTAGGAAAACACTCTAATCACCCAGAGGGTCTGACAACAGTCGGTAGACTAGCTGCATGCATCTCTGCAGTGTGTGGTTAGATTTAACCTCAGACGTGGATCTGAGGGAAAAGAAGATAACAAAACAGAGTAACTTTGAAGTACTTAAAAGTTTGAGTAGTTGTCATTCATTCAGTCAGAATGCTAAGATGTTAGTTATTTTATTTTCACCTCCTTTGTTTCAACATATTCTGAAATATTGCCTCTCTCAGGCCCATACAAAAATCCTGGAAGAAAGAAAGAAAAACTTGGAACATTTGGAATATGGTGATGCAATCATTTTTATAAGGCAGAGGAAATCGAAGTAGCTTTATGTATCAGCGTATCACCTCACACATTAAACTCCCTGCGTGGAGCAAGATGCCGCCTTCTGTGTGGTAACACACATTGTGTATATATCAGCTTTTCCTTAAGAATTTCTGTAAAAACAATAGTATGTCTTCTATGAATTTCTTATCTTTATCTTCTCAGTTAAGGGAATGTAGCACAGATTCTTTGGCTTTTTCCTGTTTATATTATTTTTCTACTCATTTATGAGAAGATCTAGAAAAGGAACGTCTTAGTTTTTTATTTTGTTTTTCAGTAAAATGTTATGCTGTTCCTTACTACAGAGCTGCAAGTGAGCTAGAATTCAAATAAACTAGAATCTGTTATTCAATAACACAGTATGTAATCTGATACTTTTTCCTACAGGGAATTTTAGGCTAATATTAATCTTTCCTCTTACTACTTAAACTTTAATTCCTTATTCTTAATTATTTTGGCTTGAATCTTGCTAAACAACCCTAGTCCTTATTTTGTGTCTTTTGTATTAGCTATAATACTGTTTGGAGATCTTCACTATGTAATATAGGTTTTGAGTTTATATTGATTAACTTTTCTTGGTCCTTTCTTTCCTTAATACATTTTGTTTCTTAATCTTAAATTACAACTTTTAACACATATATGAAATGTCATACAGCAAGAATTTTCCCATTGAGAAAAAAGGTAGTACATCTTCAGAGTCTGTGCTTAAATGAGACGGTATCTTGGATTGAATTGTTGAGGGGAGTGGTTGAAATTTAAATGTGAGAAATTTATTCTGATCCAAAAACCTCAGATATCATAATTTTAGTTAAAAGTAAGACTCTATTTTACTCTCCACTCCACATGATACTTTTTCTTTGATTTAAAGTTATCTGTTCACTTTGGGAAGCCTGGATGGTCGGGCATATGAGATTATACGGGAAAAGGGGTCCAGAAGCACACGTGTGCTGTCCGTGCTGGGTAGTTTGTTTTTCCAGAGGCCGTGCGTAGCATAGCCAGTGGAGAGTGCTGTGCAGGAAAGTGACACATTCACACTTTACTTTGCGAAGGTCACTGGCACAGTGCAAATTATGGGTCAGAGTGGGACCCAGCAGGAGATGGGAGATGGTTTCAGAGACCATTGCCACAGTACATGCAGAAAATGATGCAGGCCTAACCTTAGGCTAATGCTGTGGCAGAGGGATAGAGAGAGGCAGGTAAACGGTGGTAGAATGAACGGACATGTTGGCCGAATGAATAGGGGGTGACAGCCACATGTCATTCTTTAGGGGCCTTGGCCAGGGATCCTGGGTGAGTGACAATGCCAGCTACTGGGGAAGGAATGCCCTTTAGGAAAATGACTCCAAGCCTGGTCCAGGATGTGCGCAAATGAAAATGTGTCAATAGGCATGTAGCTCAGTACTAATAATCTATGTGGAACTTGAAGGCAACAATATAGTTGATATTTCCTATGGAAAATGTGCAAGATGGAAAAACAGAGGGGCAAATAGCCAGTGCAAAAGAGACTGAGAAGTAAGCTCATGGGAGTGCAAGGGGCCTCCTGGAAGAAGAGGTGTCTTGCAACCAGCAAAGAGTAGTCACCCCTTCCTACTGAGTGACATAGGAGCATGCAGCCCACCAGCTGCAGTCACTAAGAGTCACTGGTTCTCTTGGGAAGACCAGTTTTAGCAAAGTGATGAGAACAAAAGCCAGGTTGTTGGACAGAAGCATGTTGCCAGGAGTTCACAGAAACTTTGCCTGGAGGCTGCTCTGTGAAAATGCTGGCACAGGTGAAGGAGAGAGGGTGGCAGCTGGAAGGCAGGTAGGTGGATGCACCCAGTCTTTAGGTTTGCTTTCAAAGATTACTTTGTAAATTTTAGTTAAATGCCTATATGCCAAGGTGAAAGAGCCAATTGAAACAGTGAAGCTGAAAACTGCATTATACACGCTGGCTCGGATAGTGCATATGTGATTAGGGTTTCTGAAGCAGAGGGGTGCTCCCGACAGTTAAATCCTCAGAGGACTGCTGGGAGCACTCACGAGTCAGGCCAGGGCCTTGCTGTTGTCAGATCGTTCCTCTCCAGATGGAGAGCTGTGGCTTCAGAACCTCCTAGTCTTTCTGTGCAGCTGCTGTAGTAGTTGCCCACAGTTTGGGGGTACTGCACAGCATCAAATTCTAGCTTCATTCTGTTCAAAGTTTTCAGTCAAGAAAATAGAGATTCTCCCCCGCCAACACATACACACCCAAAGTTTGGGATTTTATTTGCTTTATATGGAGAATTCCCACAAAAGGCTATACTGCTTTAACTGTTATTCCTTATTTTTAAAAGTTGCTTGCTGCTAGCTAACAATTCAGTGTAATAATTTAACGAATATTCATTTCAAATATAGTCTTTTAAAATGTGACATCTTTTCTGTGACTTGTTCTAAACAATTTTTGCTTATGTCTCAGGGTTTTTCTAAGATCAGTAAATCTAACAGGACACTCTAATGACATCATAAGCCAATTGAGGAGTGCCAAGTCACTTATTGTGGTGACACCTGACTCCTGCATATATTTACAGCCCATTCCATCTGTTTTTACCTACCTTTTGTTTGGCTTATTCCAAGCAATTATGAACATCATATAACACTTACATGAACTTAATTATATTATCTGTGCCCTTTAGTGCTAAAACTTCAGTTAAAGACAGTTTTGGATTGACCCCTACCTTCTTCAAATTGCTATATTTCTAGAAAAACATAATTCTACTGGAGTGTATTGTACAAAGAGAAATGTAATAGGATCATGGTGGTGTTGGAGTTAGTGTGTGTATAATATGAAAAGAGAAAGCAAACATGTCATTCTGTAGGCTGAGATAGGGAACATGATTTGTTTTCATGACTTAGGGTGTATTATAACTGCTGAGTGTTGGTGTCAGTTGTATTAAACCACTAAAAAGTGGAAATAAGTCATATATACTGCCCCACAGGTTGATGTATGCTATTTTTGCATTCACTAACATCTTCTGTGGGTTTCTTTTGATTCTATTGGAATTTTTGCTGCTTTGTTTCATTAGAAATTATGGTTAACACAGATTGTTGTGACTGAATTTTAATTTTTTGGGTTTAGCTTTTTTTCCAACCTTAAAAATAAAAAGTGTATTTCTGTTTGCAAATTGAGATAGTTCTGTTTTGTACGTCTCCTCTCAAATTTTTGGCTCCATTTTTTAAACTACAAATAAAGATGGTAGAAATAATTACCACATGGCTCCTTAAAATAGGTTATTTCTAGAATTGGCGACAATGTTTTATTAAATTGTGAGGAAGCCTCCCTTTCTTGGGCTAGCGTGGCTTTCTCAAGGAAGAGACCGGAAAGACTCAGAGGAGGAGGGGCTGAGGAGTCAGTGTGTCACTTGGAATGTGTCCTCTCGGGCTCAAGGAACCACGGGCCATGCCTGAGAAATATATGGACAATATCAACATATATATTTTTTTAATTACATGTTCCTTCCAATTAATGATTTCTGTATAGCCTTTGAAAAATGATGTTATGAATGTAATGATTATACAGTCCAAATCTTACTTCTTGAGTTATATGTATGTACTTGTTTTTAACTACATATGCACACACACATATATTATTACCTTCCTTACATCTCTTCTTTTAAAAAAAATCGTAAAACACTGTATGCTTTGATGTAATAAAGACTCAAACAAGGTTTCAGTTTTATTTTTAAGGTTTTTTTTTTTTTTTTTTAGTTTAAAAGTGGAATATATGTTTTCTTTAGCTGTAAAAGCACAATCAAGGCAACATGATAAGTGAGTCAGTGTTGTAAAAGTAAAACTAATTTTGCCTTCACTCACATGAGCTATAGAAGGAGGAAGCTTTATTGTCCCTGGGAAGGTGATAAGGCAGAGTAATTGTATATTATACTGTCCTGGAACATCTGCCTGAAGACTGTTGGAGCAATTCATCTATCATGGACGATGCAGCATGTTTTGTCTTTTTGCTTTAACCCGTCCCCACTGCTGGCCTGCGCGGAGGTTTTGATAGGGACTGCGCCTGGGCCGGGGCTCACATTAATCAGTCCCCTTGTTCAACACTCCAGCTGACATAATTACAACCTGCGCACAGCAGTTATTCAAGTCGAGTCCTTGTCACTCGTGGTGCGAAACTACACAGCTCAGATCCCGGAGGAGATTGCCTTATCACACAGAACAAGGGCTCGCAGGAGTCGAAGAGAATAGAAATGGGAAAATGTCTTCCGGGAGTACTATATATTCCTTTAAAATAAGACATTCGAGAGACTTACAAGGGACAAAGGGAGGCATTGTGTGCAGGGACTGAAATGAACCAGTTATTATTTTTAAATGGATTACATGGAGCATTTTTGTAAAAACGGACATAGATTATTAAATAAGTTCAGTGGTCCCTCATCATCAGTGACTCTTCTCTGTTTTTTTCTTCAAAAGTGTTGACATAACATTAGAATTATAAAAGGTTTACATACTCTTGGTTGGACCCA
This sequence comes from Varecia variegata, assembly GCA_028533085.1. Taxonomy (NCBI): domain Eukaryota; kingdom Metazoa; phylum Chordata; class Mammalia; order Primates; family Lemuridae; genus Varecia; species Varecia variegata. The sequence continues at coordinate 3,007,262 of CM052443.1, read as the reverse complement.
ATTTAATAAAATTAATAAAATATGCATTTTAATGCATTTTAATCCAGCAAGTATAGACTTAGCTTTGCAAGGCCTAGAGTTAAAGCTGGGAAAGTGTTTCAAAAGACTTTTCAAAGATAATTAAGTTCACTGTTCCTATGGCAATGGAGCATAAATATTTGAGAGAAGGGCCAGAAAATAAACTTTTCTATCCAATCATTTGTTGCACCTCCTTGCTCTAATCTCCGTTGGGTGGATTCCCCGCCAGTTCCTCCGATACACCAGGTGTGAAGGATGGAGCTCCTTCCAGCCGCTGAAGTAGTATTTAAAATGTGATGGCAGCCCCTGCCTCGCCCCTAATAGACTCCATGAGTCTATGAGCATGTGGTGATTTATGCGATCAGATCTGCCAGACTACCCGTGGCTCTGTACATGAACGCTGAAAGTTGTTGTTGTTTTAAATCTAGTCTCTTTCTCTTAAATGTTATTTGTCCCAGGTGAAACCCACTCCTGGCCTAAACTATCAGAAATACTATGGACCGTACTTCTGGTTCAGTAAAAATTTTGCTTATATCACCTTAAATTTGAAAAACCTTCAAGTGTAAAAGCTGTAGCAAATTATCATTCATACATACACACATGTTTATATTTAAATTACTTGATTTGTAAAGTACCATTTTTATTTTTTATTTTTTGGAGACAGGGTCTTGTTCTATCGCCCAGGCTAGAGTACAGTGGCGTCATCGTAGCTCACTGCACCCTCTAACTCCTGGGCTCAAGTGGTCCTCCTGCCTCAGCTTCCCCAGGAGTTGGGACTACAGGCACATGCCACCATGCCTGCTAATTTTTCTATTTTCTTGTAGAGACAGGGTCTTTCTCTTGCTCAGGCTGGTCTCGAACTCCTGGCCTCAAGCAACTCTCCCACTTTTTCCTCCCCAAAATGCTAGGATTACAGACGTGAGCCACCACACCTGGCCAAAGTACTATTTTTTCTAGCTGACTTATTTCAAGCCAAAGTTGTAAATGTATTATTTTATTAATATATAATTCATGTCCTTTTTGTGAATATGTTTCTATGTACTGTTTTTACCCCACCTAACCTCTTGTAGAAATATGATTTGAATGATTGCTTGGATTGAGGAGGATGGTTAGGCTACATTTTTCTATATATTTTTTTTTAGTTAAGATCTTTTGTTGTTGTTCCAGGAGGCGTCTGTTCCACCTGCCTTTCCTGGTTTTATAATATCTCACTTTGCAGAATTTGGCTGGTTAACAGAAATGGAAAGAATAAAACCTATCCTCTAAGGAAATAAATATGTAGAGATGAAAAGTCAAGGTTCAATATTTATTTCAAAGAGTGGCAAGACAGTAAAAGAATTTCTACCAGCAGTTTTTGCCATCGAAACAGGAGGTTTGTGAGAGGAGGAGATGCAATGTGTAGGGCTTATTCAGCATTTTGATTTTTGTAGATTCCAAGCTTCATGCAATATTGTTAGCTCAACCTTGGAAAAAAATTTTGCAGACAAATTTGGTAAACACACTAAATACTGTATTGCTTGTGCACCCCCTTCAGAGTCACAGTGAATGACATATTAAAGACTCTCAGAATTCCTGTAGTAAAGAAATATAATTTTGTTTACTGAAATATGTCAAACTTCTTTGGCCATGGAGGCCTCTTTCCCAAAGTCCTAGAAGTATCCTGCAGACTTTTTCTATTTCATTGAAAGGTGGGCAACCACTAAAATCTGCTGCACGTTTTTTAGCTAAGAGGCTTTGTAATATTAGTTTCTCATCAGCATCCGTGGTAAGGCATGTGATAATTGCTTAAAAGCACCATGTTCTGTTTTACTTATATGACCATTGAACTTGCTGAGGATGTCAGATCAAAGTCTTCTGGGTTGCTCTTCATTTCTCACAGCAGGTACTTTTTGTTCCCCTTCTTTATACTGATGATATATTGGTATATTAAGAAGTGAAACAGTTAGTGAAATGTACTTTTCTCTTTGGGGCTAAAGAAGAATCAGAGAGAGATCAAGGTTTTCTAGGGCTTGCATTTGTCAGTGGCTTCTCCTCCCTTTCTGTGATGTGAGTGACAGTCCAGCTCTGGCCTCATGTTTAAATCACTACACAAAGTGAGTGGGACTATTCTTGAAACACTAAATTCTAAAGAACTAATTTGGGTTTCTAACAAAAGTAGTTCAGTGGCACTTCCTACCATTTTGTCCTTGCGACTGTCATTGTTTTTCTATAGAGTGGAAGGTGGAAAGGAGGTTGTTAGATTTAAAGTAGGTACTTCCTCTAATTGGTTGTAGATACCATGAGCAGAGATTTGAATAGAGTAGTAATTTAAGTAGAAGTGAATGTGGGAATCAGGAATGGTGAACAAAAGACGTGAAGGTGTATATACTCCTGGGAACAGAGCCATCCAGCGTGGCTGTGAGCAGTGACACATCGATAAAAAAGTGTGCCTGCCGCCGATCGGTATCAGCTGAGATCAGTGGAAGTTAGTAAAGTGTTGTGAGTAGTGTGGAAAATAAGACAGTCAAGACAATTTTGAGACCATGAGCAGTTAGAGTCGCTGGAGGGGAGATACAGAGTCCTGCAAGCAGACATGGGGAGTTTTCAACTGTGTTTCAAAGTTTTCCTTCTGTGAAGCACAGCACAGCCTTGCGTTAGCGTTCTTGATGTACATAACTCATCTCTCCTGTCAGATCCTATTCTCTTTGGGGGCATAACCACAATGATTAGTTTTTATGCTTTTTTATACGTAGTAGGTGCTAAATATATTTTAATAAATTAGTTTTGAAAATACAAAGTCAATATGTGGAAAGTAGATTTTTCTTGTAACCATACGCATTCCACATAAACCAGAGCAATACTTAACTTACTTGCATTCTGGAGTGCCTAAGCATGGGTCTGAAAGGCTGGCCTTGCTTTTGCGGCGGGTAGACCAAGCCCTGGATGTGCACGGGCTTTCTGTGGGTCACAGACAGGCCGGCGCGGTGACTGTCCCTCAGGAGCCCCCGCACGAGCACACGTGCTGGATGTGGACGCTCAGACAGCAGCGAACCTTGGAACCAGGAGAGTTATGTCCTCGCAAGAGCAGTGGGCAGAACCAGGAGTGCGTCCGTCTTCGTCCACTTCCGTGCTAACTCACAAGTTTCTTTTTCTTAGAAGGCACTGCTTTCTTTCAGGATCACCTTACTTCACGTAAAAACATTAACAATTAGTCATTGGGACTCATTTTGGAGTCTTTGTTAATCATCTGTTTTTATATATGTTGCCTATTTTTCTCCCTTTCTGTGCCCTGTCTTTGAACTGTATTTATGATGTATTATGCTACCTATCAGTTTTCACTTTTATGAGGCATATTTTCCTACATATTTTGGTGGCATTTGGGTTTTGAATTTTCTTTAGGAAAACTCTTTCTAACTAAGATTATAAAATATTTTCTTCTATCATTTTTATGATTTGATTTCCTTATGTTTAAATTTTAAAATCCAAATGGAATTCATATTTGTATTGTGTAGGACAAAAATAATCTAACTTATTTTTTCCCATTTGGTAGGAAGTTGATTTGACACCATTTATTATATAACACATCATTTTCTAATTGATCTAAAATAACATCTTTATCCTGTATATACCTGGATCTTTGTGTGTCTGTTTCCTCTATTGATGCATTTGGTTCAACAGTCCAAATGACATTTACCTGTTTGCTAAACATTGTTGATAACATTCTCTTCTAAGCAGAGGAATATGAAGTCTTTATTCTTGTAGCTTTTAACCAATTTTAAATTTAAACAGCACAAATGTTCAGTAATCTAAAATTATCAGACTCTTTCCTTATGGGTCCTTTAGTGAGAACGTAAGTGATAAAGGAGTTTATATCTTAGGCTGTCTTACATAAATTGTGAAACAATCTCTGAGTTTATATATTGGAGCACATTCTTCTAACCTACAGTGAGCTTTAAAAGCAACTTACAAGGAGTTTGATATTCCTCTCTACCGTGGAAAATTTTCAATCTTTCTTAGGTTGTTTTTTTGTTTCAAAAATTCATAACTAAATAATGCTGGTTAAAAAAAATGTGATAACTTCTTAAGTTTAATTTACGTAAATATTTTCTTTAGATTATTCCTCATTCATTTTGGAATACTATTACCAAGATATAGTAGAGATTGCCTTTTATATAAGTATGTATAATATTGTATAGTTTGATATACTTGTTTCAAAACTTCCACTGAACTACAAAGTAATTCTTTTCAAGGATGTGCGTTCAAAAAGTATATTATGAACAGGCAGGAAAAGAAATTGCATATCTGCCTAATTAATTTTGTAAATATGACACAGACATCACATGTACTCATGCATATAATATAACTGTTTGGGGAATTGATTTTTATTCAAATGAATAGAAATTGCTTTTCATATATAGTAAGAAAATTGCTAATTATGACCCAGATAGTTGAACCGTTTTGCATTTAATAGAAAGACTATTGAAAAAAGGTAGTAATAAAAAAGAATGAAGTACCTACTGTATTATCTGACCATGTTTAATTTCATTTACCTTAATCCTCATGACAGCCTTCTGAGACACATATAGTATTCCCATAAAGAAACAAACAAAAAAAAGTTCCATAGACAGAAAGTTTGGGAAGCAAAGTGATAAAAAATAAAACATAGAACTTTCAAAATGTTTCTGATTGCATTTCACATTGTGATTTTTTTTTTTTTTTCTTGAGACAGGGTTTCACTCTGTCACCCTGGGTAGAGTGCAGTGGCATTATCATAGCTCCCTGCAGCCTTGAACTCCTGGACTCAAGCAATCCTCCTGCCTCAGCCTCCAAAGTAGCTGAGACTACAAGTGGGTGCCACCACACCCAGCTAATTTTTCTATTTTTTGTGGAGACGAGATCTCGTTCTTCCTCAAGATGGTTTCAAATTCCCGGCCTGAAGCGATCTTCTAGCCTCAACCTCCCAAAGTGCTAGGATTAGAGGCGTGAGCCACCGCACCTGGCCTACATTGTGAATTTTTAAGAGGAAAATACAGTATTCAATGTTGTCCTTACTTTCCTGAATACAGATCTCCTCACTTCTGTATTTATGGTTTTTCTTAACATCTGTTAGCATCTTCAGAGATAGTATTCTTTGGAGAAGGATTTTACAGACCTTTATACAAATTTCATATATTATTTTCAGTTCATTTTTATTGTACTTATGATTTTCTGACTTGCAGAATTTTACACTATTTGGTCAAATCTATGTATATTTGGCTTTATGATTTCAGCCTTTATTATAATTAGTATATAGTATATGTCTGAATAAAAGGCAGAGTTGGCTGGGCATGTTTGCATACACCTGTGATTCCAACACTTTGGGAGGCTGAGGCAGGAGGATCACTTGAGGCCAGGAGTTTGAAACCAGCCTGGACAACATAGGGAGACCCTACTTCTACAATTTTTTTTTTTTTAATAAATTAGCCAGACATGGTGGCATGTGCCTATAGTCTCAGCTACTTGGGAGGCTAAGGCAGGGGGATCACTTGAGCCCAGGAGTTGGAGGTTGCAGTGAGCTCTGATGACACCACTGCACTCCAACCTGGGAAACAGAGTGAGACGCTGTCTCTTGATTAAAACAGAGTTTTTCTCCCTTAAATAGTATTTCAGAAAGAGGTATATACCATATATTCTCATCTTGGATTCTTGTATTTTGTTCTAAACAAGCTTTAGAGTAAAAAAGCAATAGAGTAATGGGTTATTATGTGGAGTTCATGATATACTCTTGGAGGACAAATGGAAAAAACAGCTGTTATAATGTTATGTGATTGGGTACGTGTAGCTGAAGATAGAATTTCCAGTGTGTCATTTTTGGATTCACAATATGCTGTATCTCAAACTAAAGGAGGAACTGAATATGATATGCTCTTGAAAACTGTTAGACGGTCCCAGAAGTGACTTTAGTGATGACAGACCCTTATGCATATGAAGAGTTTGAATAGTTATTTTATAAATTTAAGTTGAAAAAGCAATATTTCCAAAATAATATATTGTAAAATAATAGGTGATTTTAAATATGTATGTATTCAAACTAACAAAATATACATACTATTATAATAGATATTTTCTTTATATGTACTATATAGATATTTTTAAAATACTTTCTTTAGGAAAATTTAGGTTAATTTTATATTCACAGTCATATTATATTTAGATTCATACTCTATTTAAGTATATGTGACCTAGATTCACTTAAATCTCTTTTAGTTACTTTTGTAATCCTTTTTTAAGCAATTATGCTATATCTATCTGGAATTTATTGTGAAGCCTCTTCAATTTATCAAGGCAGAATTTATGCCACTATTGTAATGCCATGCATTGACTAAGCCATTTTTTACCCCCCTGAAATTGATTGCCACTATCATTCTAAATACCACCCAATTTCCCAATTTAATGATTGTAGTTTTGTTAAGTATAATAATTTTCAAAAGTGCAGTGCTTCACTTTGAAAAACATTTTTATTCTTGGCTTTGACTGTATTTATAGTCTTTTTTTCTATATTTTAATTACAATTAATACTTGGATGTGCTGTCCTATGACACAGTTGAAGTGCTGCAGGTCTTCCTAAATGCCCCAGGATCACTATCCCCATCTCCAGTTCCCTTAACAGAGTCATTGTTAATTAGTCTGATCCTCATAAGCCTTGTTACACAGCCATGTAAGTTTGTAATATGTGTGCATATACGTGTTGGCATGATTACTGTACACACATATCTGTATAAGATAATTGATTTGCTGTGGGTGGGTGTGTATGACACACATCCAGTTCCTTTTAGTACATGTTTTCCATCTAGCTTTTCTCACTTAATCTGTGGTGGACGTTTTTCTCCGCCAATATGGGATGTGATGTATATATTTATATATATATGCATGTATAAAGATAAATATTTGTATACAATTATTTTACTGCTGCATAGCATTTCATAATATAGCCTATCCCCTATTGATGGTTGTTAACAACTTTCACTGCAATAATTTTGAAATATTGCCCACTTATTTTATAAATCAATTACCTGTCACTCAAAGTTTTTAAAACAATCTTATTAGAATTTTAATTGTAATTATGTTAACTTTATGGATTGTTCTAGAAACAGCTGATGTCTTTAACATTAACTCTAACCTTGCAGATATGTGGTGTATATCTCTGTTTAGCAAACTCTCCTTTATCCATTATTAATCTTTTCACGTCTCATTTAATTCATATGTTTGGTCTTGCTTTTGTGAAAGCAATGTTTCCTTGTGTATGATGAACGGGAGCTTAAGTGCGCATACCCGTAAAATAAACACTTGGCCACCTTACTCAATTCTACTTTTAGTTCTTTTAGCCCCACTTTCAGTTAAACTGGCATTATTGTTTTTATGAATCTTTGTGAGACTTCTGAAGTCGTATCAGAGCAGTGCATGATACACAGAAATATGCGTTTTGAGATGCTGAAAGATCACTAGATGCTGTCAAGTAGTCTTTTCCAAAAATCACCTAGGAAATGGAAATTCTTTCTTTTTAGAGAAGCATGGAAAAAGTAAAGTAACAAAACAGGGAGATGAATGAAATGGAAAACTGTGGGGCCTCTGATCCGAGAAAGCTCTCCAGGCAGAGTTGCCTGGAGTCTTATTCTCATGCGGAGTGTCATAACATGCCAGATTGTCCCAGTGTATCAAGACAGTTGTTGAATTTACAAAAAAAAATGGAGTTGGTGAGGTAGGTGTGCCTCTTTCTTCGGGGAAATGGGAATTAATATTTATTTAGGATCTCTGTGTGCCAGGATTTCTTCTAGGTACTTAAGACATTTGTGCCATTCTCACTGCCGTTTGGTTTATAAGTAAGATAATATTACTAGCACATGTTAATAAGTACGTAGAAATGACCTGGTTGTGACTTACTGATAATAATTTATTTTTGGCCCATTTCTCTCCATCAATGCAGTTAACTCAAGGTTTTTGCCACACCTGCTTGCAGTCACCTTCTATGACTGACCGCATGGTGGCTCTGGGTGGGCAGTCGCGATCTGGGGGGGAGAAGAGCGATTCAGAGCCAGGAACTCTACCAGACGTACGCACACCTCCTGCAGCCTGTTTAATTGTGGCAGATTGGCAGGTGAATAGACAGACCAGCAGAATAAAATAGAAAGCCCAGAATTAGTTTCACATAATTAAATATTATGTGAAATATTTATTAATTAAATAGACAAAGGTGGCATTTCAAGTCAGTGGGGGAAAGACGGGCTTTTAAAAATGTTATTGAGATAACTGGGTAGCAGTATGAATCCACACTTTACACATTGTAGGTTAATTTTGAGACAAATCTAACATTTAATGTACCATATGCAACTATACAAGTACTAGAACCAAATTTGGGACAATTCTTTTATAACCTCCAAGTATGGAAACCATAGAATAAAAGATGAGCAAAATAAAAAACGCTTGCTTTTCACAAGATTCTGTAAGCAAAGTAAAAAGAAAAAATGAAACTAACAAAAACAAATTTGTAACTTCTATCATAGACAAAAAGCCAGTCTCCTTAATCCATAGAGAGTGATGAACAACCCAGTAGAAAAAAAACCAACAAAAATACAACTGAACAGTGCCTAGAAAATACGCATGGCTTTTCCATATATAAAAGGTACTTAAACTCATTCCTTACAAGAGAAATGCAAATTTAAACTTAAAAATTAAAACTCCAATAAGATACCATTTTTTACCCACCACCTTGGTAAAAATTCAAAAGTTTGCTAACAGCATACATTGGCAAGAATGTGCGGAAATAGGCTCTCAAATGTGGTGGTGGAAGTGTGAGTTGCTACAGCTCCTCTGGAGGGCAATTTGGCAGAATTTATCAAAATTACAAAAGCATCTGCCCATTGACATTTGAAGCAACTCCACTTGGCATCATGAGATTCTCTTGGCATCCTGAGAAATGGAAAGTATGCTACAGATTATTCATTGCAACCTTGTTTACAGGAGCAAATGATTGGAAACATCCTAAATGCCTATCAGTGGGGTATCAGTTAAGTAAAACATGCTGTATGCACACTGCTAGTACTATACAGCTATAAAAAAGGAGACAAGAAGGTGGGGTGTGTGAGTAGAAGGGAGTGTGAGATAGCATCACGATGCCCTTTGTCCACAGATGGGGTGAGGTCCCAGGCCATGCTGTTCCATGGGAAGGCGAGATGCTGAGATGTGGGTGCTTACAGACTTATACAGGAGGAGTGGGAAGAAAAGAATACACAGCATATCGGTGACTTAGAAAAAGTAGTTTCTAATTCTCCTGAAAGATTAATGAAAAGTTGTGAATTGTGCCTCTCTGGTGAGCTGGGGAGAGTGGGGCCTGGTAGCAGGTGCCTTTTGCTGTGCGCATTATTAGTCTCTGATGTTTAACTTCATCAGCTGTAGTGGAGGGGTGGTTTTTTTTTTGTAATCAAAATAAACATCAAAAAGAAAAAAATAGTAGAATTTTTTTTAAAGTGTCCTTCTTAAGTTCAAGAACAGGCTTTTTGTGTTAATAGTGAGTTAGTGTAGTACTGACTAATGTAATACTTTTATGGGGTTCTATTCTACTTATTATTTTAACATACATTGCCCTTAAACAGAATAAGAAATTATGTTTATTGCATATATTTTTTAGGAAGCCTGAGATTAAATAAGTCCCATCTTGGGTCCTTTTGCTAATTGGTCACTGTATACTTTATTTTTTACTTTTTGAGACAGGTTCTCTCTCTGTTCCCTGGGCTGAAGCTGCCTCAAGCTTTTCAACATGTTATATTCCAAAATTTACTTTGAAATGTGCTCTTAACTTAGAATGCCTTTTCCATAAGAGCAGCATGCACAGTTTCCCGGCCAGTCCTGAAGACTCCCTTGGCCCCCTGCGGACTGCAAGGTGCTATGCCGAGACTGGCGCTCCCCTTCCAGCCCGGCTTGGCGTGCTGACAACATCCCCTGCCAGTGTGCACAGGGCTTTGTGCTCAGCGGATAGGCGTGGGGGTAGTTTCTGTCACCTGCAATCGTGGGGCTGCAATCGTGGAGTGGAGGTTAGAAAGGACGAGCGGAGTCCTGCATTTTGATGAGAGCTTCGAATTAGATGGCTTTGCTCTGTGTGGATATTGCCTCTCTGCCGTGTGCCAGCACCTGGGCAGCGTGTGCCACACCTTCCCCCTTCACCCCTTCACCCCTTCACCCCAGCTTTTCAAACTGAGAGGGAGGGGGTCGGAATCTAGAGCCCGTGAATAGCTTTTAACAATTATCTGAATTGCTATGTGAAATTTTATGTTCGTGTGCATTTGCCTTCTCTAGGGAAGAAGATAATGTATAGTTTACATTTGGTATCTTGGTAGTTTGATGCCGTTGTCCTTATTTTATAGTTAAGGGAAGGAGATCTCAGGGCATTGAAGTACTTTCCCTAGGTCACAGCTCTTCTGCGGGGCTGCGATTCGCGGGCCGGAAATGGAGCCCAGGCCGCCTGACTTCACACCCAAGGGTGTCTCTTCTGCACCACTGTGGTCTGTGGCCGGAATGGGAGGAAGAGGAAGACAGGAATGGGACAGATCTGACTTGGTCAGGAAGCAGGGTTGGAGGACATAGCCCGTCATGAGTCCCTAGGGAAACTGCTGGGACACTGCCTTCTCACGTCCTCCTTCACTGAAAGACGTGTGCACCAGTATCTCTCTTCTGAGTTCATTTCCAGCAGAAAACTGTCGTAAGTTCTTCCTAGCATTCTTCTAAGGTAGACACATATAACCCTTTGCATTTTTCTGAGAATTTTTCTCATAAATTTAACAGAAAAATGTCTTACCTCCCCTATAGGGAAGCACCAGGTTACATGTAGCTGGTAACAGGAGTGAGCCCCTGCCTTGTGGTCAGAGATCCCTGGTGGCAGAGGAGGGAAAGTCAGAGATAAAACTAGGTCTGGGGTTATTTCCAGAGGAGCCGTGCCAGGCTGGGAGAGCCATAGAGGCTCAGGAATGGGCTGAGCATGCTTAGTTTACTTCTCTCCATCCCCCAGGAGACCTGCTGTGTGGTGGTCTGGAGGGAGGACTCAGAGCAGAGGGCTGTGTGCATGCGTGTGTGGTGGTGGGGTTCCACGTGCGTGTGCAGGTGTGTGCACACGTGTGTGTGGTGGTGGGGTTCCACGTGTGTGTGCAAGTGTGTGCACGTGTGTGTGGTGGTGGGTTCCATGTGTGTGTGCAGGTGTGTGCACGTGTGTGTGGTGGTGGGTTCCATGTGCATGTGCAGGTGTGTGCACACATGTGTGGTGGTGGGGTTCCACGTGTGTGTGTGGTGGGTTCCATGTGCATGTGCAGGTGTGTGCACACATGTGTGGTGGTGGGGTTCCACGTGTGTGTGCAGGTGTGTGCACGCATGTGTGCGGTGGTGGGGTTCCACGTGTGTGTGCAAGCGTGTGCACGTGTGTGTGGCGGTGGGTTCCATGTGTGTGTGCAAGTGTGTGCACGTGTGTGTGGTGGTGGGTTCCACGTGTGTGTGCAGGTGTGTGCGCATATGTGTGTGGTGGTGGGGTTCCACGTGTGTGTGCAAGTGTGTGCATGTGTGTGTGGTGGTGGGTTCCATGTGTGTGTGCAGGTGTGTGCACATGTGTGTGGTGGTGGGTTCCATGTGCATGTGCAGGTGTGTGCACACATGTGTGGTGGTGGGGTTCCACGTGTGTGTGGTGGGTTCCATGTGCGTGTGCAGGTGTGTGCACACGTGTGTGGCGGTGAGTTCCATGTGCGTGTGCAGGTATGTGCACGTGTGTGTGATGGTGGGGTTCCTTGTGCGTGTGCACGTGTGTGTGCTGGTGGGGTTCCATACAGCATTGGTTTGAGCAAAGAGATTAGGAGCGTATATTCTGACAACACTAGCTACACATCAGGCAAAACTCCGAAATGCAACTTCATAAGAATGTATTTCTCACTTAGGTAAAGGCCAATGGAATTTGAGAACCTCTTCTCCATCTTGGTAACTTGGCCATCTGAACATGTGTCCTCTGGGGTTCCAGTGGCAGGAGGGTGACAGAGGCATGTGAGGTTTTTTTAATTGAGAGATAATTTATATATCTTACAATTAAATCATTGAAATTGCAACATTCTGTGGTTTTTGATATATTCTCAGAGTTATGCAACCATCAGCACAGGCAATTTTAGATTTTTATGACCCCCAAAAGCAACTCCACATGCACTAGCTTCCTCTTTTCTTCCCGTCTACATGTATGTATGTTTCTTGTATGTGTGTGTTTAAAACATACAATTACAAATATATGTGTACATATGTATTATAATAAAGCATAAAATGGCATGTACATATTGTATATAAAAATATATACACATATCTGTATATGTGTACAGAATGGGCCTTAATGCCTTTTAAAATCTCAAGTTCTACATCACTTCTTTCTTGTCCTATTTTATAATTTTAAATAAAAAAGAAGACTCTTGCCTTTTTTAATCCTCTCTCCCCTTCCTCTGCCTCCGTATACACCTTACCTATTTCAGTGAGTCCCGTAATTTTTAGATTCAACATGCCATTTAGTTACCAAGAGAGACTGGCTTATTTTTGTCCTAGGTACATCCTTCTTAAAAACAAAGCAATTAGTTTTTAAAGTCATCTCTTTCTTCCTTCCCTGAATGCTAGGATTCATTGCTTATATTGTTGCCCATGAAAACATGCATCACACACTGAAATGTGTTTATTTTGGTAATTTTAATTTCTTCACATGATTGGTGGTTGTCTTTGATGATCCTTCATGCCTAGCACTTTCCATAAGGAGATGATATTGGTGGTACCAAAGAACCTACATTCCTGATAAACAGTACTAATTAAGTACAGTAGTAACTTTTTGTCTTCTCTCCCCAGTGTCAGTAAACAATGGTGAATTTAAGGGGTGTCTGTAATGCCATTGAAAACAAATTGGAGATCTGCAGAATTTGGAGTAATTTGGAACAGTTACCCAGCTAGTTTGAGGAATTCAAGAAGTGATTCTCTCCCTTTTAACTGTGACCAAAGTGGACATTGTGTTGTTCACCTTCAGATGTTTTCCTATGTTACTTCTGTCAACACGATCCAGAGGATAGTTATACATCTAAGAGACTCTACCATCCTGCCCTTTTCTTAGAATGTACTAGTGTCTTTGATCTGTAAATACTCTAAGGAAGGCCAACTGTGGAGTACTCAAAATAGGCCTTGAAAACCGAAAACCTAGATTCAGATTTTGCCTTCACCACTTACTAGCTGTGTAACATTTGTAAGTCGGCGTGTTGTTGTGGTACTTCCCTGCTTCTCAGTAAAACTCCGTTAGCACTCATGACCTCAGAGGTGCCTTTGAAGTCACCAGGCCAGTAGTGGCCCCTGGCACACATTAGGTAGGTGCTTACTCTTTTTTTTTTCATTGTATAGTAATTGTTAATTAACAATAGGGAATTTATATTAAAAGCAAATTTGGTAATTCAGAAGTGACATGAAAGAAATAAGCTATGCATGCATATATTCACTAACTACCTTACAGATACTTAGTCTAAGAGAAATTTAATACCCAGCTTGACAGAGCCTTTGCCCAAAGCAAGCTGAAAATAGCTGGAAAATCTCTGTTGTTTCAGTTCTTCTTCTTCTTATTTTTAAAGGTGATAGTGTTCTTTTAAGTTGTTAAAAATTTATTCATTAATATATAAATCATTAAAGTATATTTAGAAAATAAAGAGCATAGGCATTGCAGCATGGCTGCATTAATATTTCGATGTATCTCTTTCTAGTCTTTTTTTCCTGGGCACAAAGGGATTGAATTTGTCAGACTTAATGAGGTGGGCACGTGTGTGTGCTGACAGCCCCTGCCTGGAGCTGGGAGGTGGTGGCCGCTGTTCCAGAGGGCTCCCTTGGGTGCAGTTGCCGGACTGTTCCGTACTGCAGGGTGCCCATTCCTGAGGCGAGACCCCACGAGGGGCACCCCTGTCCCCTCCATCCATGGAATGCTGTTCCAAGTGCCATTTTCATTAACTCTGCCTTGTGTAGAGTACACTTCTCCACGCTCCCCTTGTCACAAGTGAATAGACACCGTCTTTACTGAGTCTTTGCATTTCTAACATCTTTTGCTGCCCTTACATGTGAGTGATAACACAGCTAGTATAAAATCGTTGCTTATAACCATTTTCACTTGCTTGACCGATATTTCCTAGGGTGTATTCCCTGAAAAATAAACATTATAATGTCATTGAATATTATGCACATAAGTGATTCCAATTAGAAGCATTCAGGGAATGAGGACCTACATGAAGTTCTTCTTAGAGCCTTTAATGTCTGAAGTGCATTGTGAGATGTGTTCACTAACTACCATTTCCCAGCCTTATTTGGTCATAGAAATCTCCCTTCAAAGAATACTTTGTAGGATTTAGTTCTTCAGCAATACCTTCGGGACATGCCGATACACATACTGCTCTGTTTTCTTCTGGCATTTAATTTCAGCCTGATTTTTTCGTTTGTTTCTTTCTAGATAACCCCTCACCACCTGCTTGAATTTGTATAGAGCTCTTTTCATTGCTGTTCTAAAAATGACAAAGACAAAAGAAAAACAGCTGTGTGTGTATTTGGAAGGGGTCTAGGTGTGGGGTCTCTGATGCAGAGGTACTGACAGGGCGGACAGAATAGTTTGCTGCAAAGAACATCTCATTCCCAGTTTTCTGATTATTTCAGGGCTTGCATGTCTAATTCTGCAGGAAAACCATGGGAAAGGAGCCTGCTTCTGTTTTCAGTGGCAATGTAATACGTGGGTCCTCAATCGTATTCTTTGTCCTTCACTCTTAAAAGCTGACACGATCACAGAAGGGTCACCGGCACTAGCATATTGCCCAAATGTTGGCGCTCAGGCCGGGGACTGTTTGTAGCTACACCTCTATATGCAAACTGTTTTCAAGCCTTACTCAGAGGCACCTCACTTGACAGAACTTAAAAGCAAAAGCATCTTTGTCTCCTGAATGCTCTAAATTCAGTGGAGGTGACACATTTTTCTCTCGTACCTCTCCACAGTGGTGGTAGGTGTTTTCTTGGGGATAAGCAGATTCTTCACTGCCCTCAAGTGGTACCAAAATAATTTGATATTAAAATAATAGAATTTGGGATTTCGTATTTTTGGTTCTACATGGAAATGAATTGCTAAGGTAAAAGACCAACTTAGAAATTAATGCGAGGTTATAAAAACTACCGGTCTCATAAGGTAAATATATAAGTTAATTATTAGTTGAGTGCAGCACTTAGAACAGTACCCAACGTGTAGAAAGAACTATGTAAGTGTTAGCTAATATCATTGTTTGTGGTATAATGTCATTGATTTGACCTTAATTCGATTTACTTTTCTTTCTTACTTGGTAGGTCAAACTGTGCTGAAAATATCCGCAAACACATTTTACACACAGGCAAACATGAAGGAGTCAAGATGTACAACTGCCCCAAGTGTGACTACGGGACCAACGTCCCTGTGGAATTCCGAAACCATCTGAAAGAGCAGCATCCTGATATCGAAAACCCTGACCTCGCGTATTTGCATGCTGGTAAGGGACTGAGACTGTTCAAATGCTTGTTGTTTTTAACAGGATTTCATTCACTTGATCGCAGCCGTTATAAATGCTGTTTGTACATTACCATTATTTATTTTAATGGAGCAGAGTACGTGATAGTATCTAAGTACATTCCAGTCCTACCCCACTTAACTATGAAAACAGGCCTTTCAACTGTATTTTATCACAAAAGCAAATCTGACAAAGTAATCATCGTAGGACAGCAAAGTTAACAATAACAAATATTTAAAACATAGTTCAACTAAAATGAGAGTAGCTGCTTGAGCTTTCGTATTTTGACTAATTGGTAAAATTTTTATTTTTTTTCAAAAACTGTTTGTGATTTAAATTGTTATGCCCTATCCCTTTGCACTATCATTTTTCTAGTGCATACCTGGAAAGAATATGGCCCGTGACTGAGGAGAGTGAGTCAGGCAACTTGGGTGATACCACAGTACTGCTCATTTCCCAGAATTTAGGAGGAACCTGTCACCCAGGTTTTAGGGAAGTGCTGGTGTTGACTCTAGCCCCTTGGACCACAAGGCAGGTGCTCTGGAAGGTATCAGAGACGTAGCAACAACTGCAGGGTAAAGCAGGCTTGTTCCTCTCTAACCCACCATTTTGTTTAATTAGCCAGTATTCCTTAGTGTTGAATTCTTACTATGCAGAACAACAAAATGATGGGTTATGGGTGGGGGGACCTATTTGAGGAAGTACTTACCCTGAAATAAATTTAGACAACTGTTCCAAGATTTAGGCCAAGCAATACTGCAGTTGAATAAAGCCAGTTGATACTGGGTATGCTCTAAGCAGATGCTTTGGGACCAGTTAGAGCTGCTTTTAAACTCTACTTCCCCCCTTATTGGCCATACGACCTCAGGCAGGCTGACCTCTCCAAGCCTCCGATTTCTCATATGTACTATCTGTGTGATAGTACTTACTTAATAGGGTCATTGTGAGAATTAAAAAAGATAATGGCTGTGAAGCTGTTAGCCCAGAACACTTCATGCCTATCGTGTGCAACACAAAGCGGATTGTTGGCACTGGGGGGGATGGCGGGGGTCGTGATAATAGTGTTTGAAAGTCATGGGAAATCACACCAGAAAGGCAAGACTCCGTTTTCAAAACATGTAAGCACTATTTGCTCTCATATAATACCTACACTAAAGGAATTAGAACTGGATGAGTAATTTAAGTTAGAATAATATTCTTAATGCATTTGACAATGTATAGATGTAAGGTTAGTGTTTTTTTGCTGATGTGTTCTTTCAGATTTCTCACTTTATGTTCATGTGATTGACTTATTTAAATAATGGGTGAATGTCTGATTTAGTAATATTTCTGCTGTATTTAGGGCTATTTTTGGAAAACAAACAAAAACAAAAATCTCTCTGCTTTTTCCATTTTGGTGAGGTCGTTGCTGTAAAGGTTTTGAACCAGACAGTTTATCAGCTCTAGTTCACAAAAACAGATAAAGTCCAGTTGAAATAGCTCCGGCCTTCAGTACCTGTGGGTTCGTCGTAAATATGAATACATGACAGTATGGAAGCCAGAAACACTGCCTGTGCGGGAGGCACTTCTAGAAATGGCCAAGCGTCAGGAACTGAATTAGTGGTGGGCTGTCAGCACGTCTCGTCTCCACGGTGGTGGTGCTCTGCCCACCTTCCAGGTGTAGGATTGATGTGTGGATATTACCTTCCCCTTCTATGTACCAATTAGACATTAAAAATGGACTACTTCCTTAAATAAAGTACCTCTAACCTTCAAAAGAAACAAATTCCAAAGAAAGGGGAGGAAAGCTTAGTTGCAGACCATGGAAATGTCTCCATTTGGTGGTTGTGCATGGTAAGGGCAGGTTGCTGTGCTTACATTCCTACTGTGCTGGTGATGCCAGATACGTTGTCAGAATCTCATTAGTGACCAAAAAAATTTTAGAAGAGTCATCCTAGTCCCCTTGTATATGTGTGTGAGGCTCACATTATAGTCCTATCTAAGACTATAGTCTTAGTTTCTTTTTAATATTTTTATGATTCTGCTAGAAACATCTTTCTACGTAGGTCACAGCATTCCTAGCTATTTTCACAGAAGAAACCCGTGTGACACGAAAGCGGGTATTGACCGTATTCTTCCCTAGGCATGGCAGGAGTGCTCCTCAGTAATATTTTGGCTAAGATTAAATTTAGCTCATTAAGAGGAAACTTTAAAAGAATAAATTTTTTTGGACTGACTTCTTTTTAGCCTTGTAATTCTGAATCCTGTGTGATGCATTTCAGTATGATATTTGAGTCAAATTGTTGCCGCCCTCGTTACGTGTTGTTAGTGGTAGTTTCTGACGCCACAGGTGAGGGACTCTGATGGGAGGTGGCGTAAAACGTCATACAGTGGCAGAAAGCCCTAAGGGTGGAAGGGTACAGGCCTGAAGGATTTTGCAGCTACATTTTCTGGTGTAAGCAATGTAAGCAAGATGAGAATTTTGTAGCCCAAAATTCAGTGAAGCGTATCATGTAGTTCTTTTACTTAAAGGTTGAGTTTAAAACTCCCCTAAGTACCCCACCCCCCAAAAAGCACTCCAGTCCTGGTTTGGCTAGAGCATGTATATCAGACAGTATTAGAAGGAAAACATTTACAACCACAACAGAAAAAGACTGTAAATAGTGTGATTTGGTTGAAGTAATTTAGATTTTAGTTGAGAAAATATTTGGAAATTTGTATATTAAAGTGAGGCATTTTATTTTTATTTGAAAGCTGTTCTGCAGAAAGAGGTTTTTCTCTGGTTGTGCTATTCCCTGGGTATCTCTACATTGGTGTGTACTTGCTGTCAGGTAGGTGACGTAATTTACGCAGATGCCACAAACCTGGAGGCCAACTCAGGTCCCTCCTGTGCCGCTTTGTAAGGATGGGTGTGGTTGGACATCTCTGGGCTCTGGATTCCTTATCCTTGAACTTAGGCCCTGCTGGCTCTGCTTGTGCTTTTGTGGTCGTGGCCTGCAGGGCAGGGTGGGCTCTAATGGAAGCTTTATCTTTCCCTACGTGACTCTGGAGACCTCATAGTAACTCCTGGACCTCAGTTTCCATGCTCTATGGTGGAGACGGTGATGCCTGTCACACAGAAGGCACGTGTGATCTAAATGAGACAGCACTGCTGTGAACTGCTCGGCACTTAGCGTCGACGGCTACTCAGGTTTGTCTTCTCTGGCTGGCAGAAGTTGATGATTCACTGTATTTTTTCTCAATCCTTTTTGGCAACTGGTAGAATGATTTGAGCATCATTTTCCATTTCATACTCCAGAGAATGAAAGGCTATCTGTGAGTTTTAATTTTAGTTGTAGCCCTATTTGAAACACAAAAGTGATTTATTTATTTTTTTAACAATGGATTATTTAGAAATCTAGTGTTTAATTTCCAGGCAGTTTGGGATTTTTCCACTTACCTTTTTGTTAACTTTTTAAATAGTAATAGAAATCGATAGCTGAAATTTACCGTGTTTACGCAGCCTAATCTGAATTATTTGAATCCCTTAAAATTGGCATAGGCTTTCTTTATCCCAGCAAATGGTGAGTTTGGGCAAATGTTTGGGATGCACTAGAAAGGAATGTAACGCAGGTGGTGTTTGGTGCATCATTTGTGTTCCTGTATGTCGGTTACAACATCAACTCTGTGTACCGTTTTGCTCCAGATCCTCTTTATTCTTACTGATTTTTTTTAATGCTGAATCTATCAACTGTTAAGGGAGGCACGTTGAAGTTTCTCTGATTCTGGATTTGTCTATATTTTTAAATTCTGTTAATTTTGGCTTTAAGTGTTTTGAAGATGTATCTCTAGGTACTCAGAACTTTAGGATTAGTTTATACATGTACACATACATGATAAAGAATATGTATTCCCTTATAATTATGAAATGTTTCTTTGTATCTGTAGCAATATCTCTTGCCATAATTCTGTGTTTCATATTAGTATAGCTACACCAGCTTCCTTATAAGTGTCATGTGGTTGCATTTTGTGTCTTTACCTGCTGGGACAATTTTAATCTTTTAGATGAAATATTTAGGCTTTTACTGTTTCCTTTACTTTTCTACTGTCATACTTTTGTATCATATTTAAATTGATTTTATTTTCATCAGTTCTTATATATTAAGACTTTGCCACTTAACCGTGTACATTGAATTATTGCTTGTACAGAGTGATAGCACATGAATTTATCAGATACTCTCTTCAGAAATTGAGATTTTCATATTCTTCTCTGGATAATCAATTTTTGTATTCTTTATAACATGTATTATTTGTCTGTATTGGCCTCTCAGCCAGTTATAAGAATAAGAATGTGAAAGTTTGACTCCTATCAAAACCTCAAGTCCTTTTTTGTTCCTAATGCTAACTAATTCAGTACCATTTAAACTGTATTTACTTGATTCTTTATTTCTATCCAAGTATATCACTTTTCCTTAGACAAATTAAATTTCATATTCTCCCCCTGAGCTCATTTACTTAATCTATTGTAGTTAAGGTAAAACAGTTATAGTCTTTTGTCTTAACCATTCCCTCTTATTTAGCAAAATGTTCAAATTTCCTAATATAAAAGATTTTCTTCATCATTAATTAGACGATCAGTGTTCCAGCACACAGAGCCTCGTGGAAGGTGGTCTCCCAAATTCTCCGTGGCCCTCTATTTTTAACCCCGTTACTTTCATCCCCTTTTGTTAGTTGGATCCTCCGACACATGTCATGACATTTTGTACAGTAATTCATTTCATGAAAAGGTCCAAAAACCTCAGAAAATCCTGACAGTTTCTCATTGGTTCTCCCTTACATAAACCAATTATTACTTCAACCTAAAAAGGAACGAAATTCTTTCTGACATGATTGCCTTTGGTAAGTCCACGCTGACTCACTCCTATTAAATTGTGCTTCTCCAGATGTATCATTAAGCTCATCCATAAGTATCATCTCAAATTTATTTCCTAATATAGATGTTAGACTTACAGGTCTATAATTTTCAGCCTCTCCCCTCTTTCTTTTTAACCTTCAGACTAGATTCCTTGTTTTCTAATCTCCTGATCCTTCACCACTAACAAAAGACTTCCTAAAATAATTAACAGCTCAACAATTTGATTCGTTAACCTCAGACATCATCCATGGGTTAATTTACTGTTTTTCTTAACTGCTGTTAGATGTCTTTGTCCCTTTCGAACTCCTGTCTAAATACTCCGGCACCTTCTGCCGTGGCAGTGTCCTCAACGTCCATCATGGCTCAGTGAACTTGATATCTCGGTAGCTGGCATTTCTCCTCACTCTCTTTCTCACTCTCATTCCTGTTGGAGGTCCTGAGTTTAGAATGAACTATCTTACATACTTTGTAGTCATCGGGTGAATAATGTCAAAGCAGTAGTTTTCATCAGCCCACCTTTTTTTCAGTAATATGACTGGCATCCAGGAAAATCTCAGTTGTGGATGTTTACCAGTAAATGTACTGTTTACTGAGAAGTTAAGCAGACCTTTAAACAGATTACCACTTCTCTTTTATTGAATAATATACTGAAATTGTTTTTTTCAAAACTTTCTAATTATACACTTAAAAATTTCTACATTTAATCTGCTTAAGAATAAATATATTCTCTAAGTTTTCTTCATTATGTACAAAAACTTCCTTTATCTGCACACACCATGGAGTAGTGCCAGAGAAGCATTCGCTCTGTCCCTCTGTCTGTCTGGCCCACCCTTCTGCCACTTCCTTCCTGCAGTCCTCCTGCAAGAGGGGGATCCTGATTGTTCTAGAGTAATCCGGATGGTATTTAGGTATGGTTTCCTGTTTTAAGTGATTAGTAAGTAGTAATGAAGAACTCTGCGTAGAAGGAAGGGGCTGAAAGGATTGTTTGCATTTATTTCATGTTGCTATTCAGAATAATGAATCTCATAACAATATATGTATGTATGTGTATATATTAGCCTTCATACATATGTTAGTGTGACTGTCTGAGCATATCCCAAAATTAGGGCTAAAGAAGGTCTATTTAAAACTTTTCAGAGTAGAAACTTTTATCACTGAAATAATTTATTTGAATTATTTCTCTTCCTTGTATGTCACCTACTGTACTCTGTATTTTTAAAACTTGCATTTAAAAAATCCTCCTGAAAAAATGTCCTTTCTAGTGTATATTTTAATGCTCTGTGCAGGCCTTAATGGCATTTACAACATTTAACATAAAGTCAGAGGACACAATTAAAACACAGCGTGTGTTAGTAACACCCAACAGGATTGGCTGAAGATATCTGAAATTCATGGAAATCCATTTGATTAAAAAATCATCATTTTTGACGGATCCCAGGCAGTCAGGTAACTCAGGCTCATCCCCTAGCTACACGGGCTTAAAGAAAAATTTTGAAATAATGTTTAAAATTTTTTCCAGGAAAAAACTATATTCTCTTCTTTGGAGGCCTGGCGAAGTGTGACCTGCCTGTGTCATTCAGAGCCACTTGGCACTTCCTGTGAGCCTGTCCCCATGCAGCAAGGGCGGCCAGTTGCCTCCCAGCAGGCAAAATCCTGATCTTATCAGGGCAACGTTTGCGGCATTCACGACCTGGATTCTGAAAGTTAAGATAGTTAAAAAAATAAAAAGGAAGCAAAATTGTGATCTTATCCCCCCGACAACTTCATTTATCAAAATTTTAAGGGGAAAAAATTGATTTGTGGAAAGTGGGGGCAGTATGATTTTATCAGGTGATGGATGTGGTTTTTAGTTTTATGTAGACTTTTTATCAGCTGTTTAATTCAATATAACTTATATATTTTAAAAATTTGCACACTGTCACACATATATTTTGACCCCAACTAAAAGGCAGTTTTATATGAGGGAAACTAGGTATTGACAAGTCCTATTGCTAATACTGCATAGCAGATTTTTGTTTCAATTGAAGCCATTTATTGAAGAATAGCATTATAAGTTTTTCAAATTATTTGAGAAATTTAGATATATTAATTAGCTTTGAAATTTTGTTCAGAATATGAAATAATGCACATTATTACTCGTTTGCAGTTTCATTTATTTCTATTTGCAGTAAGATTGCCGTTTAGCAGATTTAGTCTGTTTCTTTTAAGTTGTCATTTTAAATAATTTTAAACTTACAGAAAAGTTGTAGTAATAGTACAGAGAGTTCTCATTTATCCTTCACCGGACTTCCCCAAATGTTAGCACTAAACATGACCATTCTACAGTTACAAAAACCAAAGACATTTGCATTGGCGCAGTGCTATTTTCTACACTGTATCCTTTGTGCAGAGTGTGCCACTTTGTCCACTCACACCCCTTTTCTTGCCCAGATTTCAGCCCAGGAAACCACATGCTCTTTAGCTGTCGTATCTTTTTACTCTTTTCTAATCCATGACAGTTTTTCAGGCTTTCATGACCTTGACGCTTTTAATGAATATTGGTCAGTTATTTTGTATAAGGTCCCTTAGTTAGGCTAGTGGAATATTTAATTATGATTTGATGATTGAGACTATAACAGAAAAACCCAGAAGAGATGTGTGTGGTATCAGGGGTACATTATGACTGAAGGTGTTAACCTGGACCCATGGAATAAGGCAGGGTCTCCAGACTTCTCTGCTAAAAACTACTGCTACCACTTCACACTCATTAGGATGCCTTCATCAAAAAGCAGAAAATAGCAAGTGTTGACAGGGATGTGGACATCGGGACCCTTGAGCACTGTTGGAGGGGATGTAACTTGGAGCAGCCACTGCGGCAACATGTTGGCAGCACCTCAAATAATTAAAGAATTACTCTATGACCCGTAGTCCCACTTTGGGGTGTGTATCCAAAAGACCTGAAAGCAGGGTCTCAAAGAGATCCTCATACATCCGTGTTCATAGCAGCATTACCAATAACAATCAGACTATGCAAGCAGCCCGGATGTCCTCAGTGAAAGAATGGATAAACAAACTTTGGTATATACGTGCAGTACAATATTGTTCAGCCTTAAAAAGGGAGGAACTTCTGGCACCTGGTATGATATGGATAAACCTTGAGAAGACTGCGCTAAGTGAAATAAGCCGGTCACAAAGACTGGCTCACATTGATAATTTTAATTATACTGTAATTCCACTTACATATGAGGTACCTAGAGTAGCCGGAATCACAGAGACAGAAAATACAATGATGGCGGCCGGGGTGGGGTGGAGGGGAATGGGGAGTTGTTTAATGGGTGGCCAGTTGCTGTTGTAAGATGAGAAAGTTCTGGAAATTGGTTGTACAACAATGGGAAGGTACTTAACACTGTTGGACTTCATACTTAAAAATGGTTAGGATGGTAAATTTTATATTATGTGTATTTTACCACAATTTTTAAAAATTACAAACACCAATTCTATCTTTTCTCTTTTTTCCACACATATCCATATTAGAAGATATTAATAGGCATCTTGGTTGGTGAGGGGTCATTCAGGGCAGAGATTTGACTGGGATGGGATAAGTGAAAATGGGGAAGTGTTAATACAAAATTATATCAGTTGACTTTGCCCTCTACAATTACATACATCAGACAGATGTTATATGATACATGCTAGTCAGTATCTGAAACATATAAATCATTTGAGTAAATTCTCAAAATTAATTTATTGAGAACAATATAAAGTAAAATATTTGAACTTACAGACATGCTTACACTTTCTTATTGTTTCCATTTTTTTCTAAGGAAGATTAAAAATACTTAGATACATTCTTTTAATAGATGAAAATTCGTCACTGTAAAGTAGTCGCTTAAATCACCTAATAGCTTTTACTGCAGCAGAATATAGCGTAGGCCTCAACTAGTTAAAGTAGTATTTTTGATGGCTGTTCTAGATCCTTCTTAAAAAGCTCTGCTCAGACACGTGCACTCTCGTCACAGCTATTAGTGCCATTTGTTGAGTAGCATGTCAGGGTGATTGGCAGGAAGTCATTCTTTCTTCTTGTGAAAAATTATAATTTTAGTGCATGCTTAAAATAAAAACCTAGCATAAATGATTTCCTGTTTGTAAAGGGAAAGGCAGGTTCTTTTGCAAGTAGTATAGATTAATTTAATCACGTTGCATGGAATATAAAATTTAATATTTTCTTATTGGGGGAATACTCTTTTGGGGAGACTGCCTTTCAGGATTTCCTTCACATTCCGTGCCTGATTTCTCTAAGTTATTATAGAATGAATTACAGTGCCAGTTTCCTTCAAGACGTTGGCTATAGACAGATTTGGATTCTTAAATAGAAACCACATCTCAAACTATGAAATAGATCCTTTTGCATCTTGGAGTAAACTTTATATAAATTAATCTCTTTTAGTGATAAATGTCTTGGGGTGATTAAATAAGCTAATTTTGCAAAGTGCTTAAGATAGTGCCTCATACGTATTAAGTGCTCTGTAAGTATTGAATTAATGAAATATATAACTGAAATTACTCTATATCATCTATGTTCTTTTTAATTATGCCAGTAGGTGTTGCTCTTGAGTGAAAAGAGTTGATATTCCAAATTATATTTTATTAACATAGGTGACCTAGATTGTTGGCACAACTTGCAAATTTATATTTGCATACCCTATTCTCTTGGTAAGTTTATATACCTATTGTCTTGATTAGAAACAAGACTGTAATAAGCAGACCATTTGCTTTAAAGAATTTGTTAGTATAAAATGACAGACATGAAAATGCCCTAATAGTTTTCTTGAAATTTTAGTATTTGGTAGTATTACAGTTGGTTTCACCTCAGGTTTTATTGTTTAAAAAAACACTAGACTCATAACCTTTTTCACTTATCAGGTAGTTCAGTGTCATATTTTAACATTCTTTATGTTAGTAGCTGAATATTTATTGAATCTATTGACATTTTTATAGAGTGTACAATCAACATTGAACTATGGTACTCCTTGGTGTTTTATAAATAAACCCTCAATAGGATTAGGCTTTGTTAGATTATCCTTGTTATTCTGACGGAGCAAGCTTTTCACTTAAATCAAGGACCAAATAGAATCCTTCTTGTGCACATTTAATTGTAATAAATTCTCTTAATTTTTAAGGGTTCTTGCTATTTAAAGGAGTGTTGGAGATAGTGTTTGCTACAGGGATGGAAATGTAGCTCTAACTTGTACAACTCAAGTGTATACGAAGATGATTAATCTGAAGTGCCGAAGGCAAGTTGAAAAGCACTTGATATTGTAAGAATTGATTAATCAGAGCTGGGTGAGAGGACACAGGCGGGAAGTCCTGGGCAGGCAGATGAGACTGTAGGGTCACTGAGTGTGTCGAGGGGACCGGGTTGGAAGTCGGATTGTACAGCACATACAGTAAAATGCTGAAAAAGGAAGAGAAATATCAGTAAAACAAGATAGCCCTTTAAAAGAGGTTGAATAACACTTTGGGATTCTTTTTGTTGTACTTTAATGTTTTCCTAATGTATCATCTTCATCCATATTTCTGGCCTTTTCTCCCTATATGTAATGAAAAGAAATTTTTTTTGTGATGTATGCTTCTAGATCATGAATCTTTTACCATGAACCAGAACTCGGTCAAAGAAGTAATTTTGGTTTTAGATATAATTCTGTTATAGCACTTAATATATTTTCCTTTTTTCCACTCCAATTTCTCTATCTGTGTCTGAGAAAATGTGTTAGACATTTTTAAGATGTTTTATGTTCAGTTTGAACATACCAAATTTTTTAATATCTCTTTTACATTGACAAAGGCATTTGAAATCCAGGGCTATGTATTTTTATTATTTATGGCAGGATCAATTTGGGTGTGTTCATCTTCTAGGCATTAAGATGTCAAGATATTCACCTATTACATTAATATGCATAGTCATTTTCACTCAAAGTGTAGGAAACAATATTTTATCATCATAGTACAGATAAAATTGAATGTTTGGCCTAAAGGTTTTGAGATAGACTTGAAATATAACATGTTAATGTATGCACACACTTTATCAGGGTGTTTGTATTTAGTCGTACTCCACGTCGGCGTGTCCAGGCCCATCAGCAGCAGCCCGTGTGAGCATGCGCCGTCTGAGCGTGCGCCGTGTGAGCGTGCGCCGAGTCAGCGTGCGCCGTGTGAGCGTGCGCCGAGTGAGCGTGAGCCGTGTGAGCATGCGCCGTGTGAGCGTGCGCTTCCACACGACCAAGAGCAACGCCGCGGTCTTCGCGGCGCGATTTCTGCCTCCTGAGAAAGCAGAAGTTTCTGTGAGGTTTCCTCAAGTATACGACTGTTTCCTTCTGTTGCTAAGCCAGCCACGGGCAGGATCCTTGTCTCTGATACGAACCCTTATTTGAAACCCGCGCCCTCGAGTCCTGGCGAATTGAGACGCGATGAGCCGCGTCGCACGGGGTTTGCCCTGTGGAGTCGGAGCGGGACGGCGCCCGCGCCATTTCAGAAACAGGGTGATCTAAAATTCCGTTAATATTTCTAAATCATTAATAAAAAGCATTTATACTTTATCTGGTGTTGGTTTCTAAATCATATCATTGAAAAGCTGAATTAATAATTTTTAAACTTTTTTAGTGAGAAAGACTTTATAAACTTATCTGAGTTCCTAAGATTTATGTTCTGCTTCTTAGTATGCTGCAAAACACTTTTGAAAAGTTACGATCTGACGAGGAATTAACCTTGTTTGAGAATTTGTAGCTAGTGTTGTGTTTAGAATTGCTGGGTTGTCGCCACACAAATGCTGGACATTTGCTCCCATGGTATGAGGTCTATAAAGGAAACGTCGAAGGTGCCTTGGAAAGGGCATGGCGGGAGTGGCCTGCGACAGCATCAGGGCGGCTTCCACAGCCATCTTGTCTCCGTGCTCTAGAGCGTAGGAAAGATCTGGAAGGTAGCACTGACTTCATTGCATTTTATTCTAAATACCTGACCATGTCATGTGTGGTAAGTATTTTACACAGGCACTCACTATCTGCCAGATATCAGACTATTTTCAGAGTATCATCTCATTTAATTTTCAAAACACCCTCATGCTACTATTATTTTTAACTTAATGGTAAGATAAAACAATGAGGTAAAATAACTGACTGAAACTTAAAAACTAGTACTAGAGTTTGAAGTTGGCCTTTGGTTTCAGCGTAGCCACTATTGTATGATTTTATGCTCGGTAATTGACATTGTTATGTGTGCTACTTGAATTAAATGTCACCATCCCAAAAGCGTTTTGTCACTCATGGTTCGATCACAGAAGCAGAACCACTTTGAGTGACATAGAATAAAGGATTTATTACAGGAATGAGATCTTTCATAATTGTGAGAGTTAAAATCTTAAAAGTGATCCTAATGGAATGAATTCAGTTTTATGTATGAAAACCCACTTTAAACCAAGAAGTTTTAAATGTATCTACCATATTTTATACACATCACATGTTGAATTTTCTTGGCAAAATACTATTTTTTGATATACCAGGGAGGTGGTCAGTTAAATTGAAGACCAAATTCTAAATATTAAAATTTAAAAATTTAATTATGTAACTAGATTTGATCAGTCATTAAAATTTCACAGATGTTTATCTGTTCTTATAAAAAATACATTTATATATATCTTTGTGAGATATATGTATATCTCTCTCACACACACATGTACATACATATACCATGGGAAAAGATGGCGTCTTTAATAAAAATTTTATTTGCTAGACC
Source organism: Varecia variegata (assembly GCA_028533085.1). NCBI lineage: Eukaryota > Metazoa > Chordata > Mammalia > Primates > Lemuridae > Varecia > Varecia variegata. The sequence goes on along the minus strand of CM052443.1, from coordinate 2,979,047 downwards.
TGGAAGCACTACATTCCACAATACCCACTGCTCACATGTTATATTATATTTTTATTATCTGTGTAATACTCCTCATCTTCAGCACTTTTTCTGCTGTGTTGCATGAATATGTTGTCATTTTAATTCATTACCATTCTTGTAGTTTTGTCATATGCTTATGACAAAAGTCACATAAAATTCAGAATTCTTACATTTCTCCTTTGACTTCTTTTAGAGCCTTTGACCTTATTTATTCTGTCTAGGCAGTTGTCATAATTTTCCTAGTATGTCTTCTTTCCACATATAGGGGTGATCTCATCCCCAAGCATGCTTTCAACATGAAGAGGTTACCTATGTTAAGAGTATGTGTTTTGGACCACTGTGCTAATCAAATTTTTATCACTTGCTGGCTAAAAATCTAAAATTTTAGACTTTCTATGTCTGCTGCCTTTGGGTGAATTTCCAGGTGTTATTTATTAGAGTGATCTTTCCACCTATTTCTTGACTCTGACTGTGATATTAACCTTTTGTAATTAAGACGCTCTGTCTCTTTGATACTTAGTATGCCCTTTTAGTTTTTCTTAATTTTTTTTACCTCCAACCATCTTTTTTTAATTTTATCCATTTAGTCATATACCACTTCGTTGGTACCTTTCAAATGCTAAATGCTGTCCCATTTATCCTTAGTAACCATGCTGAATTTTTCTGTCCTTTTTAATATTTAGGTTTTATTGGATGAATGTAGATTGCACCTTCTCTAACTGTGTCTTAAATAATTGCCACTTAAGGGAATTAAGAACTACAAGGGAAGGAAAATGCTGACCCATAGACTAAGCAAAGAGAGAAAACGTTCCCACTGGGTCCAATTTCCTGAGAAGGACCATCAGGATGGTGGCTAGGGCCTGAAATTATGGTCTGAATGACCTCTAGAAAATGATCAGTTCACAAAGGAACTTGCCTGGGTTTGCACCACGCAAATAGGGATAGGTTGTAGTCACCCTACTGAAGACAGCCAGCCCACTCCCCTGCCCTTGGCTAGGCTATAAAGGTGCAAGAAGAGAAAACCTAATCATTGGGAGTGTAGAGATAGAGTTGGCATCGCAGAATAAGACATGACCCAAGGTGTGAGGCTGCCTTTGATCCAGAAGAGGAAGTTAATGAAGTATTTTAAATTTGAAAGGTTCATTTTTATCACATTCATCTATTACTTTAGGACAAAATTTTTTTTTGCTTGTAATATATATTCATACATACCTGAAACCTCCATTAAACTGCTGCATTCTACTTTTTTTTTTGCATTGTTTTCTATTCTGAAATCTGGATTCTTGGGAGTCAATATATTGAAATAATAGAATTAAAATATAAGAAAATTGATCTTCCTTATTTTAGTTAGATCTTTATATATTGACAGATGATTACTATGATGTTTTCTGTTTATAAACAAAGCATAAGGTAACACATTTTTTTTATGTATGATGGTGTTCAGTAGCTCAATAATAATCTGACATTAGAAGACCAATATAGAACTATTATAAACAATTAATTGTATTTTTGAATCTTTTATTTATCAACTGAAGAGATTTAATAATTGAAGTGTGAAAGAGAAAAGCAAAGTAGATGTCAAATAATTAACAAAGTAGGTATTATATCTTTTTTTCTAAAACTCTTTACCTGAATTTCATTTTTATTTTAAATTCTTACATAATCAGGCAATCATGGAAACTTATTTATTTAATAATATTTATTTAGCCTCAGGGTTACATAAGACATGAAAAACAGAACTAGAAGGGGGGAAGTAAAGTTTCACAATCAATTAGGAGAAATATTTATAACACATAAGATAGATACAGGGTTAATATAATGAGTATTCCCACAGAAAATCTGTATTCCTATTATATAAAACCTTTCTCAAATTGATTTCTTTTAAAAGACAGATCTGACTAGACATTTTAAAATGTAGATTACCAGAAGTAGATGCAAAGATGTTTAGCCTCATTAGTTGTCACTACATGAGAACAATAAGGTGCTCATTTTTATTGAAGGGCAGGAACCCAAAAGAATGAGGATAACCCTTGATGAAGCCCAGATGTAGGAAGATTGGGACTCCCATTTATTAAATGCAAGCTTTTCTATATTGTCTCCAATATGTTGCTTTTTGTAATCAAAAGAAAAAGCAACAAATTTATTAAAACTTTTCTAAAGACATCAATAATAGAAATTAAGGAAATAGACTCCCTCTTGTCCACTTACAGCCAGATTGTCAGTGTGGTGTGGTGGAAAGAGCGATTGTCTGATGATGAGAGAAGCCCATACTTTGAAGCAGCTCTGACACTTCCTTGCTGTGTGATCTCAGGAAGCTTTCCCAACACCTGTCAGTGTCAGCTTTCCCGTGCACGAAATGGACATAAAATCCTATCTGGTCGTAGATAGCGTGAGACTTTGATAGATGACATATAAAGTCCCTGTCGCAGTGCCTTTCAAATAGTATTTGCCAATTAAGTCATTGACTGTTGCCTAAGATTCTGAAGATGAGAAGAAACTTAAGTTTACTGGGTCAGTGCAGGGATCGACTTGTGGACAGAGCATGCGTGACTGCAGTTTTGTGGGGCTGTTGCAGGCAGAGGCACACACTGCAGGGGAGGCACCAGCAGAGCTTATGGCAGCTGGCATGAACAAGTGTAACCCGAGAGGAGCCAGGTGGGAGCCTGGGGCATGGAAAAGCCTGTCCTGGGAGGGGACATCCAGCCAAGACATGAAGGAGTTAGCTGGGGACAGTGCCAGCCCCTACCATTCTCGATGGAGGGAGCTGGGCTGAGGAGCAGGGTCCCGCTTAGCTAGAGGGAGCAGGAGACTGCAGAGGGGGAGAAGAGGTCATGTTAGTAGGAGTCAGATGTAAAGTTATGTTAAGGTAAGGCCAAAAGGAAACAGGGAAAGCTGCTGATAGTGGGTGGCCTGGTAAGATTTGTATCACTCCCTGGTTTTGTGCCTTGTTAAAATGGTTAGCTTTCGTTTGCCTGTGTTTCCTTAAAAACACTGAAGTAATAATGTGGCTGTTGTAAGAGAAAATGAAGTTAAGTTTCTATCTCGTATCTGCTACACACAGTTCCCTCCTTACTTGCATCCTTCTGTTCACCCGGATCCGACCCCAAACACACTAACAAACCCTGTTGGTGAGCAGCGGGCAAGGAGAAGAGGAGTGAGCTCTCGTTTCTTGAGCATACTGCTGAATTTTCTTTTGTTGTTTGTTTCTTAATTGGATTACTGGAACCATCCACACAAAATGAACTTGCTTTTGTTTGCACAGACATCCCTGTCTGTAGCTCAGGGCCACCCAACAAGGATTAGGGAAGGTGAGAGGTCACTGCTGGATCCCTGCAGTGGAACCAGCTTGGGAGGGTGGGAGACCCCCAGGCACTCCGTGGCACCATGTCACCATCCCCCAAATTCTCCTGTAGCTGCTTGGGTCAGGCCTTTCCTCTTGGAGCAGTTTCTTCCCATTTTCACAAAACTGATATTCATTGGTTTCTGTGGGGTACTCTGTAATTACAAAGGACTTTCACTCACTGCTTGCTGGCCTAAATGCTAAGTTTCTTGCCCAGTTATTTGAGAGTGTCCATAGCATCACCACCCTCCACCGCACCCCCTGGCTTCTTGTTCTCTCCTCCTCAGCCTTGGGGCACGCGGTGGGAGGGCTTGCCGGTGAGCACATTTGCTTCACAGGTACCTGCTTTCATGAAACTCCAGCTTTTAGTAGTTTTCTCAGTAACAGTCTATCTATTGATGGAGGGATCAAGTGATATTCCAGGCATGGAGAGAAAAACAAAAATGAATACACTCAGACACACACAATGTACTATAATGGATTGCCAAGAAAATATTTGAATATAGTATTTCAAAAGTAAATAGGATTATATAATAAATCACAGTTGCTCAGAATGACATTAAGTGGGTTAAGCATTTGAATTATTCTTTCTTTAAGTAGTAAATGAAGTTGCTGGGTGACTCTGGGACACACGTTTGTTTGCCCCGTTGCGTACCTGGTGTGTTTCCTTTCCATCGTTGCTGTGTGGAAATTGTGCTTCCACCAGCTAAGTCTCAAGTGTGATACCAAATACTCATCATTGTCTTTGGGTCATATTTGTGTTCTTTCCTTCTTCTAACATCTTCTAAGAACACACTTCTTTTTGAGAAATGAATAAATATTAGATCCTATTGCAAGACCCATTATTTTGTTTTAGATTTTTTAATTCTACCTCCAAAGCTGTTCACTTTTAACATCAGGCCTAACAGTTAATATTTACTGAAAAATGGATTCATTAGAGTTATTGCTACCAAAAAAAATCCATTTTTAAAATTTATAGCCCAAAGAGATATAATAGTATGTTGTTATTTTCCTAAGAATTCTGATTTTTCTTAGGCTGATATGTTAATAGAGCTTTTGGCACATGGCAGTTCTCTCACTGACAGCTGTTACTTTGTGTATGAAGCATTTATTTTCCACCTGAGGAGTGAGTGAGTTGAATTGCTCCCCTATTGAAATTTCACAGTATTTTTGAAGGGAACTGGACCATGAAAACACAGTTTTTTGTCATCTATAAGGCATAGAAATCAATATAATGATAAGAGATATTGCAAATTGAGTTAGACTTTGCTCTTCAAATTACCAAATTTGAAATATTAAGAGACAGTTTGGCTTCAAATCTACTTCACTAATTGACCAGTGCACTGGAGTATTCACTGAAATTTTGCCACAGCTACAAAGCTAAAAACTGATATCTTAGGAGAACCAGAACATTCACCATGAAGTAAGGAGCCTGAGGCCTTAGTGTGTGCGTCAGGGTTCCAAACCTGCAGTCCATTCTCACGCCGAGTATAGTATGTACTACACGGCCCGGGATCCCAGCGATGAGGACCGGGTGGCAGGGGATTCTCGTTGAGAGGCACTGTTACGGTGCTTTACGGAGAGTTTCCCAGCATACAGTGGCACTCTCGTTCTGCTGAACAGCTTTCCCCTTTACTTCGAATCTTCACAAAATTATGCTGGGTATTATTGTATCTCATGCGGAAGAATGCAGATTGCTAACAGATATGAGATAGGATGTTGTGCTAGAATAGCATCCCCCCGCTCTTAGTTAGCATGTTACCTAAATTTGAAAGTGGATTGTGTATAATCTATGTAGTCATATAAGTGGAGCCTGTGGAAATGTGTGTAATGTTTGGTTCTTTTGATTAGAGTGCTGCTTGATATTTATGTCCTAACAAAGGAACCTACTCAAAATATGGGCTTACTAGCTTTTGTATTCTTTTTATAGGAAATAAAATCTATTGCTAATTTTTTATTTAAAAAATCTGTTAATCTACATTGATTTCTAATTTGTTCTGGATTCCTTAGCTGAGAAATATAGTTCATCACTGACTGTTCTATTACCTGACAGCAATTGATAAAGTATCCATGCACAAAGTGTCAGAAAAGGTTAATATTTATTGATTTTTATGGTGCTACAACCAATGTAGTTTTGCCATTAAAGATGTATAGCCACCAGCAATGGAATCTGTAAAACTGCAGGATGCACACTAGATTTTATAATAACCTATGCCAGTATTCTAGATTTTTTAAATGACATATGTTTAACTTAATACAGAAAACTCTAAAGGTGTAGCTACTCTGAACCTGTGACTTGAATTTTATATTTTAATATGAAGCACAAGAACAGCACTTAAAAACTAAAATTTAATTCTTGCTTTGCAAACAGCAATCACATTTAGCCTTTTCTTCCACTTAACTATATGCTATTGATCCGAAAAGATGCCCCAGCAAGTGATAGCTGAAATTATGAGCAATAAAGGGCTTGCTTCTTTAACAAAAAAGTATGTAATTAGCAGGGAAGTGGGGAAAGCCTATGTTTAGTTTTAAAGGAGTTTCAGAGAAAGAGTTTGAGTGCAACACCAGTGTTCAAATGTATGCAAGGAAGAAACCTTAGTGCTTAGAATCATGAATTCATTCTCTAATTCCAGAATGTAGGGATTATAAATTTATTTTTTTGTTTATTTTCACCTGTACTTCTGTGGCAGAAACATAATCCTTGGTTTACCCATAACAGCCCACAGTGCATAGAACTATTTCTATGCATTTGCTTTCTTGAATATGGTTATAGTTTGTATTACTTAGTTGACTATAGCATTCAATAATTGGCAGGTGAAATGAGACTATGAAAAAATTCATAATTTTTTTTAACCCAAATGGAGTACACTGAAATTTGTTTCCTTGCCTTTAAGACCCTAGACTTTTAGGTGTGAATTGTGACTAAAACTCTCCACCTATATTTTGAGATTTTTAAAAGTGGGAGATAGACTTTATTTTGGTAAAATATTTAATGAAACTTCTAATGCTAAAAAAAAAAAAAAAAAAAAACTACTTTGACCCAAAGAGATTGCAGTATGTCCCATAAATATGTTTTAAATTGTCTTTTGTCTGTATCACGTTGTTCAGTTGATGCTTATTTCAGCAACGTGTGCTGTTTTTGTTTTTTCCTCCCTCACAGACAGCTTATGCATTTTATTGTGCTTCTTTAAAGGAAAAGAAAGGAGTTTTGTTCCTCAGAAGGGAAGCGTACATTGCCTAGATACTACTGTCACAGCCGAAATACAATTGTAATACATGGAAACTAAAATCCTAAAGTTGAAAAAATAAGAAATTCCTGAATCATGTTCTAAAAGCTCTTGACAGTATGAAATATTTTCCATAAAGATTTCATTTCCCCTGATTTTATTTTATTTACAATAGTGTTAATTTTTTTTTCAAAAATGTCAGTGTCAAATGAGTCTAATTCTTTACATAGTTCTATTTTCTTGATTTGTAACGGTTCCATATTTAATTTTTTTTTATTTTCTCCTCTTAACCAAGCAAGGTCTCATACTAATAACATCGTAATTAAAACAGCCTTTCTTAAGGAACATTTCAAATGCTCTATTACACTATTGTTTTTCATTTCAGTAAACCTGGTTTTTGTAGGATCATAACCTCCAAGCTGCCTCTCTGACTTCTTCACTGTTCACCTTTAAACCTGTGGATGACAGCTAAGTGACAGGCTTCCCTAACACTCCATTTCATTTCTAAAATTAAATACTGCTACCATAGTCATTCATTAGTGTCCATAACACCCTCACCTCCAAATTAGTCATTACCTACAGTATTGGCTGATATGTGAAGATGGTTTTATGAGATTATTAATTAATTTATCATATATTTAAGTTTCACTATCTAGGAGTATAAAACAGAAAAGCAATGAATTTCATATGTAAGAAAAATATTTTATATAACAAACTAAAATGGAAAAAGAACCATTTCAAATCATTCGTCCCAATTTAGAGAATCATTTTAAGATTTATGAATAACAATATGATTGAATATGGAATTTTCAAATTTCACAAAGCAAGATTTACTGTTAGAATCAGGGAAATTGCGTGATTCTAATAACTGTGGTATTTATTCTTTGCCCCACTCCCAGGAAAAACTAAACAAATCCTTTGCAATAACATTTTTGTGCTTGGAGATACTCTTTTTATGCATGTTTGACCTGATTTTTGGTAATCAAATTTGCCCTTTTAGAAATGTACTTTATTTTGTGAGTTGTCAGAAAATGTGAACCACCAGAGAGAAAATATTTTAACACCACTTTAAGCTGTTCAATTTGTTTGTTTACTTTATATATATTTTATTTTTTTACTTTGCATATATTTTAGTTCTAAATCAAACTTATATATTCTAACAATTATAATTGAAAAACATTAATGCATATTTTATAACAATTTATATGCTTTTCTTTTGTTTTCCTTTAGATTAAAACTGAAAACTGATTATGATTGTAATGATTTGGTTTGCATTAAAAATTAAATATAAGAAAGAAACTAAGCATAAATGTGGCAGATAAAAAACCAGATTTTTTTAAAAGTAAAAATAATAACAACAAAATATCTTGGGAAATAATGAGACAGTTATAAGCTTTGTCTTTGAACAGCTAATCCATGCTGCTATCTTTGGCAGTGTGACTGTTTAAGTACATTTTAACGAATTCTTTATAGGTAAGTTTAATCATGTGAAGTGATAGGTTTTTGGGTTAATGCTATTATAGTTCTCAAATAAGATTTTTTTTTAATTGAAAAAAATGCTTTTGTTTTGGTACTGAAGTGAGGGTCAAGTAGTCTGCTTCAGTAGAAAGAAGCAGGTCGTCGTGGAAGAACCTAACGGATAAGCTTCTCCTGCCCCATGCCTTTCTTCCGCACCAGGCTTCGCCAAAGCCATTCATTCAAATTAACCAAGAAATTACCTTATGGTTTTCTCCTTTATTTGTGTAATCTTGGAAAAGGAGCAAAAGCGGTTTTGTGTGTCTTTCTGACAAGGCTTTTCTGTGTAGTTTGCTTTTTTTTTTTCCTGGTGAATAGTATTACCTAATTTTAGCTGAAATTATTACTGGTTTCATGTGACCTGGGAGAATTGAAAATATTGTTAAGTAAGAAGGCCCAAGTTCGTGATGTTTTCCTTGCTACCTTCAGCCGAGCTGTTTCTTAATTGCACCTCGATTGGGAATTTCAGAGTATCATTTTTAGTAGTGCTGAATTTGGCAAGGCACATAAAGAACTCCAGTGGGGTGTGATGTGAAATGGCATCATATAAATTAAAAAATAAATTTGAGAAATTTTTAAGACATGAAAGTAATGGAAGCTCAAGTCAGGCTGCAGCAGCAAAATGCACATTCCAGCACACACGTAGTGCCTGCCAGAAAGAGCAGGAAACAGCAGTCTCTCTCTCTCAGAGGGAGAACGCAGCACGCTGGTGTGCCAGGTACCAGTGCTGTCATCTGGGCAGCGGTGCCAGGATCAGAGTCTGCCCTGCTCACCAATAAAAGGAAGCCCTGTCCACACAAACAGGTAGGCAGGAACCGTGTGTGTGTCGCCAACCATTTGCATTCAATGAAAATGAAGCCTTGATCAGCCACTGCTTTGAGCCTCTCTCTTTCAGAGAATCATGGGCTCTTCTCCCTGTGCCTTTTGTTTCCACTTACTTCTCGTTTCTTTTCTGCAATTCTTCTTGTGACCTCCCAACCCCTTCTCCTTTTTATTGTCTTTTACATAAGAACACAGAAAAGTGCTATCAATTCACACCCACAACACCCGAGGGTCAGTGCGAGAACTCCAGAGATAAAATAATTAAGTATAGAGCTAACAACAGAACCCAGGATACTTCTGTCTTAGTCTTCAGTGGACACGAGCCTGTCAAAAATATGAATCACCTTTTTAAAAGAAGGTATTTTCTGTCTTACAGAAGGTGGTATTCTTTTCTGCTTGCTTCTCCTTCTAGCTTATGTTGCTTTAACTATTAGAAGAGCAAATTCTTTTTATAATCCTTTGTCCACTGATTTTCTTTAATGGAAGCTTTTGCTCAGTGGCTGCTTTTTTCATATTATGTGCCGGGGGAATTTCATATCTTACTGTTATTTATTTTAACCTGCTACTCATTAATACAAGGTGTCCAGTGACATTCACTTAGTCTTCATTACTTAGACTGCTCAGTTTATTTATAAAACAACGTGTTCCAGATTGCCAGTTTTTAGCTGACTTTTCCCCTGTTCTCTTTCTTACACAAAGCTTTTTGTCCATAAATATCACCTTCGAAGTTCCAATTCTGTAGAAATTATTAATCTAGTTCAGAATTCTAATATAGTAAATGTTTAATTCCCAACACTACCAAATTAATTTGTCACTGTTATGTGTCATTCTGAAATATTTTTATTTGTATTTCGGAAAATTATGTTTCTTAAAAAAAAATTCACCCTCATCACACCCTTACATAATCAATCCTAAAGATCAAGTTCACCTTTTGGGAGCGAGGGAGGACAAATGTTTAAGAGAATATGTTGGGGGTTTAAAATAAACATATCAATACCTGTAAATTTCTAGATGTTTTAATCTTGTATAAGAAAGCCATCTAAAAATGCAGATAACTAATTAGAAATTAGAGAAAACAGTTAGAATATCTGGCCTTAAAATAAGATTTCAAATAGAGTTAATGTATTCTAAAAATTAAAGTCAGGAATAAAGAAGAAAAACTATAAATTTAAAGGTGTTTATGTAAAGGTTTCATTTCCCTATGCAAATTAGAAAGCACACTAGCATATAAAAAGAAAGCAATGAAAAGCTTAGAAGGCAAACTGTAGAAACCTCAAATGCTAGCCATCAGTGTCCATTTATAGAGCAGATGGAAGAGTAGAAGAAAACTAGAAATGGAATTATGTGGCTAATAAATAGGACAAGAAAATTGGAAATAGTACAGGAGGAGCCATTTTTGATATTTTCAGTAGATACATTTCTCTGCCAAACACACACTTAAAATCAAATATTTATAGCGAACCAATGGAAACTTAGAAAAACCACTGACATATTGGTAAACGAGAAGCCTGTTGAGCTGGTAGATCTGGAATCCAGTCCTGTTGTTCGTGGTTAGAAGTCACTTAACCTCTCTGCGCTTAAATTCCCTTGAGTGTAAAATGAAAAGACTGAACTTCAGTAGATGAGCTTGGCGCTGCTTCCCTGTGCTAATATACTATAGTCCGGTGAAACTACAGATAATCCTAGATCATAACCCTAATCTCCTGGTAATCTTTCATGATTTTCATTTGTTCATCTCTTTGAGATTATGAGGAAAGCAAAATCCCTGTTAACAGAATATCAGTACTTTTCTAAAAGTTTACATACACTTTTCAGGGAATCAGAGACCCTTGAGAGGGCTGAGGGGTACTATGACTCTGCGGACATTCCCTGGCCCCCTGGACGTCTGTCAGCATCTCTCTGAAACCGGAGGGCTAGCACAAGGGCGAGTGTTCCCAGAGCACACCCCGCACGGGGGAAGAGGAGGGACCCTAAATCTGTTTGACATGGCCCATTTCCTACTGAAGTCGATTTAGAAAATTAAAATGTTACAGAGAGAGAAAAAAAACTTGGTGTTTTTTTTTTTTTTAACTGCCCACTGGTTATGGTTGTGGCTGATGACTCCAAATGCCTCTCCTGGCTGGTGCTGGCTTCCCAGTGGCTGCAGCCCAGTGTTGGAGGCGCAAGGTGGGATGAGTGGGAGAAGCTCTGCTCGGCCATGAGGATGCGCGCAGCCGCTGGCGTGCCCAGCCCACGGCCGCGGGCGACCGAGGAGAAGGTGCTGGGGAGTCCTCTGCGGGATCCTGTGGTGCCCAGAAAGGATTAGTGGATTATGATCGTGGGAATGCCCGCTGCTATCTAAGCAATCTAAGTGTGATTTCCTTGCTGCCACCAACCACCCTTAACCTTTCTGTGCTTCACAGTAGTAACTGGTGAGGCATTTAACAAGGTGGAGACATCAGTGTCGTCTTGGCCCGCAGTGAGTAGTGGGCATTATTTTCATTATTTCTGATGCTCACGTAGAGATTAGTACCATCTTGAAAAATAGTGTAGACCTCATTTTTAAGTCTTAGTTATCAAAGTTTGAAAACTTGTGCCATAGCAGGGCTAAGGGGCAAGAAAAGTTCTGGTGCTGATGCCTCTTAACCAAGGAAGGACAAGGTTTGGGGTTACTTTAAAACTGCTCTCCCATTACAGATACCTAAAAGTCTTGTTTGCCTTAGTGTTCAACAGAATCGCTATGTTAGCCTCGCACTTGTTTGCGTGAGAGCTGCTTTGGGCGTTGTTTGCTTCTCCCTTTGCTGTGTGATAAGAAGCTTTGAAATTAAGTTCTCTCTAAACCCAGGGAGGTCTCCCATTTTCTTGCTAATGGGAGAACTCCCAGTGGGCACATACTTCGTGCTCTCTCACCTGACTCTCCAGGGTTTTCATACTTTTAACAGGATATAGTTTTTAATGAGGCTTCTAGAAGCTTTAGAAACTTCTTTAATGATTTTGTTTTGACCTTTGCCGCTGCCTTTACCGGGACTGCATTGATTGTCTATACTGAAAATTTGCTGCCATGAATCAGATTCTAATATCGTCACAAGCAACTTCTTTTTCTGTTCTTGATTCTGGAATGGGCACATATAAATATTATAACAGAAAACAACAGTCTTGATTCCCTTCCTGTAGTAGCAGGGCGGTACACAAGGTCTAAGTAGCCATAACAGCTGCGATTCCCCAACATCTCCAAACGTCCAAATTTACCAAACTTTACTTCTCTCTGTATGACACAGACATGTGAAGTAGGCTTCAGCAGGAAGTGCTCACCGCTGCAATTACTTGTAAACAATGGAAATCCCCACAAGGCACTGAGAAGTGAAGGCAGGAGTGACAAGGGTGTGCCCTTGGTATGGGGCCAAGCCCTTCACTTTCTCTCCTCTCTGTTCTTGGCTTCTCGACTCATTAGGTTTTAGTCAATATTGTCACTCTGTTGATTTTCCTTAACAGTTTTGAACAGGGATCTTGTAGAAAGTTGACAAACTCGGTAACACTTAATATTGTGCCGTGTGCAGTTCTCAGTCAGCTAACTGTTGACACATGTCCCTTCTGTTGCTTTATCTTCTCATCGGTTGTACACCTTTGTATCAATATTTTGCTGCTTCTTCCTTGATCATGATAGTTTCCACACAATTAACTACCAGGAAAAAACCTTGAAACGTGGCATTTTTATTTGAATAGTTTTTTTTTTTATTTCCTCTGTTATAGAGCTTCATATTTGCAGATTCATTTCATTTTCAATATTAACTATCTTTAGTTTATATGTAAGTTTTAATCTAAATCATTAACTTTGATTCATATTTTAGTATGTTTTCTTTATGATTATTAATTCTCAGAAATAAGCTCACTTTCTAAATGAAAAGTAAAATAAAATAATTTCTGATTGCAGGGGGAGCAAAAAAAATTTTTAAGGGTATTGTTTTTAGAATTTTTAATAGATAACATCAAAGATAATTAGAGAATAGGACGACTATACAGAACAAGATCTGACCAAAAAAAAAAAAAAAAAAAAAACGCCTGTGTTCCTAGGAAACTCCTCATCATATTTAATAGAGCATATAAAAGCGTGAAGTTAGAAATTTAAAAATACACACCAAATAATGATCCCTGGCACAGCTCTATGAAGTGCTGCTCGAATAACTGCAATGGTGTTATAAGGAATTTTCCCAGATTCTGTTATTCAAAAGTAAGACCCAGGCCCCTATTATTAATGAAACCTCAACGACAGTCAGTGATCACATGCCTGGGAGGCAGTGGAGAAGGAAATATGTGATCATAGCAGAGCAATGCCTGACTTGTTAAAAATGAAAGGACTAGGTAAGTTGTGACTCCCCTCTCTGTGAACATTTGGTGGCCAATATGCATTTCACACTCGGCCTGTGCCGGGCAGGGCGCGGTGCTATGTCCCCGACCCGCCGTACTGTCTCTTCAATCCTGACGCTGAACCCAGCACGCCCTGTTCTGCTCATGGAGCGGCAGGCACAGGGAGCTTCGGAACTGGCCCAAAGTCACACACCCAGTTATTTACCAAATATTTGTCAAGTGCTTTCTGGGTAGCAGCCACTGTCCTGGACCCTGGAGACAGAGTCTAGCCCTCAAGAGGGAGATAGATAATAAGCAGATAAACTAATAAATGCACATTGTAATGCCATGTTGGGATGAGAGGCAGGAAGAAAAATAAAACCAGAGCTGGATGAGAGATGGAGGAAGCTGGGAGGGGATGGACTGTTGTGCATACAAGGTTAGGGGAAAAAAAAATCTAAGAAAATGACTTTTTAAAAAATTAGTTTTAAAAATTAGTATCATTAACATACAGTAAGCTGCACATATTTAAAGTGTACAATGTGATATGTTTTGATGTAAGTATAAACCCTTGAAACCCACACCATGAACATATCCCATCTCCCCCCAAAGTTGTAAGGAAATGGTGTTACAGCAGAGGTTGGAATGAAGGCGAGAGCCGTGAACCTGTGCCGGGAACAGCCGTGCAGGGCTGGAACAGCACTTGGGACACCTGAGGCAGAAATGGACTTGGCAGGGCTGAGGGCTCCTAGCGGGCCGTCGGGGCTGGCGCAGTGCGAGCAGAACGGAACCTGGGTCAGGATGGACCAGGTAGGGCCTCTGCGGGAGGAGGGCATGGGGAGGTTTTTGTTCTGGCTCTAAAGCAAAGCCATTGGAGGACTGTGAGCAAGAGGAGAGTCCTATACTGATTTGTTTTTTGAAAAAATCTTCTTTGCCTGCTGCCTCTGGTGGCAGCTGAGACCAGGCAGCCAAGGCCTGAGTCTGTAGGTTTGGGTATCTTTTTTCCACTTTATTTTGGCAGTATTACATATCTGCCACTAGTGTCTAGTTACGTTGTACCACTGACATCTCTTCCATGCAAACATCCTCAGTCTCCTTAACTTGAATTTTTTAAAACTTGCAGGGTACTTATTTCCCTTGTGTTATATTTAGTTTCTGATGGGATCATCTCCCCAACTCCACACAACTGTCTTGTGGAGAAGCTTCTCCTCCGCTTGCCGTGCCCCACACCCCTAACGTTGTGCTTTGTTTAGAGAGGAGCTTTTAAACTCTGGTTAGGTTTCTACAATTGTACTTAATTCAAAAGCTTTAAATACAGTTGTATATAGAAATATAGAGGATTTATTTCAATTCTCCTAAGAATGTGACAAGAGGGCATATTAATACCTTTTACAACCCTGATGCAGTCAGTCCCTTATTTTTATGTCTTTGTATAGACTGGAAGTTTATTTTGGATAAGCTCCCCAACCGGGGAGGGAGGAGTCTGGTCCGTCTAAGGCACTGTGGTCGTGCTGCTTTTGTCTGGGGGAAGTTGAGGCCACGATGGGAGCCACACCTATGCACATGCGCACACACATGAAGATATTGTAACATTTCTGCTAGTCATCACACGGAAGATGAATACTTAGTTGACTTAATACCTAAAAGTTGACTTTTCCAATATTAATATTTTTAAAAAATTGAATGCGTTCTAAAAAGAAAGAAGCCAATCTCAGCATTTAATGCAAACCAGAAAAATATTTTTTTGATCATTTGGTTCACTTAAAATCATTTCAAAAACCAATTCAAACAGTAACAGTTTTTTGGGAGAAAGAGACAAAATGTTACTCCTTAGTGATTATTTCAAAATAGATACTTGTGTTCTTGCTACCTCTTTTATATACCACTGTTATTTATATCCTTAAACTATATCATCAATAGCTATATCATTATGTCAATACGCATATATTGAGCTCTTCTTCCTTTTTGGATATAAAATAAAGGATATTAGGCAAAGGAAAAAGTAATATGAAAGGTTTCATTGTCATTTAGTAGGAAATCAGTACTTTAAGAAAGACTGGCATTATAACCATGCAATAATTATTAATATTTTAGTTAATGAAACTAGTCTCAAAACATTTTTTTGCATCTTGGATAACTTAATTTCATCATTTCAAATTTTTCTTGTTACTAGAAAGTGAAATTATAATGGACTGGATGTCAGTACTTTTATATAAATACAAATACACACATATTTATATACTTAAAATTTAGGCTATGAGTATATGAAACCACTATACCCAGTACGAGACAGTATTTAGCTTAACATTTCTTTTTCCAGGCATGTTACGCCGGTGCTCAGGGGGAAGGGTATTCCTGAACCACTGTCTGTCTTCATGTCTTACCTTCGCCTGTTGCAACTACCTGTGAACTTCATCGTCATCATCCCCCTCGTCCTTTCAGAGTGACCATTCTAGTCCAGTGCTTTACAAAGGAAGTAAATGATGTTGTTGGTGGGGAAAAGAAGAACAGACACCACTGGATATATCCACTCCAAATGGAGCCCCAAGGATTGTCGTTGAGTCTGACCCTGGAGGTGCTCTTGGGTGTTACCAGCCAGGCACGCCATCTGCAGCCGCCATGGCCGTCGGGGCAGTGGGGGAGTCCAGGCATGAGGACCTCCCTGTGGGTCTCATGAAGCCTCGGGGGTGGGGAACTAACTCCCCTGGGCGACTGGAGCCCTGAGGGTGATACAGAGGAGCGGTTTACAGTCCTTTAGAGCCAGGTCGGCTAAAGAAATTGTGGGGACTGAAAAAGCCCAGAGCAACCGAAGAGAAACCAAGGAAAGTTTTCGTACAGGCACATCTAGGGAAGCCGGTGGTCAGGAGGCCAGTGGATTGAAGAGAACAGTTTAATTCTGAGGGCATGGGGTAAATTTGGGACAAATAACAGAAGGGACCTGGGAACTGAGAAAGAGTTCAGCCCAGACTCGATAAAGTGGAGGGAAAAGTTACAGAGCCTGGAATCGGAGACAGAGGGAGAGTTAGACAACTAAGGAGGGCACAGGTGAGCTTTAAAACCCGTGCTGGGCCAGCCCTGTGATGTCGGTCGGTCGGTCGGTCAGTCGCCTCATCTCTGTATACCGGCACGCCAGCATTTCTTTACTCTGAAGACAGTGGAGTTCTTAATAAGAGCCACAGTGTGATGTACTGGGTACAGAGGAGGAAAAGGTTAAGTCCTACTGGCAAAATTTTCAAAGAAATGATGTTCCAAATACTCTGTTCTCCAAGGTGATGGTGACTGAGAAGTCACTTGGAGTCACATCACGTCGGCAGCTGAGTTTTGGGGCGGCTTAGTCATGACACATCTGACGCTTGTGAGGCCAAGGAGGAGATGTCGGCCAGGCTCAGAACTGTGCAGTGCAGCTCCACGGCCGCCTGGCGGGCTGCGGCCTGTCCCTGCCCGCTCTGTCCCTGCCGGGCAGGTCGCACACGAAGCCGTGCGGCAGGGGCTGGCTTTTTATTCACCACGCTATTCCCGTTTCAGAAAGCTCTCTTCCTTGTAATGTCCCTTGTTCCTAGTTCTTTTCTCCGAAGCTCCATGTTAGAAATCTAATTTCTTTTTCAAAGTGGCCGCCATTTTTAATTCATCTGGAAAAGTTGCTTCTTTCCTAGAAATATAAACTTAAGGCAAGAAATGAATCCTCAGCATCGAGTTTAATACAATTGCAGGTGTTCGCCGTTTATCAAACTGAGTGACACTCTAGTATCCTCTTGTCAGTGCCACATCCCCACTTCTTCGTCACGGCCTGTTCCCAGGCCCTCCCCAATCCTGGTTAGTGTTAATACTCCTTCTGGCATCCTCAGCTTATCTTGGGTGCCCTCAACGTGGGGACCAAACCCAAACTGAGTATGTCCCAAGTGTGCTAACAACACAGACCCTGCTCTTTACCCTCCGGCTGTTCCAAGGTGACGGTAAGGGTCTGGGCCGCCAGTCTGTTTTATTGGTTTTTATGGAGCTTTGTAAGCTAGACTCTCCCCAGCCTCCTTCCCCCAAATGTATTCATTTTGTTTCTAAAACAAAATATGACAGCAGTTTTCTCTATCAGATTCCATTAGCTGCTTTACCGTACTTCCATTCGAATGTGCACACTGTGAATTCCATGACCAGACTCTTAACGTCCTGAGCTGTGTGCAGCGAACACTGCATCATCAGCTGTAGCTGACGGAGAGATCAAGGCTGGTCACAGTGGGTGCAGTTGTGGCATGGTTATCGAGGACAGGTGATTTAGTCTGGGTCGTTTTAATGGAGGAGATGTTTTGAGCCATTGATGGGAAGGCAGGAAGGAATGTGTCTGGGGAAGGCAGGGCTTGGGGGGTGGAAACAGTGTTCCTTTCTTGGGGTTCCAAGGCAGGATGGCCGGAGGGCCCTGAGCTCATCGGGTTCTCAGGACTGGTCTTCAGGTTGCAGTTCTTCACACGTGATCTTAACCATAACCAGGGATAATCCGACAAGGTCATAATACTAAATTTGGAGAGGTAATTACATAAATCAGACAGTTTTTCTTTTAAATTGAGAAATATTACTGTCAAGCAGGCTGGAATACTCATCAGCCGTCAACACATTTTCCTGTAGAAAAGCACTTGTGAGGCCACGTCATACTCAGATGTTGCTTCGCTGAGTTTAGAGCCAGAGCAGAGAAACCGAGTGGAACTGAAGAGCAGGGTAGCCTGAGGCCCCAGCCCCGCCCAGGGGCCCCAGCTCGCCTCTGACCTGAGCATACCGAGGGCTTTCTCTGCTGATTGCCAGGGGGCGTAAATATCTTGTCCTCTTCCTGGAGTCACATCAGTTGTGCCGTCACGTCCACAGCTTTTACCTGCCAGCACAGTCAGACCGTATCCCTCAGCCATGGGTCGGCCCCGTTACAAGTTTCCTGACACGTGGCCAGCTTATCCGGGAGGTGCTGCATTCATCACGTTAATTTACGGTTTCTTGGAATGGCTCGTCTTCTCTCCGCTATCTTCCTGATGGAGCATTCTAGATGAGGGATTGAATTTTGAAATTGTTCTGAGGAATAAACAGGAGAGGGTTACAATCTGTTATTCTTAGGAGAGATTAGGAACTTGAAAATGTCAGTTTGTGTAAACATAAAGATATTTATGTAGTGAGTATCTAATTAGCGAATTCCCTGGATGGCAGCATTGACAGTTCCTATTTTATTTACAGAATAATTTGAAGGTGAGTTCTCTTACAGGGGGAAGGTAGATAGTGCCGTAATGGGAAGCTCTTTCAGGAACTGGGCAGGGACCTTAAACTCTTTGAGCCTGTTTTCTTTCCGTGGAATGTGTACGATGGTACAGATCTGCGGACTGAGTGAGGTCGTGTACGTGCAGCTCCATTTCCAGCATATACTGGGTACTCAACAAATGGCAACTTTCATGATAAGAATACTTTGGAAGGAAAACGGTTATTCATTGTTTTTATACGAGGAGTTTAGAATGCACCTCCCACCTCCACTTCCTTGAAGGTAGGAAGGACACGTTTCAAGATGAGCTCAAGCCATTATTGGTTTTTTGAAGCCTTCTGTGAACCTCTTAAATATTTATCTGTCAGCTTCTCCCTTGTTTGGAGAAGTGAGAGCACATGTCTCACACTGTAAAATTATATCTGTCTTCACTCAGTAGACTGTGGACTTCGTTGAGTACTCATCACTCACTCATTCATTCATTCATTCTTTACTAAGGTCCTTATTCTATTAATATATGCAAGTGATACAAGTGCTTGGTATCCAGCAGTAGGAAACATCAGCAAAGGGACACACTGTCATCATCATCATCATCATTTATTGTGTATAAATGTGGGTTAGGAATGTCAGAAAAAAACAAATAAATGAATAAGCAAGCTAGTTTAAAGTAATAGTAGGTGTTCTAGAAGCAAGAACTCTGGGTTTGAGTATAGAGAGTTCCAGAGAAGTTACTTCTAGTTGCCTCCTCACGGGGGCCTCTCGGAGGAGGGAACATCGGAGCTATGTGGAGCGTGCCGTGCTAGCCAAGCGAGGACCCGGGACGGAAGCGTTGCAGGGAGAGGCATGAGTGAGCGAAAGGCTTTCAGATGTGAGCAAGCTTTGCCTGTCTGATTTCTCTGTGCGTCCCTGAGACCTGCTCGCAGCCCTGTATGAACATGGGCACAATGGGGTGAAGGAATAGAAATAGCCAGCAAGAAGTCTTCTGCGCTGATTTTGGCACGCACAGCAGGGCCTGACCTCAAAGATTCTGGCAAAGGCGTGTGTTTCATCCTAGCTAACGTGAAGAAGAGTAACATGGTGAATCACTTCAGGGAAGAAGGTGACCTCCATTTGCACACAAAAGCTCTCTCCACATTTGTAGGGTCAGACAGGTGGTACAGACAGGATTCGAATGGAAAGGCAGATACTCAAATGGAAATTATTAGGCGCTTTGATGCCTTGAATATCTTTCCTTCTTCCACAATGCTGCATTTACCTTGTTCCTCATCATTACCTTTTACTTACATTTTCTGAGACCAAGACTTGAGAATGTTGGTGTATAACCTACTTTTTAAAAAGCCTACTTTTTCTTCTTTTCTATGTAACTTCAAGCAGATTGCCAGCTCCTAGCATTTAATAATATAGGGTAACATTATTTGGATTTCATACTTTGTCTCCCAAGTATATTTTCAATTTCAAAAGAACTGTTCAAGATTGCAACACTTCACACATAGGTAGGTGCTAGATTCAGGGTTTTAGTAAACTTACTGCCAGTTGGAATCCAAAGCAAAAGTATGCCCAGTTATATGTTTTTATTAATATTTAAAGCCAGTTACTTTTTGGCTTAAATGTCTTTTTTTTTTTTTTTCACCGAGAATAAAAAGGTTGAAACAGATTTATGTCTACTTTAAATTACATCGTCATCATCATCATCATCATTGTCATCATATTCATTCTTCAAGAACAGGCAGGAGCGAAACCATTTCCTTTCTACCGTGAAGTGGGGTTTGGATTTGCACTGGCTCCTCACTCTCAGTCCTGCCAGTTCTAACATCCCTCCCTCTGCTTCTCGGGCAATTTTGCCTTTTAACATGTATGCGTCCATTATGCCTTTGGAAAGGATTCTGAGTTGATTCTTTTTTGCACCCTTTTGTCCCCTTGGGGTGTGTTTCTGTTGTCTTTGAAATATTTTCTCTGCCCACTTGGTGAAATCCTGCCAATTTTGGCATCTCTAAATGGAATGCACTTGGGAATCCCTTTGTTACCCGTCCAGGCAAGGCCTCCCCAGCAAAGCTGCGCTTCAATTAGCTTGATTTCAACACAATTTGTAATTCCCAGGTTTAAACACAAACCTGATAAATTATCTATCATTTGATACATAAACTGAAACTTGAAAGCATAGTTGAAATTTTTAGGATTTGAGGCTTCTCCATAAGAGAGAAATGATTAAAATCACAGACATGGTGACATTTAAGATAGCATAATGACCCCAAATTGTCATCATATCCGTTAGGGTAGTGTTGAAAGGAAAAGGTATTCTGGTGGAAGTTTGCATCTGGGTTCTTAATGCAGAGTGCAGGGCCTGAGCTTACTTAGTATGTGTTTGTAGAACATACTTAACCAATTACTAATATCGCAAGTGCTTACCTTCCGTGTTCTAATGGTTTTGTTATTCTCTGTTTTTGTATAATTGAAGATCAATGGTTTTTCTCTGATGTTTGAAATCCTAAAATAAGGTAATAGTGCCTCTTTATTATAGGATCATTGTGGAATTAAATGAGGTAGTAACTGTAGAGTGCTGGGTGTAGAGGTGCTCAGAGGCGCCTAGTAAGTGCTGCTTTTCCTTCTAAACCTGCTCTAGTTCATGATCCCTTTCTGTAGGTCGGGCGCCTTTTAAGTGCTTTACATTTATTAACTTCTTAACTTTGCCTTTATCACACTCCATTATTCCTCACAAGAACTCCTTGTTAGAGATACTTCACTATCTCCATATTGCAGGTGGGGAAACAGAGGCATTGGGAGTTGAGGTCACCTGCCCAGGTTCACAGTTAGTGGGTAGCACAGCACGTAGCGATCCCGGCTGTCGAGCTCTAGTGTTTATGCTCTTACCTGTTGCACCACAGGAAAAAGTGGTAAATGCAACAACAAAAGTTTATAACGTGCCCAGAAAATTGCAAGAGAGTGAGATCTCTCTGGGTTTTAGTTGGGTTTTGAAATAAGACTCTTACAGACATTGGCCTAGGCAAAGAATTTATGAAGAAGACACCTAAGGCAATCACAGCAACAACAAAAATAAATAAATGGGACCTGATTAAATTAAAAAGCTTCTGCACAGCCAAAGAAACA
>CM052443.1:2765544-2956970 GCA_028533085.1 Varecia variegata | reverse complement strand
TGTCTGGGGAATGGACACGCTTGAGGCTCGGACTCGGGGGATTGGGAGGGACATGGGCAATATATCTATGCAGAACTTTTGTACCCCTATAATAAGCTGAAATAAAAAAAAAAATTAAAAAAAAAAAAGAAAAATACATTTACCAATCTTAGAAATCAGAGTTATTTGCCTACCCACTCCTCTGTGTTCTCTTGCTACCCCTTCTTGCTTCTGACCAGATCCTAACTTGCACGATGAGTACCTTTTTCAATGAAGTGTGGGAGTAGCAGCAGCTCACCCTGGACAGTGGAAGGTAACACAGTTGGAAAAATGGGTTCATTAGGTTATGTATTTGGTCAAAATTACTTTTCATCAGAGCTTAGAAAGTCATTTCCCTTAGTGATGTTTTATTTTCATTGTTCATTCAAAAAAGACTTTAATAATGATCCTTGTTTTATATTTTCTTCATCCTTTCCCTTTGACATGGTATCAGTGATGTGTTTTTCTCATTGCTATCTGTAGCCTATGCATCAGGAATGTTTCATATCATTGACAGGAAGCAACACAAAAACTTTCTGTTGAAAATTTCTAAGCACGGAAAATTCCCCTTGTTGGTTTTTGCTACATTGATACTTAAACTGTAAATGTCTTTACAATAGTCCAAAATTATGCATAATACAATGTCATTTGGCATACTGTCTCTAATTTAACATCTGTCAGATACATATGTGATTTCTACAGGAGTGGGTACCTCGTCTGTCTCATCCAGCACTGAAGATCCAGTGGCTGGAACGGTGTCCGGCCCATGTTAGACGATATCTGCATGTCTCCTGTGGGTGTAGACAGAGGTCACCCTTCCAGAACTGACCCCTGCTGCTCTCCAGCTCATCACTCCTCATCCCTTCTTACGTCATGAGCCCAGCGCTCTTGAACTACTGGCGTGCTCCAGATGTGCCACGCCCGCCCCTACCTGTCTCCCTTCTCGGGTCTGGGCCACTGCACACACGGCAACCTCTTCCCTTCCCCACCGCTGGGAAACCGAGCCTTCCTGGTTCTGGAAGGGCCTACATCCATCCAGGGGATGTCTGGCATGGGCCAGACACTGTTCTGGAGCCCTTTGCTGACCCCTTGTCAGCACTTGCCACACTCGGTTGAAATTGCCTGTTGAGCTCTATGAAGGCCTGCAGCTTGGTTGAGTGAATTAATAAATTGGTGAATAAATATTAGTAGTATTTACGTTCCTGGCTAGAAACTTTACTCACCTGAAGAACAAGGGCTTGTCCTTCTACACAAAGTGGTTCAGCCAGCTCTGGGTACCCAGAGCTGATATCAGAATGTATGTATTACGTACATATGTACGTGGTATGTACATATGTAAATTATGTAAATTATATGTACGTATATGTACGTAATACATATGTACGTAATACCCCACTGGGGTATGCATTGCTTTTGAATATCCAGATCATTAGAAGAGTTCCTGAAATAGGTGGTGATTTAGTTTACAAAACCTTGATCACATTCCGACATCACAGAATGCTAATACGTAAAAAATTAAGTGATTCACTCCACTCCCTAACTGGCTTTTCACATTCTTTGTAATATGGGTAAAAGTGAAAGCCAGCACTGTGTTGTCCTGGCTGATAATTCATTTATCACTTTGGACATGGTTACTCGCATAATTTGAGGAATAGATATTCTGTTTGGTAGGATTCTCTGGGCTTGTTTGCTTATTGGGTAGGTAGCATTTTCAAACCATCCGTCATGTTAGTAATTCTTATGCCTTTGTTATCTTTCTTGGCCAAACCCTGATATAATTGTTAGGAACTGCTCAATTGTTTTTAAAAAGCAGATTTTTTTTTTACATGTTATAACACATTTAAAAATACTTTCAGTTTTCTGCAGTTTAGTGGACCCAAATTTTACAGCAAAATCTCCTCATTTATGCAGCAATCTTAGAATTTGTTAAGAAGACAAAATGCTAATTGATAGCAAATTCTTCTACATTGGGTATTATATTCAGCTTTTTAAACAATTCACATTATAAAGCAGTATTATGTTATTTAATATTTTAAATTTCAGGTGGCTTATGTTTTAATGGCTTTAGAATAGTTACATTTTGCCACACTTTGCAAATTTTTCACTAGAGAATTTAATACATGTAAAAAAAAAGTGTTGCAAAAATTCTTCCATCTTTTCATGGAAAATTCTATGTTTGTAAAGATGTTAGCAAAATGTCCGTTTCCTAGTTGAATTTGGATTGCACCGTAGAGAAGCAGTCACTGTCAAAGGCCTGCACGTGCAGCTGCCTCTTGACCTTGAGTGAACAGAAATATTTGTGGCGCCCTCTGGGGGAAGAAGAACATCTTTTCCAGCCATGGTCAAACTTGTCAGTACCTGAAACTTATTGACTGCACACACCTACCATGTGGAACCCAGGTGGACAAGCACTAAGTATAAGAATAGCAGGCAGAGTAATTGTAACACAGACTTTCATCTATAGCTCCCATTGTAGTGTGTTTACACTGATCCCTGGCCCCCAGTGGATGGGGTGTGGTAGTCTAGAGTGTGACCACGTACTAAGGACCGAAGTCCCACTCCTTGCGCAGGATCATGTCACAGAGGTAGACAGCAGCGCACAGTTGCACATGTATCTCTCCACCTTACCTTTGATCTTATCTTAGATACATCCGTTTTATACCCTCCCAGCTTCCAAATAGGATTTGAGATGGTTTGCAATAAAAACTCTAAGAAAATGAATGAAAAAAAAAATCTGATGATAGGCTCAAAAGCACTTTTTTTTTTGTTTCGAACCTTGGAATTTCTTCTAGGTTTAATAAAATGAAAAATAATCTATCTTGCTTTGTCAAGTAAGACAATCTTGCAATTGTATCATCTGATGTGTTTGATTCAACAACCTATCTTCTGTTACTTTTAGTTCTTTTGAACTGATGTTTTATAACCAAACTGGTAAATTGCTTTTCTCTTGTTTTTTTCTTTTTCATTTCCTGGTTTTAAATATTTCGGTGTTGACTTTTATTACGTACATATAATTTAGTTTGCATGCTACAAACAACTGCTGAAGGTTAATATTTTCTTGCTTTTTGATCCATAGGATTCTTATTTATAGCCAGTGTTTCTCAAAGTGTATTGCACAGACTGCTGATATCGGAACCATTGGAGGGTAGGTGTCTGCTAAAATTCAGGGCCTACCTGAAGAATCAGAATGGATTTTGTGATTTCCATAGCTGCAGAGAGAACTTCTTTATTTGGGGTCTTAGATTGTGCATGTAATCTCACATTTTAAAGACAGGAAGGGAGGGTGTTTTCATCTCTAATAAAGTATAAATCTCCCTTAAAAATGCCTTCCATTTTCAAAATTTGAGTAAAGGGCATTCAAAATTCTAAATGCTGTCCACAGTTTAAGTTGCTGTCAATGGCCACGTTAGCGTCAGTATCATTGCGTCCATTGTTTAATCTTTTTCAGTTGTAGTTTTAGCACTTAAAATTGCCTCTTGTTTCTGACGGTGAGTTACAGTACAGAGACATAGGTCTTTCTTCCTCCTGTGTTGCCTCTTCGGTCATCACCATCTGTTCCCTCACTTCTGTTCTGTTTCCAAAGAGAGCACACCCTGGGCGGGTCAGCGAGTCTGTGTGTGCACACTCATCCCCCTCTGACTCCCACCCGATTTACCTCCACCGGCAAGTCAAGGCACACCGAAGAGAACTATTTTAGAAGTGAAAGCCATCTTAAAATAATGTAGCTCAATGTTTTGCTAAGGAGAATGAGACACAAGTTAGGAAGTGATTTGCATGTGATTTCTTAGAATTGACACTAGGAGAATTAAAGCTCAGATTTCCTGGATCCAGGTTCTTAGTCTGGTATTGTTTCCAGTGTACTCTAGAACCTTGTCTGGGCACCAACCTAGTTCATCTCTTGACTTAGACTTAATTGTATTCCCAGATGTTCTACTGCTACATTTGTTCAATCAGGGGTGGAGTTTTTTGTTAGCTTGTTTGTTTTGTTTTGTTTTGTTCTGTTCTGTTTTGTTTTGCTTGGTCCTAAGACCAACTACCCTTAAATTATCTAGGCGTGGGAAGAGGTGATGTTGGTGATTTGAGGAGCAAGTCATGGGCATCAGTGATCCAGGATACTGCTGTATGTTTTAGATATTACACGGGGGTCCCAAAGGCTGGGGGGGCAGGGTTTGAGTTTCCTTCTGGTGTTTATAAGGTTTGATGCGTCTTCACCTGGAGTCTTTGGGTCTTGCTCCTCCAGGCTCTCTGAGCTTCTAGATCTGTAGGTGTTTGTCTTTTACCACAGTCAGGAAGTCTGCGGCCCTCACATCATTGAACACTTTTCCACTCCCACCACGTTGTTCTCCTCTATTCGCTGCTCCCAGGGGGTGTAGGGGGAGGGTCTGTTGCTGTCCCGTTGGCCCCTTAGGCTTGATTCGTCTCCTTCCCACTGCTTCTCTCTGCTGCTGGGCTGGGAAACTCTCTTCTTCCTCTGTCGTCACCACGCTGTTACTGAGCCCAGCCAGTGAGTTTTCCAAAATTTTTTATTGTATTTTTTAGTTCTGTAATTTGCATTTGCTTCTTTTTTGTAAGTTCTGTGTCTTTGCTGAGATTTACTAGTTTTCCGCTTGTTTCAGGAGAATATATAATTTATGGTGAAAACATTTTTATGATTCTGCTTTAAAATCCTTGTCAGATTATTCCAACATCTGATTCATCTTGGTGTTGGCATCAGACAGGTGTCTTTTCTCATTCACATTGTGATTATCCTGGTTCTTGTATAACAAGTGATTTTTATTGTATCCAGGACATTTTGTCTATTATATTAGTAGACTCTAGGTCATATTTAGATTTTTTTATTTTAGTAGGCAGTTGCCTTCTTTAGATTCAGCATGTGGACCTCAGCCTAATTTTGTAGGCTGTGCTTCTAGCGGTGGTTTCATTTTCTATGCTTTGGCAGTGTTATTTCCATCTCCTTGGTTGATCCGAGGCCGCTGGAGCTCCCCTGGACGCTGCTGGGGCTCCCCTGGACGCTGCTGGGGCTGCCTGAGGGGAAGAACGGGCTTCCCTGGCACGTCCCCAGGTGTCTGTGGGCTGGAAGGCTGCGACCGAGCCCCTGACCTGTGCACCTGCACGGGGCCTCCCCAGGCCGGGCTGCTTGTCGCGACTGGTCTCCTGTGCACAGTGGGACCTCAGGATAAAGAGGATGCTCTCTGTTCTTCAATCAGACATTTTTTATTGAAGGTTTTGATTGAATGTCGTTAACTTAGTTGGGTGAGAGACCATGTTTTCCCTGATATCCTTCCCTTTTAACTCTTCTTGGTCGTCTTCACTTGCTTCTCTTCCTTCCCCACCTTCTCACCACCGTGATTGCTTCTTCCCTCCCTGCTCCACTTGTTCTCACTCCGGTGCCACCCGCTGTGCTGGTGTCCCAGACTGGGGCCAACATACCCACCCACCGCCCCAGCTTCCCCAGACAGGAACGTGCGAGAGCGTGTTCGCTACGCCCTTTGCTCCGCTGCCCTTAAACCTGCTCTTCCTTCTCCTGTTTCCCGTCTGCTTTTAGCTGTCATCGCCCACATGCTGAAGCCAGAGACTTTAGCTCCATCTTTCAGTCCTTCATTTCTTTCACCGCCTCCCTGACCCGGGACGTCTTGTCTGCTCCAAGCTTCTCAGATCTGGCCTGTTGCTGCCACCGCCCGAGCAAGTTCATTGACCTCTCTGTGGTTCACTTATTTACAGCTCTGTTGCTTAGCGCATCCACACTTAAAACTGATGTATCTTCTCAGTGGATTGAGCCTTTGTTTTTATGTAATATCATTTCGGTCCCTAGTGATTTCATTTGCATTGAAGTCTGCTTTATTTAATGATAATATAGCCAGTCCTGTCTTTTGAAAATTAATGTTTGTGTGGTATATATTTTCTTATTCTTTTACTTTCAACCTACAAATATCATTATATTTAAAATGAGCCTCTTATATGAAGTGTGTAATTGGGCCATATTTTTTTTAAATCCTCTTTGCCAATCTCTATCTTTTATTAATAGTTGGTATGTTTGACCACTTACCTTTAATGTAATTATGGCTATGGTAGGGCTTAAGTCTGCCATTTTATCTTTTGTTTCTGTTTGTTCTCTCTGTTTTTCATTTCTCAGTTTTCTTTTTCCTGCCTTCTTATAGTTTACTTGAACATTTTTAGAATTCAGTTTTGATGTTTTAGCGTATCACTTCTTATAGCTTTTCCAGTGATTATTCTAGGTTTTATATATATATATATAAACATTATATATACATGACTTATCACAGTCTATTGGTGTCAACATTTTACCATGAACTGTAGAAACTTTACTTCCATTTCCTATGCTTTGCTGCCTCTCATTTGTAATATAATTGTATGTGATAAGTATATGCATTGAGAACCACATCAGACAATGTTGTGATTTTTGCTTCAGTCGTCAAACGTGCTTTAGGGAACTCATGAGAGACTGTGTGACATATACACGCTAAATAACGGTGTTTGAGTAACTAGCAGCAGGTTTTCTAAAGTTTGTTTGACTGATCTCTGTGCATGTTGGCTGCTGGCATGGGGCTGACACACGGTTCCATAAAAGCAGGTCTGTCAGAGGTAGCTGGAGGGCACACCATGGAGGCAGACGTCAATGACAGAATATCCCTTTGCACATTTCCAGTTTCATAATATTTGTTAGATATTGATAATATTATAAAAGTAATAGTAATAACTGAAACAAACAAGGTGTATTGGTTTGCTAGGGCTCCCATAACACAGTACTACAAACTAAGGGGCGTAAACAACAGAAATGTATTGCCTCACAGTTCTAGAGGCCAGAAGTCCAACATCCAGGTGTTGGTAGGGCCATGCTTCCTTGGAAGTCACTAGGAATGGAAGTGTTCCAGGCCTTTCTGCTTCTGGTAGTCCCTTGGATTGTGGCAGTAAAACTTCAGTCTCATGTGACCTTCCTGTGTGTCTGTCTCTGTCCAAATTTCCCCTTTTATAAAGACACCAGTCATACTGAATTAGGAGGACCACCATACTCCAGTATGACTTCATCTTAGCTAGTTATATGTACAATGACTCTATTCCCAAATAAGGCCATTTTCTGAGGTGCCGGGGGTTAGGACTTCAACATATGAATTTTTGAGGGGGACAATTCCACCTGTAACATATGGCAGTTGAATTAATTTATCATAGTATATATATATATATATATATATGTGTTCAGATGTATATTCTGATAGCTATTAGAAAGGATTTGTAAACTTTAAATAACTGTACAAATGTAAGGGGGGAATTACACCTTTACACCTTGAATCCTCTGTATCCTCTGAAGTAAATGATTGGCCTCAAGCAGCTGACTTCACAGTTATTCTGCCCTCGGATTTTCTGCCACTTAAAGCTTTGCCATACAGTTCTTTAATCACATCTTGTTGTAAGCATCAAGGTTTCAACCTTTAGTTTTGAAAAATCTTAATACCCATATAAATCTTAGTAATAAAGAGTTAAAAGAAATGAAAGCAAGAGGATCTTCTAATAATGGCATTGTCATAGTTTAATTTGCTATTCATTTGAAGATGGCTCTAATGACATCGCGCTTTTTTCCCAAGTATCAGATTACCCTAGGCATCTTTACCTGATTATGTTAATCATGCTAAATATGAAACTGTCTCACTCTGAGGTGTTAGAATTTACAGAAGCTCTATTTATGCCTTTCAGTAACATTCACTACAACCTCCATAGTGCAAACGACCAATAATGAAGTAGGTTATTTCTTTTATTCTAAACATGTTCTAATACCCTACATGGAAGTTGGGGGTGGGGCATAAGGTGACACTAATTTAGGACTGTCACAGTTCTTTATGCAATAAAAGTTGTACATTACTTATATTATCACTTTAAGTATAAAGCATTATGACCTTAATAATTCCCAAGGTATATCCTATGTATCTACTGTATGTAGTGAAATTTCGAGCTCTTGAGGATCTGTCTTCTCCTGAGCTTCTATTTTGCTCTGTCTTTGGGAGGACAGGAATGAAAAATCGTTCAAGTGAAAATATTAGTAAAATCTTAGATGAGATCGATTTACTGATTTTTATGCACAATGTGTAGAACTGCCAGCAGATTCTGGGACTGTGCCCATTAATACATACTTAGGCTATGTAGGATTTTGTCTTAATATGCTCAGTCTTTATTTATGTAAAGCATAACTCTGAATCCATTTGAGTAATATACATTTAGCACAAGCAGAGTTGTAGGCTGGCGTTATTAAAATGCATAGAGCCGACATCCTGGGCTTCTGCTGAAATATGCTTTTAATTGAAGCAGAATTATGGCGATATATTACCCACGTGAGTCTGATTATAGCACAGCATTGGCTGTGTGGTAGCTCTTTGCTCTGTAAGAACTGTGTGGTAGCTCATATGTTGTGGTTAGGCATTTAAATATTCTATAGTATGTATATTTGAATTGTTTGATTTAGAGTTATCTAAGCATATGTTATCTTGTGGAAGATGCATCTTGTAGCCAAGTAGCTCTGAAAAGAATTTGTCAGTGATAATTATATTTACCAATGATTGAAGGTCATTCATAAAAACATACATTGTTTAATAGAAGCTCTACTTCTATTTGAGCTTTTGGAATAAAAAATAGCAGGAATAAAGGAAACATTCCTTGAAAGTACTTTTTGTTTACTTTTATAATTTTATTAAATTATAATTCACACTTTCTATAATAGGTCTAGGGAAAAATAGTTAATAGACACCAACATTTCTCTATAGATCAAATCTTAATATTCAAAAATAGCCTAAAATGATCAACATCAATGAGTATACTAATGAAGCCTTGATTTTCTAATTTCAGCCTGCAAAAGGAGGTCTTTGGGGCATGATAATGTGGTAACATATGCTATCTGTTTTAATAAGTAATGTTCAGACAAGAAATGGTGCCTGATACTAATGCATTTTGAAGTCCTTGGTAAGGTTTCCTTTCCTACTGTATGTTATCATATTTAGTGTCCGCAAACAAAGATGAACTGGGTAGTGATGATAGAAAGGTTTCTCTTCGTGCCAATTATTGGCTCCCATTCCACTAATGTAGGGGCTTTCTCTTTTTATTTATGTATTTTAATTAACAACTACATTTAAAATATTTGCCACATAAATATATAACCTGGTCCTAGTAATTTCAGTTTATGCTGTTTTTACAAAGGCAGCTGCTACTGAATTTTGTATGTTTCAGGCTGGTTTTTATGGAAGTAGAGTAGCTCATGTTCTCATTCCAGATTAGCTGACCCCAAAAGTCAGGTGTCCCTTTTGTAGTCGGGAATAATCCTGCAATCATTAACTGCTTCCTCATCGGGAAAACAGTGTACTTGTTCTGTCACGTTAAGATCATCTCTTCAAGGGATGAGTTTGTGTGTGTCCCTGTGCCCCCTTCCAACTTCATCTTTTTTATGATATTTATTGCAGCGATGTTAAGCTCCTTTGTTCTGCAAGGCAAGGATTTCTCTGTACAGGTCCAGCCCTACAGGTTGATTACAGACCTGCGACCTGTAATTCAATAGAGCTAGGGACCTGTTTACAAAGTCCAGATTTCCTGTGCTGTCAGTTAGGGCAATCAGCACAAAGACCGAGAGCTTTTGGAACTAAATAAACAATGAGGAAAACATTCAAGGCTGCCAGTAACCCTGCACAGGTGATTTAACAGCGTTTGACTACAAGGCATCAGTTGCTGTGGATGTCTGCCGAGTATGAAATCTGACGTTCTGTCTTGCCACGTTCTGCCGACACTTCTCGGTGTGATCTCTTGCCGAGGTCCGCTGGAGCCCCTTCCGAGCACTGTGCTTTCACGTGGAGCCTAAGTGGTCCTGTTAAGACAGACATCCACACCTGCATTCTGTCACATGTTCGTGTCATGTGGCTTTCTGATATGAAGCATCAGATTATTTAAAATTGATGGATTAACTAAGTTGGGAATTTTCCCCTGATCTATGAAGAAAACATCTCTACTGACAAGTTGAAGCCTTTGAACTGTTCCAGATCGGCTTCCGTGTTAATGCACAGGCTACCGTGTCTCTGTGGAGCAGTATAGGCTGGACAAGCAGAAAGCAAAAAAGGATTGCTGTATCCTAGGGCATAGGATTTTAACCATTTGGACAATTAGTGTTTTTGTTTAAAGCCCTGTGTTTATGTGCTTTTAATTTAACTTGTTTGCTTTCTGATGGTCTGGATAATGCTTGCAGTAGCTGTTCATGTGACTGTTTATATGTTTCAAAGCCAACAAGAAACATCTGCGAGTTGAAGTCCAGCAACTTGGTTCCATCTAGATCAGCGTCAGCAAGCTCCCTCCTCTTACCTTAGCAGTCAAATGGCGGTGCAGAGTTTAAAACCAACCACGCCACGGAAAACGTGTGCCTGCCTGCAGGTTCCAGACTACTCCCACACACACCTTGGCAAGATGTTTGCCTGGAACGTCTTCATGAGGAAATGATGGCACGGGCAGGTTACATGGCATGCATCCCCTTCTGTGTTTCAAGGCAACTTTTAGTAGAGTGTCTCAAACACATTTTCTAGTCAAAGATGGCTCATTTTAAACCCCTTCCTGAATTTAAGTAAAGGGGTATGAAAAAAGAATAGAAGAAAAAGATTAATCTTCTAAGTATGTAATTGAGTGGAAAGCATCAATCTTGAACAGAAAGCCGAATGTCTCCAGGGTCCTGGCAGGTTCCACAGAATTTTGGGACAGCAGGAGTCACACTGCACATTAGCCACCCGAAGTGCCCCGTCACTCGGGCACTTCTGCTGTAGGTCCCCCAATCAAAATATTAGTTGTCTTCTTTTAAGTTTTATGCCAGTCAGATTAGGAGTAAATTGCTATTTTCATTGGCATTCTTTGACTACTACTGAATCCGAGAATCTTTTAATATAATTGCTGGGGTTTTGGATTTGATTTTGTGAATTTTCTCTTTATATTCTTTTTCTATTTATTGGGGTTTTTTTTGTACTTTTCATGTAAATCCACAAATTTTTGTATATTATTAAATAAATGTTAACATTTTACTGTGGTCTAACTTTCAAATATACAATTCAAGATTTATCTATTCTTGACAGTGCTTATGGTATCTTTTGTCTTACAATGTATTTTTCATTTTTATCAAATCAGGTTGTATAATATGAAGTCCTGGGAGGGGAGGTGGGCGGTTAAAGCCTTCACACATGTGGTGGCATCAAATGGAGTTG
Source organism: Varecia variegata (assembly GCA_028533085.1). Lineage (NCBI taxonomy): Eukaryota > Metazoa > Chordata > Mammalia > Primates > Lemuridae > Varecia > Varecia variegata. The sequence goes on along the minus strand of CM052443.1, from coordinate 2,945,721 downwards.
CCACCACATGTGTGGTTGGTTAAAACAAGGCCATGAAATGGTGTGAGCAAAGATTGGGATGCAGGAAAAATCGCATGCCTTACGCGGGAACCAGGGAGTGGCCGTGCGGCTCAGGAGCCCAGGAGGGAGCAGCGTGGGTTGCGGGAGACCCTGGACTCCACGTCCGAGGGGCTGGGCTTCACCTCACAGGCAGTAAGGAGCCGTTCAGTGTTTGAGAAGTAGGAATAGCATAACAAGATGTGTATTCTGGAAAGATAATGCCTCTGTGATTAAGAACAATTCAGAAGGACGAAGGAGGAGGCAAGCTTGGTTAGTTACAGAGTGATGGGAATCCAAACCAGGGAAATCTGGGGACATTTTTAGAGGTGGACACAAGAGGCAGCACATCAAGCGTGGAGCACGAGAAAGAAGGGTTGAAGATAACTTCTAGATTTATCGCTTAATAATTGATTGGTTAATGAGGTGGGACATACTGGAGTCCTAGATTGAAGAGAATGGGTAGAACCCAGATTTGGCTTAAAACATGGGATGTTTGTGATACAGATAGAACATCCATGTGGGATATCTAATAGTCACCTGAAAACTAAAAACTGAAGGTGAGACACTTAAGTGGGGATGAAGATATAAATTTAAGAGCTGTGGATATAGAGGGAGCAGTTGAAGTTGTGAAAGGAAATAGTGTTACCTGGACTGTGTAAATAATTCAGGAAGGAATCCCAGAGCAAAGCTGTAGGATCGTGGCAACACTGAGGGAGCAGAGAGAACAGCGAGCATTGGGGAGGACGGGTGCCAGGTGTGCCTAGCTTGCAGGGGGAGGTGGAGGAGGTACCAGCGCAATGACGAGAGAGGAAGGACGACTCCACAGGTAGTCCCGCTCCTGAACCTTCTCCCAGGGCTTTCTCAGTACAGTACAGTAAGAAGGAGAGTAAGGCCAGGTGTCAGGGCAGAGGAGCCATTAGGAGAGGAGGTGGCCTTGGCCCTTATAGAATTGTCCGCTCAGCATGATTGTGAGCATTAAAAAGCGTGGTTATCAAAATTTAAATTAAGCTACAAACTAGGTATATAGAACAAACATGTAAAATAATTATAGTTTTAATGTATGAAGAATTCACCTAAATTAAGAAGATATGAGTCAATGAATAGAAAAAGGACATGATTGAAAGATTTATGAAGGGCTGAAATATATCATGAAATAAGGACCCAACTTTTTAGTCAGAAAGATATAAAATAAAACAATTAGTGCCGTTTTTGTTTATAAACTAATCTATCCAAAAACACCACTTTACATATCTATGATGGTTTGTACCAAATTTTCTCAAAATGTGGATTTGAGGGGGCACCCTATAAAAGGACTAGTCTAGCTTAAAGATTAATCCAGTGGTTTTCGTTATATTTCTTTCAATCATTGTTTCAATTCTAGGTGTTACTTTAGGGAATCCTACAGTATATGCCAATTATCCTGTGAAATCACAAAGAGATAAATATTGTGGATATTACATTTCATTAAAATAACAGATTTTGATAAAGGATTGTGTTTTTATACAAAACCTACTTCCACTGTTGAGGGAGAAAAAAGATTTTTCCCCCCCCATTCTGAAAGAAAGAAGAGTGTTTTTAACACTAAAAGTATTTGAAAATGCCATATAAATAAATCCTTTGTAAATGATTACACAATAACTATTAATAATTTCAAAATGTAAAATGAATTATTCTTATCTCAGTGACCCTCCCCCATCCTTTTTATCCTTTAAAGGATCACTGGACACAATGTTAATGCTGAATTGTTAATTCTTAGTATTTTCTCCCTTCTCCGTAAGGATGATAGTTTCCAACCTAAGAAGACTCATTTGCAAGCATTAATGGCATTGCATCTTTTAGATAAGAATATGTTGTCCACAAGCATCTTCAGACATTCATTTGCTGAGCAAATCCCGCCCGAATGGAAGCCGAGACTCCCGCAGGAGGCAGTGGGGGCCCAGTGCTGCGTTGCTGGCTGCTGCGCGCCCTGGGGAGAGCCCGGCAGCCCCCCCAGGAAACACATGGGGGCTGTGGGATTGTCACCGTCTATGATTTCAAGGCCTCTGGGCATTCTTGACTCTGGGCAATCACGTTGAAGGTGCTACTTGCCTGGCACTGTCGAGATTTCAGTGTAAGGGGAGACCTCCCGGGAGCCAGCGTCCCTGGAAATGTCACTGGTGCTCGGAAGTGTGACTGCTGACCACGGGGCCATGTGACTGCTGATCACGGGGCCCTTGCCGCCCTCAGCGCCCCTGGCGGGAGGCAGGTGGCGTCGGGTGCAGGACACAGACGCGCCCCTTCGGTGGGTGCCGCGAAGGGCGGCCCGGGGGTTGGAGCCACGTGCCGTGGACAGACGTGGAGCTCTGGGCAGCCTGGAAGGACGTCTACACACGGTTCCCTGGAAGGCTGGCGGTTCCAGCCAGTAGTTGAGCAAGAGGATTTTGTCAGGTGCCCATTACTTGCTGTCACTCTGCTCCAGATGCCGGGGGTATCGGGGAAGCGTAGGGTAGTGTTTTCACTTCCAAGAAGCTTATAATCTATTTCTGGTGTCAAACAGAAAGGCTAATTAGGAAGAACATGATGAAGTATGTAGAGAAACGTTCATTCATTTGACAGAGGCTAAAAATGCACCATCGCTTCAAAGAAGAACCCGTGAGACTAGACTAGTCCGGAAAGGCTCTCAGGCAGAGGACACTGTCACTGGGCCCGGCAGGGCTGGGGTCTGGCCAGGAGAGGACGCGGGTGGAGCCAAGCCAGGCGCCAACACTTGGGCCTCGGTCTCCGAGAAGACCCGTGAGCAGGGTGGTTGCATTTCAAATGTGCATTGTTTTCCAGTTACGATTTTACTTTGCTGTAAGCGATACAAACTATAAGTATGCTCTAAATAATCTAAAATATATTCCATATAAAATCAAAACTTATCCAAATGCTGACCATGAGACTTGTAGGATTCAGTGGCTTTGTAACTGAGCTCTAAAATAGCACATTTTCCCGTTTTCCACTCTTTGTATTGGCTTAAAATGGGAATTCAGCATACAGCAAAACCATGTTGAGTGTTTGTGATGGGCTTCTTCACGAGATTCATCTAAGAGAAAGATGAGTGGTTTTGAGAGGCCTACAGATTCAGCAAGGTGTCTGTCTCGGGGGTGGTGATCTCTAGGAGAAGCATTTAAAACATGTGCCTGCAAATGTGGGGGCTTTATTAGCATTCTGTAAAGTTTCCTTCTTTTGCAACTTTTCCATATCTTATATCTTTAAAGGCTTGAAAATTACCTGCCTTTATGATAAGTGTTAACTTTTCTACAAAGCATTCTATTAAAGCAATCTAACCTCAAAACCCATTATTAAAATAGCTCCATTTGTAAAACACCAAACATTCTACAGTCCCTTTCTCAAAGCAAAGCTATTGAATCTTTGCTTTGTATGAAATTAACTTATCTCCTTCAAAATAAGAAAATCCAGTAATCATTATCAGAGATTATGGAATGCTTCCCGAGTTACTCTGTCATGACAGTGTCGGACACTCTGGACAGAGTTGCATTCAGTTCACCGCAATCATCAGGGACTTTAAATGCTCAGGTTCTGTTGCTGAGTCCCCGTGCTGTTCCTCAGTGACACGGGTGGCACTCATCGCCCCGGCCAGTGAGCCTGTGAGGTGGAGAGATTCCCATCACTGTCTGTGTGAGCACCACCTCTGCTTCCTCTTCATCACACAGCAGGTAGATAGATAAAAATATTGTAGCATCTAACAAGCATACAGCGAATTTTTATTCTAAAATGGCAAATTAAATCTGTCTCTGGTGGTTCCAAATTATGTAAAATAAAAAAGAAACTTTTATCCCTGATAAGTCTTGTCATTTCTATTCAGTAGCATTTTTTAAAAATTGATGAATTAGAACTTCTCTTCTTCCAAAGAAACTCATCAACCTGCTCATTGTTATTCCTGAAAGGCTTATGTCCCAGGTGTAAAGTTGTCTGAAAAAAATTTTTTACCCTTTATCATCATTTAGTTTTCCTAATAATACTGCTGCTATAATAGCTTTTTATGAACCAAGAACATGATGTTTTTCAAAAACCAAGCCAACCAGTTATGCTGTATGGATCAAAGAGAGCGAAGTGTAGCAGAAAAAGCTTCGCTATTGTTTTAGTAACTAATTTCATGATCTGCATCCCTTAAACGGCACACAAGTCCACTGTCCTGTTTGATGGTCACTTTTGCAATCTGAGCACCCCCAGCTTTTGCTGTCCCATGCTCCGGTCCTCTCCTTCAGGGCTTGCTACTAAAGGTCTTTTCCTGTCATTGCCCTTTCACTGGGGAGTGTGTCCAGGTTAAGGTAGGTACAGTCAGGTGTGATCACACACCGTTCAAGCCATCTTGCAACATACAGTATTTGTTGCTGAAGAATTGGTAATTCACTTTGTAATCTCCCAAATGAAATAGGAAGTGCTGGGACCACATGATAAAATTGCGTACAACAAACGTGGCATCCTGTGAGCTTCTTCTGTTTCTTTGCTCTGTTGCTAAGGCCCTACCACCTAATTAGTGCTCAGTGTTGTTGCTTTTGTTGATATTGTTATTTTGAATGATTTAATGAGTCAATCAGTCTTTGGGTAGTCATGAAGAATATGACTTTTATACAGAAGAAATGTTTGCCATGCCCAAAACTAAACAGAATTAAATTATTTAGTTTTGCAAACGTAGTAATCAATAGGGAAAGGAACAGGAGTTCTGGCTTTGAATTTGGAGAAGAGTCACAGGTGATATAGGATGTGCCGTGAGAATCCATGGTGGTCTCACCGTTTCTTCGTTGGCAGGCCGCAGGCCAGTGACTGAGAGAGGGCCACATTGGCCATGGAACCAACAGGGTAGAAATAGGAGTTTTGTGGCCATAATGTTTCCTGGTGGTATTGTTGTTGGCCTGATACTGAGCAACGCTACCTGTAGCCACTTGGGAGTTAGTAAAGATGAAAGGAAAAGAACTGTCTTTTGAATGTCTTTTATAGATGTTTTTAAAAATTACACCATCCAATTTTAATATTCTTCTGGTGCTTGGCAATTCATAACTTATATCATATTACTTGATAACAACTCTCTGAGATAGGTAAGTCATGTATTCTTATTTTATAGAAAATCAGATTGACTTTAGAAAGGCCAAGAGATTTGTCCACATTTCCATAACTGATAATTAACAGAACCAGATCTAGAACTTCTTATGCTCCTTTCTTTGTGTACCTTATTGTCATCATCACCAATCACAGCCAGCTGACCTTTAAGCTCATGCTACCTTAAGTGTATCTGTGAGGCGAGTGCTGTAAATATTAATGCCCCTGCGCACAGCAGGTAAACTTACCAAGAGGGAAAAAAGAAAGCAACACATCTTTTTAAAGGTAACTGGACTATCCAAATCATTCCTGCCAAAAACTGTCCTAAAATTTAATAAGATCAGTAAATTAAATGTTTATTTTATTTATAAATGTTTATTTATAATACATAAAATACTATTTTTATGTGCAATATTTAATTCATTATCAAAATTGTGTGTGCTTTATGTTTAGAGTTCATTTAGGTTCAGTATAGAAGTACATTTATGTCCTTTCTATAGGCCTTAAAACATAATTTCAATTTATTATTGTTCAACTTTGTGTTACCCATTTAACATCCAACAAATGAAGACTGAAAACCAACTATGTGCCATAGAGCTCAAAACTTAGAAAATTAAATGATGGTCGAGAAAATCCCTGTTGCATGACTAGTTTGCAAATATTTTTGCCCATTCAACAGATTATCTCTTCATTCTGTTGATTATTTCTTTTGCTGTGTAGAAGCTTTTTAATCTGATTAAGTCCTATTTGTCTATTTTTGTTTTTGTTGCCTGCACTTTTGAGGTCTTAGTCCTAAATTGTTTGCCTAGGCCAATATCCAGGAGAGTTTTCCCTAGATTTTCTTTTAGCATTTTTATAGTTTGGGGTCTTACACTTAAGTCTTTATTTTGAGTTGATTTTTGTGTATGGTGAGAAATAGGAATCCAGTTTCATTCTCCTGTGTATGACTATCAATTTTCCCAGCATGATTGATTGATTGCTTGATTTTTATTTCAGCATTTACAGGGGTACAAATGTTTAGGTTATATATATTGCCTTTGCCCCACCTGAGTCAGAGCTTCAAGCATGTCCATACCCCAGATGGTGCACACTGCACCCATTAGGTGTATATATACCCATCTCCTCCTCCCCCTCCCACCTGCCTGACACCTGATGAATGTTACTACTATATGTGCACATAAGTGTTGCTCAGTTAATACCAATTTGATGGTGAGTACATGTGATGCTTGTTTTTCCATTCTTATGATACTTCACTTCGTAGAATGGGCTCCAGCTCTATCCAGGATACCAGCACCATTTATTGAAAAGATATTTAGAATTGTTATATCCTCTTGCTATAATCACCTTGTCATTATATAATGATTTTTCTCTCTTTTTTTTTTTTAAATGTTCTTGACTTAAAGTCTGTTTTTTTCTACTCCTGCTCTTTTTTGGTTTCCTTTTGCATGGAATACCTTTTTTTCCATCCCTTTACTTTCAGTCTATATGTGTCTTTACTGGTAAGGTGAGTTTTTTATAAGGAGCATTTAATTGGATCATTTTTAATCCATTCAGCCATTTCATATCTTTTAAGAGGAGAATTTAATTTTTTTACATTCAAGGTTATATATGCGAGGCTTTGTTCCTGTCATATTGTTGGTTGTTTTATATATTCTTTGTTCCTTTCTTTTTCTCTTATAGTTTATTATTGTGGTTTAGTGGATTTCTGTAGTGGTACTGTTTGAGTTCTTTCTGGAAGTCTGTCCCTCACCCCTTCCCTGCACTGGGGGCCACTCCCAGCTCCCAGCCGGGGAAGCTGCCTCTCCTCCTTCTCCTTCCCCACTCTTGTGTCCCCTCTTCTCTCTTAGATAATGTACTCAGCGTGTGACTGTGCATTACTCTGGTTCTTCCAGGTGGTGGAGGCAGGCATGACATGCTTCTAGTCAGTCATCCCAGGCCTCCAGGGAGGGCACTTTTGACACAGTTCTAAGCTGCCCCCTCTGCCAGGACAGTTGCCACAGGCGTGACCCAATGCCGGTTGTTGCTTTGGGCCACTGAGAAGCCAGAACGGTATAGCAAATTACAGTTCCTTGACAGTGAAACAAGAAGGAAGCAAAACGGGCCCCATTTTGACTAAGGTCTTTGTAACCTTAGACCGGGATTATTCTAGACAGAGCGTATGGGATTTTAATAGCCAGCATCAGAGTTCTAGTCCAGCCTGTCACTGGATTGTGGACTGATGTGTTTACCTGTTTGAGCTTCAGTTTTCTCCTTTGTAAAATGAAAATAATTTTTTCTTGACTGGCTCATGGAATACATGTTAGGGTTGAATGTGAAAGCGGTTTGTGCACTGTGACACCGTGTGTGAACACAGAGCATTGCTGCCGTCGTGGGGTCGCTGTGTCCCGTGCACTGGCCCTCCTTGCATTCTAGAGTATCGGCCGCAACCTTATCGTGCACAGCAGTTTCACCATCAGACAGACTCCAGCTGACAAACTGGTAAATATACGTGCCGTCTGGCGTTGGTTTTCATGCTGAAATTCTACAACTTAATGTGAAATAGGAACAAATGCGAGCTCTCAGTGGGAATATTAACGTATTCAGGATGCTATATGTACTACCAGAAAACTTTAATTGGAAACATACTGTTACATGATGTTACTCTGTTACCAAAGGAAGCATTTTGACATGTTATTAATATATTGATATGACACTACTGTTAAATTAAAAATTGTCACCAAAATAAAATTTAAATGCTCCAAAGAAGCTACGTAGTTAATACCGTTTGTTGGGCCATATTAGTTTCCAAACTATTGGTTTACAAATTATTAATTTATGAAAATTATATGAAAATGCAACTGTTCCAGTCATTGAATAGTAGCCCCTATCAATGAATGTGCTCTGTTTTCTAATTTGCATTTTCTGCCACAATTTCACTTTAAGCTACTGTTTAACAGCTATAGTATGGGTTTGGAAACATCTCCAGTTTTTGTTCTCAGAAGAAGAAACGTTCAAGCATATTTAGTTACAGCAGATACAGAGAGCTGACACCAAAGTCAGGTTTCCCTTAGTTCTTAAAAATAAAGATGGAGACACACACGTACTTTTGGATGAGTATGTGAATAAAGTATATATCTTGTCCTGTATATTGCAAATAAAAACCCTGTTTATTTTTCTACTTTTTCTCTTAGTTAATATTGTTCCCAAGAGAAAGAAGTAAAAAAGGATTTTTTAAAAAATGTGGTATGTTTATCTTTCTTATATACTCATTAACATACTAAAGCGGGTGAATATGATATTGTAATAATGACATTGTGTGTAAAATTTTTTAAAATATTAAGACTAGCGCCTTTCATGTAAAGCCATTTTTGAGCTTTTAAAAAATATTTTTCATTCTAGATGGGCAACCTGAATACCAAGCATTTTATATGTTTCATTGACAGATTAAATACTCTTGTTGACAAAGCATCACACATATATTAGAAACACATACTCCTAAAATGCATTTAGCATTGGAAAGTTAATATGCTTAGAAGCATTTTTTCAAGCTTTTAATCTATACATAGATAAGTCCAAAGATGTTAAGATCACATTGATTTTATAGCTCCTTTGATAGATGGTAACATCATCAGTGTCTGTCGGATTTATTACGGCAGTGTGGAGAGAATGGTGGGATGGCTGTCGTGGGCCCTGGCGTATCACAAACCCAGTAAGACTGCCCGTGGGAAAGCGTGCGCCCAGGAGGAGCGTCTGCGCCAGCAAGAGCGTGTGCCGGGAGGACAGCCACGCCATCAGGAGCACCACGGCCGTCACCGTTAAGCACGCTCTGTTTAAGCAACATGAGAACGTCTTCTTTCAGCGACAGAAATAAAATTCTTGAAGAGAAGAGCGGATGACGTGAACTCTGAGGGGATAGTGAAGCTGCCTGTCCTGAGTCCCTGTGGCCTAATTAAAAGGTAGAAAAATGTAGCCAACAAAATTAAATTTTAAAGCAAAACTAGAGAGAAATTAGATTAGAAAAAAAATTGAAGTGCCTAGGGATAAATTTTTGAAAATCCATTCAGGACTTGTACAAGGAAAACTACAAAACATCACTTAGAAGAGTTATTAAAAAATATTGCACATTTATAGGTGTGAAGACCATGTTATGAAATGTCATTTATCTCCAAATTGATCTATAGATTCAACACAAGCCCTATCAAAATCCTAGGAGGTTTTTGGTAGAAATTGATAGGCTGTTTTTAAAATTTGTATGGGAATGCAGAGAACCTGTAATAACCAAAATGATTTTGAAAAGAAAACTAACTTGGAAGACATACGTAACTGATTCTAAGACCTACTCTAAAGCTACAATCATTAAGACATACGGAGGCATGGAGCACAATAGAAAGTCCAAGAATAGATCCCTCCACACACACGGTCAGTTGATTTTTCAACAAAGTGCCAAAGAGGAAAGAATGACCTTTTTAACATATGGTTCTGGAATGTTTCTATATCCATATGGAAAAACAATGAATTCTGACTCTTACATCAATTGCTAAATTACCTCTAAATGGATCAAAAGCCTAAATGTATAAGTGAAACCTCTAAACCTTCTAGAACAAAATGTAGGAGAAAATCTTTCTGACCTTGGGAAAGTCAGAGATTTCCCACATAGGATACAAAAAGCACAAATGGTAAAAGAAAAATAATTGATAAATTGAACTTCATCAAAGTTGAAAGCTTTTGCTCTTCAAAAGATACCATTGGGAAAATGAAGAGAAAAGATATATATGTGTGTATTAGTGTGTATGTGTATATATATTTGACCTAGTTCTTGATTCCAGAGTACTTAACAAATCACAATTCAATAATAAGACAAAAATTCCACTTAAAAATGGCAAAAGACAATTTCTGGTGGCCAATAATTACATGAAATGGTGTTGAACATCACCAGACAACAGGGAAATGTAATTAAAACCACAAGGAGATACCAGTACATGCCCATTAAAATGGGCATTACAATGCCCATTACAATGGAGAAGACTGACAGTACCAAATGTTACTGAGGATGTGGTCTTCTGGAATTCTTGGACATTGCTGGTAGGAATATAAAATGGCATCCACTTTGGAAAACAGTTTGACAAATTCTTATAAGATTAAACATGTGCCTGCCAAATAACCCAGCAGTTCCACTCCTAGATTATGTACCCAAAAGAAAAGAATATGTCAATTCACATGAAACCTTATCCATGAATGCTCATGGCAACTTAGTTCGGAGTAATAAAAAGTTAGAAATAACTCAAATGTCCATCAGAGAAGATGAGTAGATAAACAAAGTATGGTCAATGGAATGCTACTTGGCAAAAAAAAAATTTAAAAAAAAAGTCCTGCCTTAACAGCACAGCTGAATCTCAGCAACATTAATCCTGAGTGAAAGAAGCCAGACACAAACAAATACGTACTGTATGATTCGATTTGTGAAGCCTTAGAAAAGGCAAATCTCTAGTGACAGAAAGCAGATCTTTAATTGCCAGGATGTGTGAGTTATTGACAGCAAGAAGGCAGCAAGGCACTTTTTGGTGTGCTGCAAATGTGCGATGTCCTGATCATGGTGTTATAACCACAGGGCTGTAGAGGTGTGTCAAAACTCAGCACGATGTGCAATCAACACAGGTACCTTTACTGGGTATAGCATGTACTGCATGTTATATATAGCATGTACTGCAAAGATTGTTCAAAGAGCAAGCAAGTAAAGGCACATGGCATTAATTCACCTATTATTTCCTTTGAAAAATCTGTGAACCTGGCATTTTATGTACTAGAAATGTATTTTTTAATTATAAAAAAACAGTTTGCTTTTCTATCATAATTATTTCACTTTTTATACTTTTTATTTACCTTCTTAAAGTTGAATCCATGAATTTAATTATTAAAATGATTCTCCTACAAATTAGACATCTAATATTCAACAGCTTATACATGTTCTGAACTGCCTAAGATTTTTTAAAATCATGCTTTATCAAATTCAGAAGTATTACCTTTAGAAAAAGTCTTGGCAGTTTCTGTGATGTGTTATTGATGTAGTTTTAAAGATGATTGCAGAGGTGGGGAGAGGCAGCAAACATCAGATGTCTAGGGTCATAAAATGTTAAGCATATAAAAATTAAACACTCTGTGCAGATTTCAATTAATTCCTCCTGTGAACTTTAAGTCCATCGCCAAATGGTGTACTTAATAGCTAACCCAATCACAACCAAGTTTAACATGACTGGTTTTGGTTAAATTCAGCAATTGCCAAGGGAATCTAAACTATTACAGCAAAATTGTGGTCATTAAAGTAAATTTTGTCTAAATTTTATCTTTTTTTCTCTTAAATTCCTGGATTTGAGTCACTTTGACACTCTTTCTGATTATATTCTGTTTCTGCATGCTATTATACATTTGAAACTGTGTGTCTGACAATGAAAATCTCTTTTAAAAGCAAAAGAATTGACAGGGTTTCCTGAAAATTTTAACCGAAGTTTTTATAACTCCACAGATGATTCGTACACATGTAAAATGCTAAGGTCTGGGTTCCTTTTGAACTAAATTTTGCAGAAGTGATTTGTGGGAAACTTTTCTGTGAGCTTTCATAAATGCCACATCAACTCTTCTCACAGAAGCAAAACAAAACCTCACACTCAACTCTTGCCTTTGGCGTCCAGTCTCCAGATGCCCTCAGATGGGCTTGGATGGGATGTGGGCACCACACCGCTCTGCGAAGTGTGCAGTCGCCCTGTGGGTGAACTGCAATCTGTTCTTCGGTGTGGTTTACCAAAGAGTGTCAACTGAGCTCGTGGGGAAAGGGAAGTGCCGATATGTCCTCCCTTGTCTTCAGGACACAGATGGCCCAGATACGTTTGCGGCTCAGGGTAGGTGAGGGGCCGCTGAGCTGCCACTCACCAAAGATGGATGGAACCTGAGAAGTTCCGAGCAAGGAACTGGCGCGGGACCAAGAGCATTAGCACGTGAAACCATTGTCTAATGTGCGAGTTCGGCTCACTGGCACACTGAATTTTCAGGTAGATTTTTTCCTAGTTTATTTAATTACCTGCTCATAACAATTCAGGCAAATCATGAGAAAGTTATAACTTGTGAAGCTGGGAGGCTGATCCCACATAGATGAAACATAGATAAAACCTGGAGACCAAAATCCAAGGGAAGTGGAGGGAAATCCTGTATAAATTTAGCGTAGCCTTTGTGAACACACACTTTTTCGGGTTATGTTTACCAGAGTACAATGCCTTAAACGGTTAAATGGTTCTGTTTTTAACCAGCTTACCTTTCTGCAATAACTTTGATTTCTAGAACTGTATATTTCAAGTGTTTGGGCACCAGTAAAATTTAGAGAATTGCAAATCTTGTAGCAATTAGACGATTTTATTTTTAAGATTAGTAATCTCTTTTTCAGTGAAGAGAAGGTGAGTCATGTGTGGCAATTTTTCTATTTAAAATGGGGTACTAGCATTATAGCATACATATTTTTCTTTAAAATCAATAAGTATTCAATATTGGTCACTAAATTTATACATGGCTATTCTCTAACATTTCCTAAAATTTATCCTCACCTTAATGGGCTCTCCATAGATATTATGCAATAAGTTGAGTTTTACATTCAGTGGTTTCTCCAGCATTTGACCTGTCTTCATTTGGGGCCATCACTGTCTCACTTAATGCACTTCCTCCACTTAAACTCTCAGATGTGTCCTAGACTCAACATTCAAAAACAACTTCCAGCCAAGGCCCATCAGAAGTAGTCCTTGGCTCTGGTTAATCTTGTCAAACAGTTCTGAAAGAAAATAATAGGTCCAAAGCTTGCTTTTCTGCATGAACCTCATAAAAGTTAGCACCCCCAGCTTACAGGAGAACCAGGAAAGCTAGGAAGGACATCAGGGCTTTAGTTCTTCCCCTGCTCACCCTGAACTGCCCCATCCAGTGGAGCTGAGGTCACGCGTGTCATGGCAGGAGCCGTGGTGTGGCATGGAGATGATGCACTTGCACAGTCTACAAAAAGAAAGAACGGAGCTGCAGTGAAACGGGGACAATGTGTGCAGCCTCACATGTGTTACTGGAGTCCTAGAAGGAAAGGAGACAAAGGAAAGGGTATGGAAAAAAAAAGTTTGAGGAAATAATGACTGATAATTTTCCAAATCTGGTGAACCTATAAACCCCCAGAGATACAGATTGGAAAGAAAAAAGGGAAATTGTTTATTTATATTTTATAAGGAATTTATAAGTAAGCTTGTAAGACTAAGTGAATTAACTAAATTTCACAATAGAAAGTCAATGTTCAAAATTCAATTATATTTCTATATGTTAGCAATGAACAATTGGAAATGCAATTTTAAAATACAATTTATTATAGCACTAAAAACGTTATCTTTAAAGATAAATTTATCTATACACCAGCTTGACATTGACCGGACTCTTTAAATTGATCTATTGGCCGAACACAATCCCAATCAAAATTCTTCAGGATTTTTGTAGTAATTTACATTCTAAAATTTACATGCCAATGCAAAAGATCTAGAATAATCAAAACAATTTAAAAAACTAACACAATGTTGGAAGGCTTACACTACCTGATTTCAAGACTTACTGTGAAGCTGCTGCAATCGGAACAGGGGAGTTTTGATGCAAAGGTAGACAAAGGGGTAACGGGTGGTCTTTTCAACAAATGGTGCTGGACTATTTGGACGTCCACATGGAGAAAACAGAAACACGAACCAGGGCCCTTACCTCGTGCTAGTCATAAAAATTAACTCGAAATGGACTATAGAAATGTAAAAGCTAAAACCATAAAACTGCTAACAGATAACACAGGATAAAGCCTTTCTAACCTTGGCATAAGCCACAATTTCTTAGCTAGGACACAAATAGTACAAATCATAAAAGGAAACGTGATTTGGACTTCATCAAAATTGGTAACTTCTACTCTTCAAAAGAGTCCATTCAACAAAATAAAAAGACAAGCCACAGACTAGGGGAAAATATTTTCTATACATATGTCTGACAAAGGACTTAAATCCAGAATACACAAAGTACAACTTACCACTCAATTTTAAGAAGGCAAAGAGCTAAATAAAAAATATGTAAAAGAAGATATTTAAGTGGCCAAAAAGTACAAGAAATGATGCTAAACATCACCAGGGAAATGCAAATTAAAACCATAATGACATGCCACTATACGCCCACTAAAATGGCTAAAATTAAAAAGACTGAGAATGCCAGTGTTCATGAGGGTGCGGAGCATCTGGAATTGTCCTGCTTTGCTGGTAATGATGAAAAATGGTACAGCCAATTTGGAAAACATTTCTTATAAAATTAAACATATACTTAACTTACCATATATGACCCAACAATTCCTAGGAATTTACCCAAGAGGAATAAAAGTATATGTCTATGCTAAGGTTTATGTATGAATGTTTATATTCATAGTAACTCTGTTCATAGTAGCCAAAAGCTAAATATCACCCCAATACCCATCAACATATGAATAGATAGATTATCCATAAAATGGAATATTACTCAGCAATAAAACTGAATGAATTCCTGATGCAGACGACAATACAACAACATGGGTGGATCTCAAACACATGCTAGGCAAAAGCAGCCAGACACATGGGAGTACACACTGTACAATTCTAAGTGGCAAAACTGTGTCAATAGTTTGGACACATACTTTGATTAATTGTACTGCTGCTTGTTTGATTCGAAATCGGATATTTCATATTTAATAACCTAATAAAAACAATGAAATTTCAAGGAGACAAAATGATATTCAAGTGTTATAGAAGTGACAAGCCATGGTTCTGCGGCTATGTTCATTTTAAGAATATGTTAGAAACGTTATTTACTCGTTGTATATAAGTGTTTTCTCTGTCTTAACTGCTTGTGTGAACAGTTTGAGACCATGAAATTACTCACATCCTGAATATTGTGTTAACTGAAGTGAAGGCTGGC
The DNA here is from genome assembly GCA_028533085.1 of Varecia variegata. Taxonomy (NCBI): domain Eukaryota; kingdom Metazoa; phylum Chordata; class Mammalia; order Primates; family Lemuridae; genus Varecia; species Varecia variegata. The sequence goes on along the minus strand of CM052443.1, from coordinate 2,930,637 downwards.
GTTTATTTTCAAATTTGCAGCCCTTACAAGGCAGTGCCGCTGCCTTTGCGGGAGTAAGGGGAGAGCTGGACAGGAAGGCAGGCCTGGCTGGGCCTGGCCGGGTGATGTGCATTTGAGTGTCGTGGGAGCCCGAGAGCTGAGGACGAGTCTGGACCAGGTCTGTTGCACAGCCTTCCGGAAGCCCGTGCGGAGAGTGACGGGTGTCAGAGAAGGGGCAACAGGGAGGCGGTTTGGAGCCCACTGCAGTAACCTGGAGGGGAGCGAGGCGTCGCGGACTGGGTCGAGGTTCGAGTGGGCAAAGCATGAAGCGGGCAGGTTCTAGATAAGGTATTAGGCTTTCACAGAAACTTGAACACTGCTCCTTAAGGAAAATAGTGTTTTACTTCAGCTCTTATTTAGTTGACAATGCTGTGTCTAGTTCTGGGTCATCTACATCTCAGCGTACATTAATTGCACTTCTATTTTCTTTCTGCTTTTTCTAATTTAAAGTTTTCAAGGAAATTATCAATGAATTCTGCATTCTTTGTTCAAGAAAACATTCAGGAAGAGGGTTTGGTGGGAGATGCAGAGGGGAAGTGATAAAGCTTTTTTCTTTCTGCCGCCTTTTCTGGGTAATTCTCTCGGCTGCACTCTGGCCGGACACATTCCCAGCTTAAGGGATGCGGGGGATTCTCCGCTTTTTCTTTCCTTAGAAAATTTTGTTAGATAAAAGAAATCCATATTGAGTGAGTGTGTTATTTTTGTTTTGAGTGTGTACCTCAAAATAAGAATAATTTTAAAGAATTTTTAGAAAATTAGGATTATAAAGCAATTCTTAATATATTAAAATTCTGTTTTAACCACTGTGATATGAATAGTTATGGTCTTCAGAAACTTTAAATTCTTTTGAAATACATGATAAGTTCAGTGCTAGGGATAGTATTTAGAAAAATACTTAAGTTCAGTTTAATACTAAACAAATAGTGTTCAGTATTAAAATGTTTATGGGTTTAGTGATAAGAGTTTGTTTATCAGACTGTTTAAAACTCTTCCATAAGATGCTCCCTGCTGGACAAGGCAGGCCAGCAAGCATTTTTTTAGTTTTTAACAGTGATGACTTTTGAGGCCATAAACTGGTGATTCTGGCCTCCTGTAAATAGTGGAGCATTTGAGGAGAAGAATTTGGAGTTTCAGTCGCCTTTCTTGATTTGAGAAATGATTGGTCACTTCTAGTCTTAGGACATAATTTTACCTATGTCTGGGCATTCTGGATGTTTTTATTTTAAAATGTATTCAGAAAAAGGAAATGAAGTCAGGAGGTTACTAGAAATAAGTGTTTAATAGTCTCAGATGCACAAAAGGAAGGTGCTCTGATTTCATTACTCAACCTTTGTACACAGGGAGAGAATAGCTTGGAAAATGATTCTTTTAATGTGGGATTTAGAATTAGGTTACAACTTCTGCTGATGAAGAAAATGTGAGGTTCTGAATGGACATTAGACATTTTAGATTAGAAAGAGGAGAGGAAAGTAATGAGTCCTATTTCTAAATGAATTTAAAAAGCAATCTGATTTTAGTTCTTGCAAGGCAGAGAAAATAAAATAAAAACTATCGTACTTTATTTACTAACCAATGAATTGAATTGTCTGCCTTTTATTACAGATATAAAGTAAAGACTATGAAGAGACAATCATTTTTGTAGCTATCAGACTTTCAGTAACATATCTCTTGTGGTTTAAATAACAGATAGTTTAAGTGTTTTTCCATTACCTTTGTGTAAATGAAAAATGCATAAAATATTTTAACAAGGCAACGTAATCCAAGGAGATTGTTATTTTGTGTTACAAATTAGGTTATTTCTGTCATAAAATTAAAGAAAAAAAATCAACGTTAGGACATTTCAGCTTAATATCATTTACCAGAAGGCACGTGTAACAGATTTAATGAGCTAGCAGGTCACCTGGATCCAGCTGTTCCCGACCAGCTTTATGAAACAGAGAATGCAGCTAGCAGTGGGAGGTACGCATTATTACAAGCTCTCAAGGAGTTACAAAATCGATTTCTGCTTGAATGAATTAATTTAGATTATCAATTTATAACCAGCTACACGAATCCCATCAACTCAACAATTCAGTGAATGATCAGGTTCAATCCTTGTAAGGGCTTCACAATTAGGGGCCTCTGGCAGCCCTGCCGTCGGCGCCTGCCCCTACAGCGCTGCTAACAAAGTTACTTGTCCCCACAAAAGGAAAAGGGACGTGTTTGCTTAGGTGTGTCGCAGAGGCGAAACACAGCATCTTAAAAAAATTAAGACAACAAAAATAAAGTAAACAATGCTGTAAATGTGCAGGTTTGAGATTTTTGTCTTTGGAACCCTTTTGATCCCGTGAAAGGGCAGCTACACTCTGTTCTCTGGGACGTTTGGGACATGGCTGTTCCCTTGGGCCGCATTAGAAAATGGTCAGACGACTGTGGCCATTTTCTTCTCCCTAAAAACCATCAAAGCAGGAGTCTAAGCATTTGTTTTAGTGTGAAAGGCTGGATTCAACTTCCTCCTCTTGTCCCACTTGAAGTGTCTTGCCTTCGCTCTGCCTCTGCCTACCCAGCTCTCGAAATAAAAATGCTCATTGTGCTCCACAATATGAGTCATTTCTTTAAGACTGTGGTCCCCAATCCCGCAACTTTGGACCGGTACCACTTCGTGGCCTGTTAGGAACCAGGCCACACAGCAGGAGGTGAGCAGCAGGTGAGCGAGCAAAACTTCATCTGTATTTACAGCCGCTCCCCGTCATCGCATCACTGCGTAAGCTCCGCTTCCTGTCCGATCAGCAGCGGCATTAGGTTCTCACAGGAGCAGGAGGGATCTGGGTTGCGGCTCCTTACGAGAATCTGATGCCTGGTGATCTGAGGTGGAGCTGAGGTGGTGATGCTAGTGCTGGGGAGCGGCTGCAAATACAGATTATCATCAGCAGAGAGGTTTGACTGCACAACAAATGTTAATGTGCTTGAATCATCCCAAAACCATCTCCCCTCCCCCAGTCCATAGAAAAATTGCCTCCCATGATACCGGTCCCTGGTGCCAAAAAGGTTGGGGACCACTGGGTTAAGACATTTTCCTACCAAATCTTAACTTGATCATATTACTCTTTTCTTATCCACTGGTTCCAGGTTATCCTGCTACCTCATCTTTGTACGTCTCCTAGCTATCATGCACATGCGTGCTCTCATGTAATCTTTGCCATATATGTGAGGTTTGCGAATCGAGTTCTTTGTCCTCAAGGTGAGGAGCCTCACGCAGCTATCCGTGGGACTCTTGTGCCCCAGGCTCATCGCTCTTCCGGGCAGGGCTGGAATTGGAACACAGGTCTTTAACAGAGCAGTTAAGAATTCTTTTTGCCCACAGGATAGTGTTTCTTGTCAGTAAGATTTCAATTCTCTTGAGGCAGAGAGAGTTTTTAATTCCTTTTTCTTTAGTTTGCCCATCGTAGCTCAGCAAAGGGCAAAGTGAAAACACTAAGTAAAATTGCTTTTTAAATTAAATGAAATTCACTCTTGCCTAGCCTGGGTCCTTCCCTGGCTCTCTGCCAGGCCTGCCTCCACCTCTGGCCTCCTTCAAGCTGGGACGGTCTCGTGTCCCGTCACTGGATGCCCTTGCTTGGCCAAAACACCTGTCTGTATTCTACTCTAAGCCATTTGTCCAGAAAATTGTTCCTCCTTTTCCGTATATTAGGCTTAGATAATTACTTCGATGCCCATATAAACATTTTGTCGATTAACAAAAGTAAAACTTAAGTGTACTGCTATTTGCATATGTTTCCCTAGCTTAACCCTTTGGGCATCTTTTTGTCAGAAGCCACAGTGCAGAATATACTTCTGAAGAAAAAAATATCTAAAGTCACCCAGTACATTCCAGGAAAATAGAAATATTCCTCCCGAATGTGCAAGTCTTATAATTCCTCATTCTTGAGTCATTATATTAAAGAATAGCAATGAACTCAAATCTCATAAAGATTGACAGCATAAAAGAAAATGATTTATATACTTTGATGGCTATAAAAAGAATCAATTCATTTGAAAAATAGTCACTTTAGGGAATACATTTTGATTATCCTTCCATTCTTAAAGGAATTGACCAGGTCATTGTAGCAAAGATGACTGCATTTCAACATTGCCACTTTAATTATTTTATAACTTTAATTTTCAGTGGGATTTGTGGCACCATGTGATACGGGAATACAGTAACTCAGTTCTGAGAGCATGCATCTGAACACCTGTGGACATCTAGCTTTGCCGGTAGCTAACAGATGCTAGTGTGTGATCTCCCTGAGATCACATTCATGAAATATTAGGCAGTCACAGAAAAGAATAAGAAAGCTCTTTACGTATTGATGTGGATTGATGTCAGATATGTCAAATGAAAAGAGCAAAGTGAAGAACTGTGGGTGCAGTATGCTACTATGTGTATTAAAAGAAAGAAAGAGTATGTACACATGTATTTGCTTTTATTGACATAAAGTGTCTGTGGGAGGGGCCACAAAACGCTGATCTGGTAGGTCCCATCTGGGAAGGGACCTCGTGCCTGAGGGCCATGAGTCGGAGGGAGACTTTTTACTGGATGCTCTTTTGTACCTGTTGCTCTTTGAACCAGATGAATATTATGTATTCAAACAAATTAATTTTTAAATAGCATGATATAACCCTAGCTCAGAAGATTCTTCTGAGTTATTCATAAGAGAAAATAACTCTGAAAGTGTTGTGCAGTTTGCAAAGGTATTATGATTGCAAAGGGTTAATGTCACTCAGCTGTCATAATTTGTTCTGTTCAAAAGGTTGAAATGGTCAGACTAGGCAAAGCATGATCTCTTTTTCTTGGATATCTTCAAACATCATCAGCCTAGTAAAATTTAGACCAGTGTGATCTTCTGAAATAAAATCTGTGCATGTGTCAATGTTGACATCAGATAACTCTGTCCTTGATGACAAGTGTGGTATCTTGTCAGGGCCTAAAGCAATAATTGTGCTATAAAGTAGCTATTTGGTTTAAATTCATAAAAGAGTCACCTATTTTTTATTTTCCTTATAAATCCCTTTTTTCTACATAAAGTTTATATACTATTAATGCAAATATTGTGGTATTCACTATTAAATTATTATATAATTAACATTTACCTGCCTCTGTGCTTAACCTTATGCTAAGAGCATTGTGGATACAAATAAGTATAAGCCAACCAATTGTGCTTCATCTGGAAAGATAATACATGTGTGCATAAAACGCTTGGAGAATGATTATAATAATCAGAATGATGACATCAACATCAAATTAAGGTGCTTGTAGCCTTTTGTATGATGCAGTAACATATCCTTCCAGATCACATCTGCCTGCCCCCCTGCCAAGATTTATCATTCATCACTTCCAGAATTGTCTTTTTGAAGCCCCCTGCTAAAAACGGGCCATTTTGGGTCAGAATTATCAATGACCGTCAAATGAGGTCCGATCAGACCCTGAGCTTCCTGGGCAGGGTCCAGCCTCTGTCCTGTTTACTTCTGCACGCCTGGCTGAGTGGGAAGGGAGGGGTGGGTTTCTCTGAACACAGACTGTAACTAACAATGAGTGTTCAGTGTAGGGGAGGGTCAGCATGAGTTGGAAAATTAGACTTCGTGAAGAAGGCAGAGCATGGCTTCAGCAATGTGTGTAACAATATAGAATAGAATCCCCAAAATATGAATAATGTCCTGTTTTCTTTATAAAAATGTAACCTTTGTAAATGTACATGTATCTGCTAGCGTGTTTGCATACAGACCAACATCCATACAGGGCTCTGTATGCGTCCAGATACCACATGCATCTGGACGGTTTGAATTATTTTAGGATTGTGTTCATATGCACGTTTTCCAAGAGGGATGGAGGGAAGGATGGACAATGGCTTGGTGAGTAGAGGAAGAAGATTGAGAAGAGAGGCAATTGGAACAAGGAATAAACTAAGCAAAAGCTCAGGCAGTTTGTGGTTCTGGGAGTCATGAAGGGAGTCACTGGAGTATAAGGAAGGTTTGGGAGAGTAGTAAATGAGACAAATATTATGATATTATAAAGAGAATGTCATGATATTATGAAATGCTTCTAATTTGGCATTGAACTGAATACCTTAAGGTATTATAAATTTTGAACCAGAAAGTTAGCATAGTTAATGGATATCTGTTAAGGAGCTTTCGCTTTTCTTTTTACAATCACAAACCATTGTTAGACAACAGTTAACAACCCTCTCTGGGCAAAGAGCACATTTTTAGGTTATGGAGGGAAAAATGCCAGTTGTTAAGGTACTACAGAGTACTAAAGTACTCATAACAAATAGAGAACAACAGGAATAGACGAAAAGGAAAACAATGCGTTTAACACAACACACATAACAGAATCATTCCTCAAAAGTTGTCTGAAATGCAACATATTTCCAGCCCTGATTTTCTATCAACTAACATATGAAAACCAGGAGAGATCTGATTTTCTGGGCCCTCTAATGTAGGGTGCCCAGATTTACCAAATAAATACAGGATGCCTGGTTCAATCTGAATTTCAGAAAAACTACAAATAATTTTTAGTATAAATATGTCCCAAATACTGTGTTATTTTCTATCTGAAATGCAAATTGAACTGAGTGTTCTGTATTTTATGTAGTAACTGTACTCTAATGCTACTGGACTGAATGGACCATACCCAGACGTTTGCAGTAGCAACGGAGAATTCACATTTTTGCAGGCATATTTTGTAGAGATGGAAAAAAGAACAGAAATTGAAATATGACAGGTCCTGTAGTTACTGAATCAATGATTAGACTAGTGGTTCTCACCTGGGGCGATTTTGCCCTGCAGTGGGGATTCAACAATGTCTGGAAGCATTTGGGGCAGGCAGGGACAACCTGGTGGGGAAGATGCTACTGGTATCTGATGGGTGGGGGCAGGGTGCTGCTGCACAGCGTGTGGTGCACAACAAAGGGTGGTCCTGTCCAAAACGTCAGTCCTGCCAAGGTGGAGAAACCCTGATCTAGACCTTAAAAGGAAAAAGAAGGAAAACCAACAGTGGACAGCAAACCTTGCAGGCTTCAGAACCAGGCAAGGAATTGGATTCAAATCTCACCTTGCCTCTGCAAGTCACTTAACTTCTCTGAGCCTCAGTTTTCTTAAAACTGAAATGGAGCGGTTCCTTTGCAAGCAGTTTTAAGGATTATAGAAAAGAAAATCAGTTTGCTTCAATGAGTACTAGTTCCACATTTAGCTTGTGCTAGGTTTTGGTCAGGGTGATGCAGCTCGTAGATACCACTGAGAATGACCGCAACAAATTTTACAGAACAAATCCTTTTAATAAAGGATCTGTAAAATTTGGATTCAGTGAAAAGGCCTCACGTAAGGATCCAGCAGGCCACATGTGGCCCCCAGGCGGCAGGTTCCCCACCTAGTAATCAGATTTCAGCTGGCAGGGATGATGTAGGGGGAGGCCTGTCTGGGACAGCCTTGGGTGACCTCCTCACGACCACTCCCCGTGCAGGGTCATCGTACACTAATTCACAGGCTTGGTTTGCCAGGGGATGCCACCGCAGCATGCAGACTGCCTTCCAATTTTTCATAGAAAAGGGCTATGTGTTTTTAAAAAACATGAATCTGTTCCTTCTGATGTGAGTTCTTTTCTGTAGTTTGATTATTAGAGCATGGTTAAAATAATAAAAAGAGGTTCTGACTAGAGATTTCTAAATGCAGATTTTCCAAGAAGCCACTGTCAATAATAGATTTTCCTTTTTCCTTCTTTCTCCCCTTCTCATCTCACCTTCTCCCTCACCGGGAGCCCTGTGAAGCTTTCAGGGCAGCTGTAACTGTGGCAGAAGGTGAGAAGGCAGGAGCACAGACTAGAAGATTCAGGTTCTAGTTCCCCATAAATCCCCCGTGAGCAGCATGACCTGATGACTCCCCTGAACTCTAAGCCACACTTACTCCTTTTCTTAGAAAGAGGTCAGGAATTCAGCCCTCACTCCCTAACAGGTTGTCGTAATTATTAAATGGAATAATAAATGAGAGTGTTTTACAGATAAAGGATGGCATTTTCACTTTCCCCTGCTTGGTTTCTTTTTAGGCAATTTGTTGGAAATTCAGCTTTAACAGCTTAACATGTCTACTTCGGCTTCAACATAGCATTTCACGCTTTGTTCTCGGAACACAAACTGCCGAGTTCTTTTTTGTTTATATCTGAAAACAGTAGCCATGGTACATTTATTAAGCAACATCAACTCAATATTTTTGAAAAAATAGGACTTTCCTGAGACATTCCAATTATTTCAAAAATTATTTTGAAAGCCTAAAGGTAGTTGATCATTGTATCTTTCACACTGAAGGAGTGTTTCCCTGGCAAATGTGTGAGGAGTAGTCTTCAGTTTTATTTCTGAGTTGGAGTTATACCCGAACTACTCAAAAATACCGCTATGACTCAGTTTGTTTGACAGCTTTGGCCCATACACAGAATTTGCTAAATAGCTCTATTGCCCTCTTTCCTTCAAGGAGTCTATTTTTATATTATTAATGGATGGGAATTGTTTGCAACACTTGGACAAGTTCTTGTAGCCTTGGATAGGTTCTGCATACTGTTTAGAATTTGTTTCAAAAAAACTATTGGGATGATCAGAGAAATGAATTTTTTAGGGCAATCCCTTTTCCTTCTCCCCTTTCCTGTTATTCCTTGTCATGTTTCTGAAAAGAAAAAAAAAATAGACTTCTCTCTTGTTTAACCTATTTTTTTTTAGTTGAATTTAAGCATTCCAGGAAAATAATTAAAAGTTACTTTTATACACCATGATGAATGCATTTAAATTGTGTTCAGGAGATAACATACATTTCTAACATAACAAGATGATAAAATTGCTTGACCACTCACTTGATATTGTTCACTCTAAGTACAGATACTGTGTTTTCTGTATCATGCGTTATTTTACGCAATCAAATTTAAATCAAATTCTTGTTAACACTTGATATGGAAACAGTCATAAAAATTATCAAGTAATCTGATCTTCAGGGAAAGGGACACAGAACCTTCTAGGAGCACTTACACACTGTTCGGTCCAGCTCTTGCTGCCCGTAGAGTACGATTTAGCAAATGACAGGGGGACAGTGAATAGCGCCCTGGGGACCTGTAAGAATCCTGGCAGCTGCTTATCTCTCCCTCTCCCCCAAAGGTCACGAAGTCGTAAAGCAGATTTCACAAGTTATGTATTTCTGTTTGTGCTGAGAAGCTAAAATACGTGTTTACCCATCCCCCTTCCACACGTTCTGCCCCGCCCCCGCCACCCCACAGCCACCCGGCAGTTTGTATCCCACGGTGCGCCACGGCCTCTCCGTGACGCCTGTCCTAGCACGGAGGGAATGGCAGTTATAAAACACGCTTCTTCAGAGAGCAAGGGGTCTCTGGGGAATACTTAGGCTCTTACTGTACTGGAGGAGTTCTTAGGGCTAATTTAGGAGAGGAGACTGCAGTTTCCATTGCCCACAGAGCTGAAAAGTAACGATACATTTTCCTACTGCTGTAAATTATCTCAAGGGTCATTCACCGTTTCCTGTGATGCTCAGAATGATAGGACATTACTCTGCTAGGGGAGCGACAAGCCAGAGCAAGGAAGGGCCCACGTCACTAAAACGAAAATGCTGTTACTGCCTATCTGCTGATGCTTCCTTTTTTAATATTATTTTTATATATTTATGGAGTACATGTACAGATTCGTTACATGGATATACTGCCCAGTGGTAAAGTCTGGGCTTTTTGGGGTAACCCTCACCAGATTTGTGTACATTCTACCCATTAGGTAATTTCTCATTCCACACCCCCTCCCACCCTTCTGCCCTTCCAAGTCTCCAGTGTCTACTGTCCCACTCTCTGTGTCCATGTGTCCTCATTACTTAGCTCCCACTCGCGAGAACATGTGGTGTTTGACTTTCTGTTTCTGAGTTACTTAGGATTGTAGCCTCCAGTTCCATCCATGTTGCTGTGTAAGACGTGATTTTACTCTTTTTTATGGCAGAGTAGTATTCCATGGTATATATATACACCACATTTTCTTTATCCAGTCATTGGTTGATGGGCACTTAGGCTGATTCCATATCTTTGCTATTGTGAATTGTGCTGTGATAAACATCTTTTTGATATTATGATCTTTTCCTTTGGGTAGATACCCAGTAGTGGAATTGCTGGATCAAATGATAGATCTATTTTTATTGCTCTGAGTAATCTCCATACTCTTTTCCATAGAGGTTGTACTAATTTACATTCCTACTAACAGTGTGATAAGTATTCACTTTTCACTGCATCTGCATCGACATCTATTGTTTTTTGACTTTTTAAGAATGGCCATTCTGACTGGAGTAACATGATATCTCATTGTGGTTTTAATTTGCATCTCCCTGATGATTGTTGATGTTGAGCAATTTTTCATATTTTTTTTGGCCATTTATATGTCTTCTTTTGAAAAATGTCTGTTCATGTCCTTTGCCCACTTTTTGATGGGGTTGTTTTTTTTCTTATTGAGTTGTTTGAGTTACTTGCAGATTCTGGACATTGGTCTTTTGTTGGATGCACAGTTCGTGAATATTTTCTCCCATAAATGATAGCAGTATTAGGGTCAACAGAACCAAGCTCACTTAGCCTTCATAAAGCACATTTATCACCTTCTGCAAGGCGTCTCATAGCATCTGATTCATCCCATCAAACTAATCTTTCAGAATTGAAATTTCACCAGAGATGGGCTGTTTTCATGATTTTCAAGTGTTTGTTTTATTACACTTAACTAATACTTTATGTGCAAAATAAAAGATGAAATATCGCCTCTTATTTTTGCTTTACTTTAGCCATAATCAACCATAATTTTTCAGGCATATGTTCCCATTTTACTTTATGTTGCAAAGTCTTGAACACAGTCCCAAGTACTTGCCCTAACTATACCTCATAGAGGTGGTAAATGCGCCTCTTCTCGGCTGCACTGCAGTTAGAGACAGCTTCTGGCATCGGCTGGGATGGGCAAATGACCTCAAACTCCTGAGGGCCCCTATCAGCGGTGTTCCACATTATTGATAGTAGCAGAGATATTGACAGTCTGTGCTTGGAAGGAAAATAGGAGTTTGATATGACATATTGTGTGTCTCAGCAAGACTCATAAATAATTTTGACAAGTTTTTGTATGCATGGGAAAGTCCTTGATTCAGCCTCCCATAAAAATAAACTTCTATTATGGAATGTATTTGTCAAGTGGCTGCTTGATGGATGGAGCTGCATTTACCCCTTGGCAGTTCGATGAGTTTTAGATGCACAGCTTACCAGAGAGGATTTACGGGCAGTACAGAAATAATTATTCAGTATGAAATGCATAATTCTTGTACCTGAATTTTCATTTTTTATTATATTTTGTTTCTGTTGCATTTGTGGTCTCTAAAACAAAAGAACTTGCCATTTTTTCCTCTGGAGCTATTGTTTGTGTGAGGGTTTATGTTGAAGCCAGTGAACAATCTGATTCAGCCCAGACCCTGTCCCAAACTTAGCTGGCATATTTTCATTGAATGTGTAGTTTTAGTTATTTTTCTTAACAGAGATTTATTAATATAAATATATATTATAAGCTCGTTGGAAAATTCATTTTTATTGAGATTGAGAACCTTGGACATAGTCTTATTTTTTTTCCTTGAGGTTATCGTAGCCATTTACTCATTTGAATACAAGTTCACACCCACATTTCTGCTACAGAAAACAGAATTCAAACTTAAATTCTTACCTCCTTAAACAAAAACCTTAAAACATGTCTTTTTTTTTTTTTCTTACAATTGCTTTCTCATCAATCATGTACACTCTGGCTGAGTTAGTATCCTTAAATAAGTTGGAAACTTTAGAAAATATTAAATTTCCATACTCCTGTGATACTGTCCAGCTTACTGCACTGTATGACTTGCTTTTGATGTCTGCTCAGCCTGTAACATCAGAACATACTTGAAAACGTACGTTCAAGCAGACTAAAGTGAACAGTGGGTTTACAGGAGTTTGGATTCTTTAGAACATAGTACTGCCTTTTTATGAGGATTTCCATTTGTTGAATCTCTATTTAAAAAGGCCTGGGATACCAGTGGAAGCTGTGGTGAAATTGTTCATTAAGGGTGGCACGTTGGATAAACTGGACCTAGGTACCATCTTTAGCAGGTATGTTCAGGTATTGGCCTCGGAACCAATTTATTTGTTGTGTCCCTTTTGCATTCCTAATGTTGTTCCCCCATGCTGTCTCTCATGTTTCTTGAGAGAGAAACAGATTTTAGCTTTGTCGATCCTTTCTATTATATCTTTGTTTTGTGTTTAATAATTTCTGCTCATATGTTTTATTTCCTTTTTTCATTTTTTTATTTACTCATGTTCTTTTTCTTCTTAAGTGGAGTGCTTAATCAATTCTCTAATTTCATTTCTTATATAGGCACTAACACTAAAGGTCCTGAGTTTACCTCTAAGTAATGCCATAGCTGCAACTTACAAGTTTTAATATTCTAGAATATTTTTAACCCTTCATCTCTAAATATTTTCTGATTTCCATTTTGATTTCTTCTTTAGTCTCTTAAGTTATTTTAAATTGTTCTTTTACTTTCTGATGTTTGTGGGGCTTTTAAAATTTTGTCTGCTTTTCATTAATTTATAATTTAATTGCACTGTGGTCAGAGAATGCCATTTCTATGAACCAATTCTTTGAAATTTGTTGAAGCTTGCCTTTTGGTATAATGGGTGAGCATTTTTATAAATGCTCCATGTGGCTTGCATAGATTAAGATTATTAATTGTATGGTTCAAATCATCTGTATCCTCACTAATTTGTTTGCCTGACATTTGCCAAATACCGAGAGAGGTATATTGAAGTTTTGCATTACAGTTATAAATTTGTTTATTTTCCTTTTATTCTTTGCTTTTTTATAGTCTAAAACTATATTATTAGATATAGCCATATTTAGAATTCTTATATATTCCTGGTAAATTGAACTTCTTATCAATATGAAGTGAACTTTGTCTAGAATGTTTTTTCCTTAAAGTCTATTCTATCTTATACTAATAATATCACTTTTATTTTGTTCAGTAATAACATGATACATCTCTTCCTTTTCAACTTTTCCTTAAGGTTTAAGTAGATCTCTTGAAAACTGCATAGAGCTGGACTTGTTTTATAATCCCATTTGGAAAACTCGTGTTTTAACTGGAGCATTTAAACTGATACATTTACTGTTAGTGTTTATTCATTTCTATCATCTTATTTTGTATTTCTATTTCTTTTGGCTTTTCTGTTTCTTTTTTGTTTTACTTTCTTCCATCCTTTGAGATTTAAGGTTTTTTTCCTCATTCCGTGTTTTTCCCTCCTGTACATTCTTTTTCTGTTCTTTTACATTTTAACATACATGCGACAAGTATAGGTGTTGGCAACACCTGTCGTCGTTCCAGTTGTTGCTCACGTAACACAGGGCCCAGCAGTGCCTTAGTCCAGTCTTCATTAGCCTTTAGCTCTAACAACAGTGCAGCCCACAACTCCTGCGCACTCTCACACACAGTCACTCTCTTCTTTCCCAATGTCTTTGTACCTTCATTTATGAAACCTAAGCAGTAAAAAATGCATGCATTTTTCCTTACTATAAAAATGAAAATGAACATTCACCAGTATTTTTCTCTCTGTCAAGTGAGGTCTGAATATAAAACATTATACAATTTTCTTATAAACAGTTTCATTACTATAATCTCTAATTTGTTAGAATCAATATCTAAATAATTGGTTCGATAATACTTACTTTCTGATCAGCTGTTACATGTCAGATGCTTTGCTCAGAGCCAAGGCATGTAGAATGAAATAAATAGCTGCTGCCTTCAAGGAGTTCTTAATCTCGTAGAGGAGGAAAGTATGGCCGTAGGTAATTACATACTACAACACCAGAAGTGCTGGGAGGGGAGTTTACAGCAGACTCTGTAGGGTACACATAGAGGCAGGCCATCACTCAGCTCCTTGCAGTTAGGATGTGCCGATGAGTTATGAGCTGCATTTTGGAGGTGTTTTCTGGAAAAGAAGAGGTAAATGGAGTTCTAGGCCAGAAGAATAACTCATTGAAATGCATAGGCTTAAAGGGAATAAATTTAGTGTGGCTGGTCAGAGACCCTGTGTGTGGGAGTGACTGGAGATGAGGCCGGAAAGTTGAATTGGGAATGGATTGAGAAGGGCGGTGCATGCCATGCTGAGTTTAGACTTGACATCAGCCTTGGGCAGAGGGGCCCATGGAGATTGAATTGATCACATCTTTGCAAGTCACTACCAGGATGTAGCAGATATCACTGAATGCCTGCACTGTTCCAGACACTGCCCCGTAAAGCGCTGACAAGAGACGGAAGTGACCATAGACCTTAGAGGCCAGTGGAGGAGATGGACTGTTGGCAAATCATCGTAGGGATGACTCCAGGTCACAACTGTGAAATGGTAAGAAGGAAAGATAGCAGGGATCCTGGAAGACTGTAGGTCAGGAACAGCTCTCCTGAGGAAATGGCCTTGCCGCTGCTCTGCAAGGCCGGAAGGGCTCCCAGACGACAGACTGCAGAAAGCTCCCCGGATGGTGGTGCTTTTCATGCAGTTTTCATTTCAACAGCATTGCAATATGTTCAGCAAGAAAAGCTCTTATGATTACTAATGCAATTGAACATTCTTTCATATATTTATTAGTCATTTGTATGTTTTGCTTTGTGAATTCCTTGTTCATCTTTTAACTTAATGATTTGTTTTTAAGATAAATATATATGTGTGATTTCTGGGTTTAGTATCATATATTTCTACCACAGGGTTACACAAATATTTCTATTACATTCTGATATTTTTGTGGTTTTACTTTTTATAAATCTAAACCTTTAACCCATTTGGAAATAGTTTGGTGTAAGGTCTGAGATAAAGAGATAACTTCGTTTTTCCCAAAATGGTTATTTTCTCCAATATATTTATTGACTAATCTATACTTTCCCTCTTTGATTTGAAATGTCACCTTTATATCATGTTCAGTTCCCACATATGTTTTATTTTCTCTACAGGTTCTATATCGTGTTTCATAAACTTCTCTCTCTTCTCCTATCTCAGGGACCCATTATTCTCCTCACTGTATTTCTATTCTGTTTTAATATTGAATAAGATAGGTTTCCTTTCCTTTGTTTCTTCTCCTAGAGTATACTTTAAGGAAATTGACATCTTTATAATATTAAAACTTTGTTTACAGAAATACTATTTCTTCCAATTACTCAAGTTTTATTTTAAATCTTTCAGCTAGTTGTTTTTCATATGTAGTTCATATTTTGTGGCAATTATGAATAGAATTTTTTAAATTATATTTTGTTTATATTTCATTTGTATTGGTATATAGGAAAGCTATTGATTTTTTGTCTATTTTTCTTATATCAAGCCACTGTACTCTGTCCCGTTAATTCAGAACTGATTATTTTACATTTTATAAAAGGTAGTCTCACATATTTTAATCCATGGGCAGTAAGTGATAGGTAGTGAAATAACCAAACTATAAAGTCTTTAAATGTAAATACCTCAGGGAAAATTAAACCAGGTATCATCTTGCTCAAATAACTTGATTCCTAGCTAAGTGTTGATAATATAGGGAAATAACTGTTTTTATGACAATGGATTGGGAAGAGAGAAAAGGAATTTTGTGAACAATGGCAAGCAAGAATAATAGCTGGCACTTACAAACACTGTGCTGGGCACTACTGGAAACTTTTCACAAATAAAAAATCATTTAATCTTTATAATGACTCTTATAAGACTGTTATTAACCATTTTTGTGGCAAAGCCAACCCAGATAACTTGTTCAAGGTACAAGCAGGAGAACCTGGATTTGAAGCTGTTCATTTTGACTCCAGAACCCAACTCCAACAGTCATAAGGGAATTTTTGGTTTGCATTTTATTGTTTTTGAAATCAGAAATCCCAATAATTTGTTCTGAATCACAAATGTGTTTTACAACCAGTGCTGTCTTAGACTTAAAGAAAGAGAGTAAATAAAACTTCTTGAATGAGAGAGGATGTGAAAGTGTCAAAAAGCTACAAGGCATGAAGTGGAGAAGACTTCAGCCGTGGACGTTAGGCACATTTTGTCGTTTTCTGTGGTGCCTTTTAGCCAGCCATTGCCCTGGACCCTGTGGCAACAGTCCAGTCGGTTTCCTTTCTCGGCGTGTTTGCTGACAGGGGAGAACCGTGGTCCGACTTCAGGGACCCTCAGTGTCTTCCTTGCTCCCTGCCTGGGAGACTTGCCCAGAGGAAGGCAGGATGTAGCACTCTCTGTGACTGGCCAGGGACAATGTGGAATATTCCAGAGGTCTGGGCAAGTGAGAAGGGGTAAGCAGAGATTTGTATGAGCTCCTAGTAGAACAGATGAGACTGAAAACTCGCTGCAGAGCCACGTGTACGGCTAAATTCACAAAACCACAACAGAGTCACGTGTCACCAGACTATCCGTGGGTCACTGTGGCTGGTTTTCTACCTTTTCCTGGTGAGTGCTAAGCGTGTGGCAGGCACGTTTATGTTTTATATCCCAGCTGCTTGCACAGTCAGATATGGTGAATTGGGCATGCTGGAAATTTCGATCACACTGGAGTCGGCAGCAGTTGTGTGAACACAGCTGTATTTAACAGCCCTGTGAATTCCCCAGATGCCTTTAATGTATACTGTGGTGGAACTTGAAGGAACAACTCCTGCCATTCTGCTGGGGTTTTTTTTTTTTTCAGACAGAGTCTCACTCTGTTGCCCGGGCTAGAGTGAGTCCCGTGGCGTCAGCCTGGCTCACAGCAACCTCAAACTCCTGGGCTCAAGCGATCCTTCTGCCTCAGCCTCCCGAGTAGCTGGGACTACAGGCATGAGCCACCATGCCCGGCTAATTTTTTCTATATATTTTTTAGTTGTCTGGCTAATTTCTTTCTATTTTTTTTTTCTTTTTTTTTTTTTTTAAGTAGAGATGGGGTCTTGCTCTTGCTCAGGCTGGTCTCGAACTCCTGAGCTCAAACAATCCACCCTCCTCGGCCTCCCAGAGTGCTAGGATTACAGGCATGAGCCACCGCGCCTGGCCCATTCTGTTGTTTTACCTGAGACCTTGGGAGTACTTTTTGGTACCTCCATCTCTCCCCTATGTATTAGACGAATACAGGTTTCACTTACCTCCTGTTTATGGATCTATCTAACTGAATATGTTTGCTAAGGAAAAGGCACACGTTTGGATAGCAAACCAGCCTTCGTCCATGAAACACTGCTCTTTTGTACTAACAAAGAATGGTCCCTCGTCAGTGCACGATCACACCTCCATGAGAACAGCACAGGTCGCAGCTTCTTCGTGTGGCCCGAAAGTAAGCTGTGCCTTAGCCACTGTCCTTCCTCAGCTACAAGTAGGACACTTGGTGGGAATGGAGCGTTTAGGAGACCTGTGTGGAATTAGTGCGTTGGAAATCTGAGTCTTATTTATTAAATCTTTTCGTCACTCTTGGTTTATGTTTACCTTTCGTTTTCTTTATTTGATATTTTAAATTTTCCAAAGTAACAGTGGATTTGTAACAAGTAAAACAACACAAACACGAGTAAAGAATAAGCTGATAACCTCCTCGGATACCCACAGATCACTGCTCACAGCTCAGTGAGCTCCTTCTTTCTCCCTGAATGAAAAATGTGTGTCCCTCGTAAATTGTTGGAAGGGGATGGGAATAATATTATACTAAACACTTAATTATGTTATTTGCTTTTTTCTTCCAGATCAATAGATGTAGATCTAATTATCTGAATAAGTGCATAACATAAAACAGAGTAGATATACCATAGTTCATTCAACCATTTCCTTATTCATTAACATTGGATTATTTTTATTCATTACTACTACAAACAATGCTATGTTAAATATTACTGCGTATGAAAAAGTTTTGCTTACAAACAATGTAAACCCAAGTAATAGAGAAAAATAAATAGTAAGAAAATATTGATCCATTTAAATATTTTTTCCAAAAATGGAAAATACTTATAGTCAGTATTTAATGAATTTTTGTTGAATGAAAGCATGAATATTGGACTTACTTTTGTCTCAGTATTCTTAAAATGTCAGATAAAGTCTACTTATTTTTATCAGCTGAATATGTCTTAAACTAAGATCATAATTACACTTTGAAAAAGCTTATAAGGGGAAATTATAAGTTATTGGGGAAATTTTCATGTATTTATTTGAAATACTTCCTGTAAAAATTAGCCCAATGACAAACTGACTTTTTCTGGTGAATGTTTAGGAAGATTTTTAAATAACCTAGTAAAATTTACATAAATATTCATTGAGAATAGTGGCATTTAAATTCATATTTTGTGTTTACATATTTATTGCATGACATATTAAAACTCTTCTTTTAAACCTGCAAAAACAAGTTTGCACCAGGTCATTGATATATTTAAATATTAAAGTAAATCTGTGACACTAACACTCTGATCCAGTTGTTTGATGTGGCAGTGAGTGCTCACATTGGAGAGTAGATCATCAATACATTCTATTTATAGTGTCTGTGGGCACCTGTACTGAAATCCATCTTCATGCGCTTTGTGAATTAGCTGAGGTGAACATCACAGGAACTTAAAGCACCGTCAGAACACGTAGGGTAGACAGCAGGCTCTGGGGGGGATCCATACTGTGCAGTGTTTAACGATTTATCATCATTTTAACCCCCATTTTGTTTTCCGGTTTTATTGCGCTTTGCGAAAGACTCATAGCCGTGGGTTCAAATAAAAACATTTCTTCCAAATTACTGAAAACCTGAATGAGATTGGTCGTAATAGAAAGGTTCGGAGCAGTTCTCCCCCCATGATCTCAACTGATGAGGCATCTTGGTAGAATCTGACTCTTCTAAAACCCTCTGCAGTGGAATAAGAACGAGGAAAAGAAAAGTCCCAACTTTGTTGTGAATTTGCTGTTCTGCAATTCAGTTTGTTATAGAAATATGAACCTAATTGAATAATATTAATAGAAAAAGGGAAATATAAATACCTTATTTCATGAGTGGCTTATTTTATTCACTAAAATAAACCTTGTTATCACTTTAAATACATGCATTTTTTTAAGTTCAGCTAGTAGGCTCCTTAGAGAAATGTTTTTGCTTGTGTGTGTGTGTGTTTTTTTTTCAAATTAGCTCAGTATCACTAATGACAGAAAGCATTCTTTTTTTTAGTGGCTCATAGGAGGCACACAAGCTGTGTCACTGTGATGATAGATGCGGAGCACCTAATTCTGCAATAGGGAGAAGGAACAGTGTCTGCTGCCCTTAGAGTTTGAAACTTTTTCTCCTTAACGTTTGCTGTATTTATTTAGCCTCTAATTGAATACACAGTCATTTTGCTGTGCTGCAGATCACCTACGTGGGAGTCAGGATGCATATTTAATGCTTGATTTAAAAAGAAAAATGGATGCAGTGACATGTGGGCAATTTTAGGAAAGTGTGTTCCCTGCAAATTCAACTAAAGGTTTGGGAGAAACTTGTTTTTTTCTTTCTTAGAGAAGATGTGATGTTTCACAGCAGGAACTGTTGTAGATCCATATTTATTAAGTGATAAGTAGTAGTTCTTTTCCTTTGCACTTTTAATGACAAATTGAAATGGCAGCAGAGAAAAAGAATCTCTGCTTACTTGGAGCACACCTTTCTTTCTTCCTTTATCCCCCTCTAATAAAAAGCTCCTAAAAGGTTTTGTCTAAAAGAGAAAAACTTGTGGCTTAGTTACTAGAGAAAGGAAAGCCAGCAGAAATGTTCCCTGGGATTTTGCCCATGAAGCAAGGTAGAAACAGAAGCGTTCACATGGAGTGAAATGAGTGTTGACTGGAGGGAATGGGCATGTGCTTGAAGGGAGCATGATTTATGCCATTGCCACCAACCTGCGTGTGCCCAAGTTCATTGCAGGGCCGCCAGGGCACCCCTAAAAACTTTTCTTAAACTGCATATAAGTTCTAAAAGTCAAGTAAACAAGTGTCCTGTTGACCTTGTGTTTTCATCTACTGTGTTTTCTTGACTGTTGCCTTTTATGGTTACAGAGAGATGCAGCCAGAGCATTGAGCCGGCTGCTCAGGCTCAGGCCCTCGGTGTGCAGAGCTCCGTGTCCGTGCAGCTCGGGCTCTGAGGGAACCGGCTCAGTGCTCTCTGTCGCCTAAAAGGCGTGAGATTGCAGGTCAAGTCCTATAGAAGATTCGTATTTTCTAAGGAAAAAACCCTTGAACTTTATGTACCTGCTCCCAGGTGAATAGTGGCATTAATTTTAGGTAGCCCAGTCCCAGCTTATTGAAGATCTAAAAGAGGGGTAAAAAACAAAATTTAAAAAATTTAATTTTTTTAAAGAGTTTTTACTTTGGGGTTCAGGGGTCTTAAGAAATTAAAACTTTGATGTATCAGTTGAGTAGCTGGTCACCAATTTAACTTTTTACGGGATTTGGTGTTCCGTCTATAATCTCTTAATGTTTCTTCCATTCAAAGACAGTCCTTTGTCCTTTTCTCAGCTTCTGGCTCACACTAAATGCCCCATTCTACTTTCGTTCAATCTAAGTCGCCTCTGCTACCTTCTTGAAGGTCAAGCCATTTTCTTCTTTCTTTTTCATCCTTTTGTCTTCCTAGAAGTAACTCTGAGTTCGCCTTTAATAAAGATGCACACAACTGCACATTCTTAACCAAATCAGGGCTTTTCATCCAGATAAATGATTCTCTAATCTTGTCGCTTGTCCACTTAAGTGGTCAGAGTCTTATTTCTTTTGACCATTTTTAAACCATCCACCAAAATAAAATATAAGATAAATGAAGTTAATGTATTGAGGGTAAGGGACGCATGTTACTGTCTCCATTAATCTTTTTCATTGGTATTTCAAGTACTTTCACTTATTTATTTTTTTTCCAAGTTGCAAGTAAAACTTGAAAATTGTTTATTCATAGTAATATTTTTTTCTTTCTTTAAAAACACCTAAGAATTGAATCTGACTATGCAAATAGTTAGTTTATGGGTGCCATGCTCCCACAATAGTAGCTCTTCCACACCAACGAGTTGGAAATGCCATAGTAATTTAAGAAACATACATCCTATTACCTAGTTTCAGGGACTGAGACATGGCTGGGCACAGTGGCCCATGCCTATAATCCCAGTACTCTGGGAGGCCAAGCTGGGAGATCTCTTGAGTCCAGCCTGGGCAACATAGCAAGATCCTGCCTCTAACAAAAGCCAAAGAAGAACTAAGAGAAACATTCTACAGTGAAAGTTGATGGCACCTGAATGGATTAAGTTTTTTAATTTAAAAAGTAGATCACATACTTCTTTCTGCATCTATATCTTCATATAGCAAGCTGTCTTGGGAGACAATACTAATGTCACCTTTTGCTTTTGCTGTTACTTAGAATAGCATGAAAGGGATATAACTTCAAGAATATTTTTGTATGATTTGGAGAAATGCTAAAGAATAGACTCTTAAAGTAGAAATATAAGGCAATAAATATTTTAGCTGAAAAATCAATAACAAAATGGACATAACAGTTATCAGTAATTTGATTAAGTCTGTATCATGTGTAAAATTACCCTCGGCAACCAGGGTACAGATGCTCATACTTATTGAAATGTAACACTCATATACCATTGGAAAACAAGCAGACACATAACAAGCTATAAAAAAATGAAATATTCCAAGATCTCCACTCTGTTTTTGAATAAATGAGATGTGCTTCAGTACAGAGAAAGAAAACAACTCATAGTTGTCTGAAGAATTATATGAAAATAATGGAGAGAGAGAGAGTGTGTGTGTGTGTGTATTGATTAATCATTCACAGAAGTTGGGGCTTCCTAGCAGATTGACAACTGAGTTATTTGCCCATCCCTGGTGACTGACAACAGGTAATGGAAAGGCCTTTAGCATGACATAACGGCACAGAATATTTCCTAATTTACTACTATAGTTCTCATCAAAAGCACCCTGGCAAAAAAAACACTAGATTTATCACTTCAATTACTGGAATTTCACATTTAGTTTAAGGAGACATGTTTCTATAATTTGACAGGCTTTTCAGATTGTGAACTTCTTCAGTCATTGCAGCTATCAGGGTAATCGGAGAGAGATATAAATGAAAGCAGTTGTTATAGTTTTATAACTTTTAATGGTGTCTACTGGCAAGAAATAAAACAGACCATAAACTGATGGTCTTGGCTAGGTATATTTTAAAAGGCCTTTCTTGTCAGCTTAAAAAAATGTTCAACAATCTGAAAATGGACAGCAACTACATTTAAACCATCATAGTATTATAATTATAAATAGGGTTTTTGGTGTTATGATTTTTTTGTAGTACCAGAAATCCTATATAAGGACAAATAATATTTATGAATATTTATGAATATTAAAGTGTAGATGCTTGTTTGCTTCAACACAAAGAGCTAGAGCTCCACACTGGGAGTCAAAAACTGATCTTTTCCTGGTTCAGCTACTTAAACCTGAAATCTTGGTTTTCTCTTTTCCTTATTTGGGACTAATTTCTAACTTCTTGAAATTAGTTGAATATATGGTGACCATTACATGTTATTTTGTACTCATTTAAAACACTTGTAGTTTCAACTTATTTCATTACTGGAATAATCACAATTTTTACCACTATTTGTATTACTACTGGTGTAGAGTGACTATATTATTATAGGTTTCACTTCAGATGTGAGGTGTTGGTGCCATATTGGACTCAACTACTCTGATTCTGACGCATATTTGGAAGCACTTTTCTTACACGGCAGGTGAAGGTTAATGGTGTGGGAAAATTAATTATGTTATACCCTGTTGACTTCCAACCTGCCTACCTAAGATATGGCGTTTAAGATAAGGATATTGGTAATAGTAAAGCCTCAGGTGAATCTGTTCTAATTGTGAGTAATTTTAATTCTGTGAGTTTTCTCTTGGTTCAGTTATAATAAAATTATACTGTTATTATCTATTTCTGATTTTCCTCCCAAAAATGACATTGACTTTATTTAATCCTAGCATCTTTTACCCAGTGCCACTACCGTTAATACCTCTATATTTTATCAAAACATGTCAGAAACGTGGAAGATAGAGAGGGAGCAGGAGCATTTGTAGCCACTGTTATCACAATTGCCTGAAGGCCAAGCAGTAGGATTTTATTTCAGCTTACCCGTTGGTTCACCAGGTCCCAGGAAAAGCAGCTAACATTTTCACCATCTGGAGACTTGGGGCTCTCAAGAGTAAGCCAAAATATAAAACTGAGTGGAAGTAGGAATCAATTCAGTCATTTTTTTCTTTCCACAAATATTTATTGAGCATCTACTATGTTTCAGGTACAGAAAAGAAAATTTATAGTTTTGTCTGAAATCTAGACAAAATCATATTTATGAGTAATTTACCATTACTATTGCTAACTTAGACAATAACAAGCATTTGTTAAAGACTTTGTGGTTTATTAAGTACTTTCAGAGATAGTACTCACATAATTAACTGACTATAATCACTGCACCTACATTTTCTATATGTGCTAGAAGGATGCCTTGTAACCTTGCAGAAGGCTAATTGCTCAGTTTTTAAGGGTTAATAATTTATGTGCTATATGTCAACCTAAGTGAAGTTTGAAAGTTTTTTTCTACTTTCCACATGACCCTGCCCTGTAGGAGGATTAGGAACCCACTGATTTTGGGGGTGGGAATTGATAGGGATGAAGTTTTCTGTATTTTGTACAAAGCAGCCAAGACATCAGTACTATCCAGCAACCGCCCAGCTTGTGCCATTCCTCAAGGGGATTAAATGGTGGCTGCAGTCAGGTTGGTGCATAATACGTGTCTGAAGGACTGATTAGCTCCGTCTCCAGGCTGTTACCAAATGCTCATGGCCAATCCTCAGCATATACCTGGAATGAGATGACTTTTCCTCCTTTCACCATCCACTCTGGGCCAAGCAGCCCTCGTCTCTCCTGGGCTCTCCCTGTTTGGCCCTTGCTCTGCTGCCGTGTTTTCAGTGTGGCCAGAGGAATCCTTCTGAAACAGCCCTGCCCACAGAGCCTTCTGTTCTCTGTCTGCGCTGTCCACCTGAGGCTACTGAGCACCTGAAATGTGGCTCGTGTGACCCAAGACCTGACCTTTAAATAATTTCATTTGAATTAACTTAATTAAATGTTAGTTAAATTACGTGAAACATAACCATTGGCTAGTGGTTATTGTATTGGAGAGTGCAGGTCTAAAGCATGTCAATTCCTGTTCCTTTTGTCACAGTACATAAATGTGGCTCCCAGGCGTCATCTCCTGCTGTTTGTCTCTTGATCAGTCTGCGCCAGCCACACTGGCCTCTCTCCTAGTGCGCAGACATGCTGCTCCTGCCGCAGGGCCTCTGCGCTTGCTGTTCGTCTCGTGCCCAGCCGCGCAGTCTGCTCCCTCACCTGCCTCCAGTCTTTGCTAAGTATCAGCTTTTCGTCACCCTTTCTGACCGCCCTATTTAAAACGGCAGCCCTGCCCCACCCCTGCAGCCCTCCATGTTCCAGATGATGCTATTCCTCAAGGTAATTAAGTAGGATTGATGAAATCTCATTGATGAATAATATTTCACTGGATTCATAGCTAGCCTGCCAGCAAACGCTCTTGGCTAATCTTCAAAATATATCTGAAATCATCTGAAACACTTTTTATTATTTAATTTGTATTATTTTCCTCTCCTCCTAGAATAGAAGCTCCGTCAGGACAGAGGTCATTCACTGCTATAGCCCAAATCCCAGAAGAGTATCTGGCACATCATAGGGGATTAACAAAGTTTTGATGATTAAATGGAGATATGGCAGCATAGCATTATGGATAATTTAGCAAAAGGGCCACTAAGCAAACTGCGATTATACTCAAAAGAAATTCTCTAAACACA
Source organism: Varecia variegata (assembly GCA_028533085.1). Classification (NCBI taxonomy): domain Eukaryota; kingdom Metazoa; phylum Chordata; class Mammalia; order Primates; family Lemuridae; genus Varecia; species Varecia variegata. Next base: position 2,905,718 of record CM052443.1, on the reverse strand, counting down.
GTAAAGGTGGGCAAGTTTAATCCACAGCAGTCTATGATAAATCAAAAAGAAAAAATCATTTTCTGTGAACAATATAATTGATATTTGAATAATATAATTATTTGAACAGTATTAATCAATAAGATGGAATTAATAGATATGTGGTTAAATTGGAATTCTTTAAAGACAGCATTAACTTCTTATGATCAAGTATCTATAGAAAATGTATGGCTTTAAAGGAAAATTCAGTAAGTTTAGGAAACCAGGAATTACCAAGTCATGTTCTCTGATTACAGTATGATCAACAATAAAAATTTAAACAGGAAAAAACCTAACTACCTGTACATATTAAAATACTTTCTTATATAATAGTAGTAAAAACAAGTAAATGAAAAATATAGTTGCAGACTAAATACAATGAAAAAGGAAAAACAAAAAAGTATGAAAAATAAAATATGTCACATATAGACAAATAGTCTTTGCCTGAAGTTAAACTCAGAAATAAATTCTCAGTCTTACATACATGCTTTTTATAAGTGGGAAAAGAGAGGATAAAAGTCAATTGGATCACTTAGAATTATAATCCACAAATGCCATGACAAACAGGAGTAATATAATGGTAGGGTATAGCCTGGAATACATGACCTAAAAAACAGAAAAACAAAAATTCATAAATGCGGGATAGTTTGGGTAGAAATTAGGCAAACCTGACAAATCAAGAAAAATTTTGAAATGAAAATTGTGTTATAACAGTTGGTAAGACAATGCTGTTAAGAAAATAAGCTATGTAATTTAAATAAAGTTGGCACAGTTTGAAAATGGCAATGCAATCATGCAGGAATAAATTGAGACCCTTTTTAATTTTCTTTTTTTTTTTTTTTTGAGACAGAATCTCGCTTTGTTGCCCGGGCTAGAGTGAGTGCCGTGGCGTCAGCCTAGCTCACAGCAACCTCAAACTCCTGGGCTCGAGCAATCCTCCTGCCTCAGCCTCCCGAGTAGCTGGGACTACAGGCATGCGCCATGATGCCCGGCTAATTTTTTCTATATATATTTTTAGTTGGCCAGATAATTTCTTTCTATTTTTAGTAGAGATGGAGTCTCGGCTCTTGCTCAGGCTGGTCTCGAACTCCTGAGCTCAAACGATCCACCCGCCTCGGCCTCCCAGAGTGCTAGGATTACAGGCGTGAGCCACCGCGCCCGGCCCTTTTTAATTTTTTAATGTTCTGAGAAGTTTTATGTGGCATAGGAATTGATGCTTTTGCAAGTTCAAAAAACTTTGGGACTAAATTTTTTGAGTGCACAGTCTTTGTGTGCATTCATGTACATTAATGCTTTAAATACTCTCCATGCCTTTCCCAGGTACCAGCTTCATAAACCTCACTTAGAATATAGACCTGAAGGGCCTTGGTAAAACATAGTAAATAGAATATTCTAGTCAAGCTCATTTAAAAGACTACAGAAAATCCCCCAATTACATCAGCAGGTTAAATTAGAAGATCAAATAATTATCTTAATAGATGCCAAAAAGAGACATTTGATAAAAAACCATTTTCTAGTGATCCTAAAAATTGAACAAAATTAATATGTTTGTATGTTTTCCTATTTTACAAAAAATCGAGGTAGCTTATATAAAAATACCTAAATACATACATAATACATAAAATAAAACCCAAATAATATAAAATAAAGGTAAAATTTTTATAACGATAAGGAACCCAGCCAGGGTCAAGAAAATGATTTCCTTTACTCGGTGTAAATCACCTGGCAGCCTAAGTCAAGACTGTGCACGGTAGACCCGCGGTTTCTGTTACCCGTAAGGTCCAAAAATACTAAATGGAAAATACCAGAAACAATGTTCTAAATCGTTTTTTATATTGTTTTAAGTTACACACAGTTCTGAGCAGCATGACAAAATCTCGCTGCATCCTGCTCTTTCCGGCCCAGACGTGAATCATCCCTTTGTCCAGTGTCCTGTCCTCGCAGTGTGGGCTCCCTGCCTGGGAGTCACTTGGCAGCTGTCTGGGACGTCAGATCGCCTGTGTTGGAATCGCAGCACTTGTGTTCAAGTCACCGTATTTTTTACTTCATTATGGCCCCACGGCACAAGAGTAGTGATGCTCGCGTATTACTATAATTGTTCTATTTTATTACCAGTTATTTTTGTTGATCTCTTACTGTGCCTACTTTTAAATTAAGCTTTATCATAGGTATATATGTATGGATAGGAAAAACGTTAGTGTGTATCGGGCTCGCCACTGAATGTGGTTTCAGGGATGTGGCATCCACTGGGAGTCATGGAGCATCTTCCCCGAGAATAAGGGGACCACTGTGCTGGGAAACATTCCCCTTGGAATCAAGAGCAAGACTGTATGCAATCACCATTACTGTTTTAAATAGTTCTGAAAGTTCTGGTTAATAAAAAACAAAACTAAAACCAAGAAAGTATGTCTAGGTATTGGAAAGAGGAAAGTTATTATTTGCTTGTAATTTGTTCTATGCCTAGAAAATTCTGTGAGAATTTAAAAACTATGAAATTAATAGCTGAGTAAAATGGCTGAATATAAGATTAATATACAAAAATGAAGAGCCTCCCTATGTTGTAGCTATAACCAATTAGAAGAATACTAGAGGAAAAATTCCATTCATAATTCTAACAAAGATAAAGAATAGATAACTGTGTCCATACCCATTTTTAAAATTATTCCTATATTTGGAAAACCAAGTTTTTGGGAATGGACAATGAATTGAAATATTCAGTGTCTCGGAATGGAAAGATAATCATTCTTGCTAATCTCATTTATGGATATAATCCTAATAAAAACCTGAACAGAAGAACTGCAGTTAGAAGATGCAAAAGCACATTTACGATAATAAGCCAGCGAGCTGTGGCTGCAGGATTGCAGTCCCTGTCACTGTCATTACTGAGTGCTCTCTGCACACCAGACTTTGAGCCCAGAGGCTGTATGGATTTCATCTCATTTCATTCTCACACCAGCCGCAGGAGGTATCCTCCCCTTTTAAGCTGAGAAAACTGAGCCCTGCCTGAGTTCTATCTAATGACAGAACCAAGATTTGAAGCTAAGTACATCTGATTTTAAAGCTCTGAGAAAATGTAAAAGAGCAACAGCTCAAGTAGATTAATCAAAGGCAAACTCCATTATATGCAATCAATTAACATGTATATTTTTGTGTATCTAAGTATAAACACACACACCGCTATTCTTAAAGCAGACTAACAAATCAATGTAGAAAGGAAATACTATTTAATATTTAATAAATTGTGTGAGACTCATCAGGATAGCAATTTGACCAAGAAATCAATTTAGATTTTTATTGGACACAGTTCACAAAGATAAATGTTGATGCACTAAAGAGTTAAATATAAAAATAAAATTGTAAGTATTTATACAGAAATAGAATTTAGCCAAAATACTCATGAGAGAACTTTCTCAGAATTTGAATGAAAGAAACAACAAAGAACAGATTAATAGATGTAGCTGTACAATAAGCTAAATTCTGAATGTCAAAAGTTCCCAAAATAAAGAGGCAACTAAAACACTGAGAAAAAAAATATTTTCATCAAATAACACATTAAATTGTGTATCTTTTTATATAAAGAGCTCATATAAATCAACAGGAAGAATACTACAAACTCAATAAAGAAATAGGTAAATAAAGATGACAAATCACTCCTAAAATAGAAAATAGAACTTTTATAAACATCTGGAAAGGTATTCACTATCACTAGTAATTAAACAAATGCAAACTTTTTTTAAAAAAGAAAACACATGCCTTTTGTCTATCAAATTAGCGTAAGAAAAATACGTAAACAGCTTGGTGAAATGTGCATCTACTGCTGGTAATGGTTTTAATTGGTTCTAATTTTTTTGGAAAATAACTTGATGATATGAATCAAGTGCCTTAAAATTTTTCTTATCCTTTGATACGAGAGAGATTTTCACAGTGCCATTTACTGACAGTAGCATAAACATCCAAGGGTGGGGCCACAGGACAGTCACTTTGAGCACCGTCCCACTGTTGAGTCAGCTGCATTGCATGGTGGTTCACAGTGGCAGTCCCCAGCCTTTTTGGCCCCAGGGACGGGTTTCATGGAAGACGATTCCATGGAAGACTGGGGTCAGGTGAGATGGTTTCAGGATGATTCAAGCACATTACATTTATTGTGCAGTCAAACCTCTCTGCTGATGATAATCTGTATTTGCAGCCGCTCCCCAGCACTAGCTAGCATCACCCCCTCAGCTCCACCTCAGATCACCAGGCATTAGATTCTCATAAGGAGCCGCAACCCAGATCCCTCCATGCGCAGTTTACAGTAGGGTTCCTGCTCCTATGAGAATCTAATGCTGCTGCTGATCTGACGGGAGGTGGAGCTCAGGCGGTGATGAGAGTGATGGGGAGCGGCTGTACACACAGATGAAGCATCCTTCACTTGCCCACTGCTCACCTCCTGCTGTGCGGCCCGGTTCCTAAGGAGCCTTGGATGGGTAGCATCTGTGGCCAGGGGTTGGAGACCACAGGTTTAGAGCACAACTCAGTAGTCAGACAGGCCTGGGTTTAAAGTTTAGATACATCATTTCACAGTTACATGCCCCAGGGCAATAGCCTAACCTCTCTAAACTTGAATTTACTCATGTCAGACAGTGATAATAGTAGAATGTACCATCTAAGAGTAGAGGAATAAAATAATACATGTAAAAATTACCACTTAGCATATGTCATAGAATAAGCCTTGAACTATTAATATGCTATCATTAATTATAATTAACTGATATAATTATTATAAACTGATATTAGTGGTATATTCATAATTATAATTAATAATATGTATCTTATATGTAATATAATTAACAATGTATCATATATAAGTATAATTAATTAATAACTAATTGTAGCTAACTTCAATAGCCCACTAAGTAAATCACAGGGTAAATTAGTTAAATTCTTGGGGTCCCACTAATTAGAACTGCCCTCTGTTTAACTGCTGACAGCTGACCTCTTCCTCCTGACTTACCTCCTTCCTCCCAGAGCAGCCAGGAGTTAGCTTTCTTGGGTCAGTATTACTTCTGTTTTGAGAGCTTTCTGTGATTGGGAGATGCACAGGCGCCACAGCTAAGGAATCACGCTCGTGAAATGTCAACTACTCTGGCTATCTGAACACCTATCTGAGTGCAGGTATTGGTGATGCGAAGTGATTAGTCATTCTCTACGTTCGCTAGAACCTCCCTTAACATGGAAACTCTTTATTAGATTTCCTCCTTTAGCTCACCTGATGTGTGACTGTTGCAGTTGGAATAGTTCAAAATTAGATCTCCTGTGATGTGCTGGTCTGTGGTTGGCTGGATGGTTTTGGTCAATCCATAACATACATTGGCACTCTCTTTTCGGAAAGCACTATGCTAAGTTACTGAGCCAGTTGTGATTCAAGGCCTAGGTTTGGGGAAGAAAAAAGGTGGGCATGTAGGAATCTCAAGCTTTTCCTCACAACTGATTGTCTAACAGAGAAGCTGAGGACTATGGCACAAATGTAATCTCATGATCAAAAGATGTGAATTCATGATTAAGTTTGAAAATAAAATTTTGTTTGTGGCCTTTGGTATTACCTCAAAGAAATTAGCCCATTGGGAGGGTTTAAGTTATGTTTCCAAGAACCTCCTTCTTGGGTCTCTTAAAAACAGCCTGAAACCGGTATGCTGGTTTCAGATGTGTATTTGAAACTCTAATTTGTTAATAGGGCAGAGTATTTAAGCAATAGTATTGAGAAAGAATTCCGTTAGGGCTGATTAACTTGTGTGCAGATAAAATTCCTTTATCATTTATGTCTTTTGATTAATTCATTATATATTCCTATCTTTAATCACACCACATAGAAAAATTACCTAAAGGATACAGAAGAAAATGCACTGACGTTTTCTCTCCATGTTAAGTCAAGATAGTGAAATAATGTAGTGTGAAATTCCAAGATAGTATCTCCAAATGAGCCAACACTTCTTGTGACCTGTTAACCATGTTCGTTTTCAAATGTGCTATCTTATTCTGAATATTTTACTTTTTATTAAACATTCCCACTAGTAATTTTGAAAATTTAGTTTAAAGGGTGATAAATTTAAAGGTCTGTGTAATGGTGTGCATTTTTAAAGGAATTATCTCGAATAATTTCATCTCACAGGCATGTACTACTATGGCAGATGTTTGCAAATCTTGGTTTAAAACTGATTGAAGTATTTTAAGAAAACTGAAATAATGTCAGTGGTAAAATTTATTTTACCAAGTGCAGATGTAAGACATCAAGTTCTCAGACTGATGGCAGAATTAACAAAAAACACCATCTGGTTCAATAATTATCTGAAAATACCCATATTCTTGGATTTGTTTAATACCACTTAGTTCCCAGCTTTATTTTATCTTAGTTTGCACACCAACCAGACTAGGTTGTACAAAACGGAGACTGTTTCCATCTGATCATTTTAAAAAATGTGTGTTTGCATGAATAATGAATCTTTGAATTGTTACTAAACAAGCAAATTATTTGCGTATGTGTCACATCGGTTATCAAGTTTGCACATGTGACAGCTTCAACAGCCGTCACGTAAAATGCATAGAGCTTGTAACCATATGTTTTTGCTTGACAAAAAGCTAAAACTCAAGATCAATTTTCAATATGGAATGCACAAATTAACACTTTAAAATGCACCACAATATGTACAGCTTGGCAAAATTTGCAGAAATAGCACGTTTCTAGATATTAACTGATATCTTTGGATTCGACCTTAAGGTATTCAATCATTTTGATTAAAAGACTGATTTCTCATAAAACCACAGTCTGTTGGAGGCGCAAAGCCAATGACATTTGAGCATTCATATATTTTCATAAACTTTGAACAATGTCAGTGAGACACCTCTTCAATCTTGGCCACACAACAGCAGGGTATTCAATCTTTCTTTAGCTTAAGACAGAAAATTTGAATATCAGCATAGGGTTATAAATGTGGCGGTTCACAGGGTGTGCTCCATGTTGATTTTTAAGGAGCAGATCTGTGCAATGTATAGAACGTTTCACTTTGCACTCTTAACCACTGTTTTTCCTTCCCATCTTTTTCCCGCCACCTCTCCCCCCAGAGCATTATATGAAAGTGTTTTGTTTTTGGTTTGTCAAAGCAATTCCTCTAAGTATTTTCTTTGGTTTGGGGGAAAAGGGGACTGCTTTTAAAAACAGCTTCTCCTGAATCTACTTGTGGCAATTATTTAAAGTACAGTGATGATATAGATGCCCTGATATTCCTTCAACTTTTTTGTTCTTTGAACATAATAAATTAGTCATTATGCTGCTAAGTATTCCTATTCTCTTTTGGCCTTCTAAATGAGGTCTAGCAAAAATTGGGTGTTCTTCAAATACTTCTTTTTTTAGTTGTGTTACTCAGTGAAGAGTGATTATCTTATATGGTTCGTGAGATGTGCAAGGTTTTCAATTTGTTGTAAATAACACAGCGTTAAGTGTATTAACATCCACTACAGATAACATGTCTTTCTCTTTAGAGTGTTGTCTCGCAAGCAGCTTGGGCAAAAACCAGATGGGCTGTGAGGGGAAGATGAGCGATTCTGTCTTGCCCAAACAGAAAATGCGACAACATTCTGTTAAGAGACAACGAAGGCATTTTTTAAATACATTGTAAGACACAACAGATGCCCAAAAATGTTTACCTAAAACCCCTTTAATCTTGCTAATCTCCACGCTGAGCATATTCTTAATATTAAGATAAAAAACATTATTACTACTCATAGACAAAGGATATTAAAATATTTAAGAGATAGTTCCAGTTGGTGTAATCCCACAGAACTAGTACTTTATAACAGAATCTCCTTAGTCATTGATAATAGTGCATATTTTTGTGTTTCTGATTATTGTCTACACACACCATTCCCTAAAGAAGATCAAGTGAAAGTTCTGCATTGATTGGGTAGAATCCATTAGAAAAAACCATGTCAGGAGATATAGTTATTAATTTTACCCCTGATTTCAGTAAACTTTGCTTTGTCAAACACAGGCGTCAGCTGTTTGATTGACTAAATGTGCAACTCTTCCAAACCAGTGCAGCGTGATCCATTAACCCATTGAGCTAAGACATCTTCAGTGACCAGCAATTCTTACAAACCATTTTGAAGTGTAGTTCAAGAGATGATGTTGATTCTGCTGCTATAGTTTCCAAGTAACTGCAGTGTTTATTAATATTGTTCAATTGGCCACATGCACATCCTTAATAAATATTTTGAATATCAGCATAGGGTTATAAATGTGGCAATTCACAGGGTGTGCTCCATGTTGATTTTTAAGGAGCAGATCTGTGCAATGTATAGAACATTTCACTTTGCACTCTTAACCACTATTTTCCCATAGATCATATCTGGTGATATGATAAAAGGATTTCCTTGCCTAAGTTGATGACTGCATCTGCAAAACTTCCTGCTAGAGGTCCAGATCAAGTTGGGCTACATTGGTTCATCCATTAATTCAAGAGACGTTTATAGAGCATTGACGGGGTTATCAGTCACTGTGCTAAGTGCAGGACTGCATCGTAAACACTATCATCCTTGCCCTCATGGAGCTTGCATTCTAGATATAAATAAGTATAAAATAATAGCAAGTTATGACAAAGACCATGAGTGAAAGAAAGCAGTGTTGCACGCAGTGGCCTGCGACAGACAGTGACAGACACTTGAACAGGAATTGCGGGGTTGTGTTGTAGCTTCACTGTGGAAGGCCTCTCTGAGGAAGACAAGGAACAGGCTATTAAAGGAGATGAGGGCTCAAAAGCATGTCGGGCAGAGGTGACCAAGCACTGCGACCTCCAGAGGGAGAGAGCCTGGCCTCACACTCAAAGCCGTACAAGATCAGACCAGCATGGCTGGCAGGAAGGAAGAGAGTGCTGTCTGGGCAGTGGGAAGAGTTTTGGGTTTTCATCAGGGGAATTCCAAGAGCAAATTTTAATTTTAAGGATTTATCTTTTTTCTCCTTCATGCAGGATGGATTGGGAGGACCCAGGGTAGAATTCTAAGACTAATTAGGAGACAGTTGCTATAATCAAGATGCAAACACAATACCGTGTTGACGTGAACATGAGGTGTTCATGTTTCCAGTGAAGTGATGAGAAGTTGTGTTCGTCTTAGCCTCTCCTGGAGGAATCAGATTTTGAGTATTTATTGATCTGACAAATGGTATTGTGTTCATAAAACACGAACATTCATTAAACTACATGTGTCTAGGCCTTACTCTGGAAATTCTAGAGCAGGGCCCTGTGTTAGTTTGCCAGGGCTACCATGACAAAGTACGCAGGATAAGGGGCTTAACCGACCGACACTAATCTTCTCAGTCTCAGAAGTCTGAGATGAAGGTGTAGTTACTAATAAAATTTGCACAGCTAACATCTCAGAAATCAGAATACAGAGTGGCCCCTTTTATCTAAATGCACATAATATAGGGTTCCTTTTAGTTTGACTCATAAAATTCATTGCTAAAATGTTATTCTCTCTGTATGTGGTTTGCTACCATATACACATATGTACACATATGTGAATACGGTTCAGAAGATGCTTCCATTAGACTTCTGTCCTTTGCTGGTAGAAGTTCTAAGACAGTGTGTTATGGTATTGTATCTCGGGCACTATGTGTTATGAATGTTCTAAGTGTTCTATACAGCCTGTTTACCTTCTTTTTAGATTAACCCAAGAGCAGTGGCATGTCTGGTTTGGTTTCAGAGGGCAAAAGTTATCAAGACTCAAATTATTACCCTCACGGTTCTATTCTTCATCTCCACGAAGGAAACACAGGTGGCTGGGAGCCGTGTGGCAGGGCAGGCCGGGTGTCGGTTCTCGCTGCACGATTTCATGCTGCCCTGTGCGTGGCACGGAGGAGCACGCTCGCCACCCTCGCTCAGGACAGAGCGTGTGTGCGCGAGACCGCGTGTGTGCAGGGGCTGGGCAGTTTCATTCCTCTGGCGTCCCCATGGCCGCCAGCTTCGCATGTGGCTTATTGCTGGTTTCTATGGTTTGTTGCATTTTTGTGCAAACCATCGTCAACATCCATGAATACAATGAACAAGTACTTTAAAATGTCATACAGCTGCAATTGTAGTAACAAGAAATCTCTTCAAACTCAAAGTCTATGGTAAAATATAAAAAGGGCGAACTCTTGCAACAAAGGCTACTTCGTTAAAGAAACGATAAGAACGTGTGTGATGTACATTCGTGATCAAAACATTAAAAATACAGAGAAGAGTTATCATGTAAGTGCACAAATGGCAACAACGAAATGTTAAAAAATCTGTCTAAAAATATGTTAGATTAGGAGATAAAAAACAAGTAATCCTGGGAAAAGTTAATTTTGAAAATCACACGATCTTTTGGGTGAGTGATCATAGACTATTAAAAGAAAAAACATAAGATTATGCCAAGTTCATTAGTCTACCTGAAGTATGAATTTTCAAATTGCAAATATAAAAAGTTTATCCATGAACTTCACTGGGTTTAATAGCTGCCAGCAGCAACAATCAGAGCTATACATTAGATTTCACTTCTATCAGTTGAAAAGTACCATACATTATTATTACACACTATTATCTAAAGGATTGAGATTATATCCTAACAAATCACATTGTGGATTAAATTAAGGCTTTCACAGATTCTATCTGAAATATAATTGGGAATTATCTGCATAATTTGGTTTGCTTTTAAAATGTGAATTTTTGGAGAAATGAATTGTTAGCCTGGCATGTATTATACGTGCCACACTTCTCTAGTTTCTCAGCCTGATAAGGTATTAAAAAGGAAATACTTTAGGAATATATTCAATTCTGCAAACTTTCTTTGGGCTACATACTCTTGGCCAGGCAATGTGCTAGGTGCCTGGTGGACCCCAGCCTGCTCCATTTTCTGCCCTCGTGTCAGGCCCCCAAGCGTGAGAGCTTACCCACTAGCGTGACTGCCCAAAAAGCAAGGCTCCCTACTCCCAGTCCACTAAAGCACAGGGACTTATCTTACATTTAGCAATTTGCCAGTCATTAAATTCTCATTAATTCAAGGTCAGTTTAACCCTCTGGAGTCATGGGTTTGCCAGCCTGAAAGATGCGGATCCCCCGTACACACAGCAGCAGTTCACTCACCTCCAAGACCCCACACAAGACCCCGTGCACCTACAATAGCGACACAGATTGTAGACCTCATACATCACCTGTTAAGGGCCAGGATATAAAGGGAGTTTAGCTTCTTGTGCTATTAAATAGTATAATGGTCATCATTTTAAAAATAGCTTTAGGTAAGATGAAAACAGTCATTAAAGTGATATTGCAATGAGTAATACAATCACTGGATTTTAACAATATTTTCTGTTCTTTTGTTTAACTGATTTTTTTGCATGAACTAATCCTCAGTGGCTCTGCATAGTTTCCTCTTCCTTACCTTTTTCCCATAAAAGAGAAAATGGATCAATTTTTTTTTAAAAAGGACATTGATAGTCTTTAGAGTGTAGAGAAAATTGATCAAAATATTAATTAGACTTTTGTTTTGCTAGTTTGCATTAGACAGATGGAATTCTGATCTTTAACAGCACCATGACTCATGAAACTGCTTGTGTACTAAAATGCCATTATTAACACAACAGTAGTTTTCAGCAGTTGGTAATTATTGGCATAATTAAACATTTATCAAGAAACGAGTATTTATCATTCATTAAACTTTCATTAAAAATCCATCTTAGCACAGTCTGGATTAGCCAGTGATTTTCAAGTGATAACTTCTTAACTTCTGGCAGGAATATGGAACATTTTCATAATAACCAAAGTTATACACAGGGTAATGGTCCAGGAATCGTGGGCAATTACAGGGTTTCGGATGAATTTTGTATTGTTTGTTAAGACTTGGACCCAGCATGAGAAGGTACCTGGCAATATCCTTTAGGGTTTACAGCACTTGGCACTTTTTAGCAGCTGATTTAGGAAAACATGTTACCCCTGGCAAAGAAAAGTTCCTGCTAAGTAAGCTCTGTAACGATATTTACATAATTTAAATTCCCCAAAACTCGGAGTGTTTACATACTTTAGGGCATGAAATTTTCTGTTCTACATGGAAGCCAGAGTGGTGGAGACCAGTGGAATCAGACTCCAAACGCCTGGACCCGAAGGATCCCCCACACCGAGGGATCAGCCTCTAGTTCCTGCGCCTCTCTCAGAGCTTCACTGTGTCACACAGAGTGTGTCACTTGGTGTACAGTCAGACTGCAGTCTAGGGGTTGTGTTCAGATTTGTTGACTACTTAGCATACTCACTTCCCAGGATTAAGAAATTAAATAGCATAGCATTTAGCATGTGGAGAATTCCATCTGGTGGCTGCTCTCAACTCCTTTATTCTGGTTTAGCGGTTTTCCCATGTTAACTGCACACTGCTAACAGCTCTCCAGTCTGATTGTCCACCCAACAACCTGATGTTTGCTTTTGCTTTGTTCAGAAGTTGAAATCTTCTGACAGATTAACTTTATAGCCTTCCAGTCTTCTCCCTTCCCTTGACGTTAAGTTGGTGTACAGTGTCCCAGCCTACGGTTTAGACCTGCTGCACAACCCCAGTTTCACCCCTAAACACTCACTGGAAAGCTTCACGTTTAGCATGCTGGGTGTCCTCAGCAAGACTAGATACATGGGAAAAATAGTGTGAGATAACTGAGACTGCTCAGGAAGCCTCTTCACATACATGCTAGTGCTTCAAATCTTATTCTATATTCAGCAACTTAGTTTTTGTTTTCTCCTGGGCAAAAAATTTACTGTATCAGTGCTTTTATGTCACAAGAATGAATTGAATTTGTACCCTTTAGTGCAAACAACAATAGACAGAGTGGTAACCTAGTGGAAAACAAATAGACACCCCGTCCCTTTTGGGGATTCAGAGAGGTTCAGAAAGATGGAGCTGACGGTGGAGAGGTGGCAGATAAAAAGAGGCCAAAGCAGGAAAGAATCCTGCGGTCATTTATTACCATGCCATCTTCATAGTGTTTGCTGAACCAAGGTGCAGAGTAATGATTCAGACAAATGACGTTAATCATCATAGCTGGCCCTTTGGCAAAAATAGAATACCTAGCATTGCGGCGGGAGACCTAATCAGATTCTCCAAAACTTGCTTCCGAAGGAGAGAATTTTCTGCCTTCAGTTTTTCTGTCAATGCCTTCCCGTGGGATATATCATCTTTAAAAGAAACGGAGTGATAAGAAATTGTGCCCTCTTCCCTTCTCCTTTCCCTGACCCCCTGAGAAATAATCACATTAAACTTTATGATTAATACTTACAGTGAAACTGTATTATTTTTATATTTTCTTCATATTTATCTAATGCGATAAGATGGCAAGAGCTGTAATGACTAGTCAAGTCGTATTTTCCATAATCTTGATAATCAGAGTTTAAATCTTTACTTACTTGGAAACCATTTTAAATGGCCTTGTGCGTCATGAAACCAAGCTGCATTTACACACAGTGTCAGCGTTCTGTGATTCTGTTCCGTGTACTGAAAACATATACAGATCAGTTCAGAGGCTGACTGATCATTAAACTTATTCTCAGTGCATTTGATAAGTATCTCTTCAAAGGATATATTATATGTCCTTTTTGGTCTTTGATATATGTTAACATAATTTCATTTGTCTTTTCTCTGTGTTGGGTTTTTATGGATTTTTAAACTGAGACTTCATTGGTGGGAATGTGTTGGTTATTTTTTATGGATACAAGTTCATTAACAAAACGAAAAAATTTGTTTAGTTCTAAGTACTTTCAGATTTATTAATTAGGTACATTTTGTCATCACTTTATCACATGCACTTTGGTGCTTAGATACTCCGTGCATAATGCTATTGTGTAGAAGGAAAAACAATTTAGAGACGCGGTCATACATCATCTCTAGGGGAAAATTAAGTTGACATGTGGGAGGTTAATGTACACACTTTAGATTCTTTGCTTGATTTGCTGTTTTCTTCTTCATAACTCTAGGTAAACAGTGTGTGCTGCCATTTAATGCACAGGTTAAGTGTAGTTGCAGGCTATTATACATCATTAAAGTAAGTACATAATATTCAGTCATGGAAGAAAGATGGAAGCTTTTCACTTGTAGCTGCTTGGACATTTCATTTGTCATCTAGTACAGCACTGCAAAAATTAGTTGTGGCAGCCTTCATGTAATTTATAGCTTACTGCCATGAAATTAAGCAATGAGTTACACCATTTTGGCTGATTAGTGTTAATCTGTTTTTTACCCCCCCCCCCATTCCAGTGACAAATTTGGCAAAAAAAAAAAATACAGTGTTGGTCATGTCTCTGATACCCGTTTTTGTTACCCATTTTAACCAAACTCTGGGTTCATCTTTTCAGCGAAACACTAGATTCATCTTTGAACACAGAGCTTCTTTTAACAATTATGAAAAAGGTGGATATCTGTTATATTCCAGAATTGACATCTTGCCTTTTCCTATGATTTTTTTTACTATACTTCTACCGCTCATATAAGGAAACAAAGCAAATAATGGTTTAGCAATGTTGGCTGAAGTGCAATATGGCAGATGGAACACATAGGTACCAATAGATTGGGCCTCAGGCCCTGGCACTCTATATCTGGTCAATAACCAATTTATTACTAATCACATCCAATAAACAGAACACTGTAGACGTGTATTTTTATCTGGCAGCCAGCAGCCATAGAATAATTTTTTTAAAGGTAAGAAATTGCCGTGCACAAGAAGGAACGGTGACTGATACGTCCTACGCCTAGCACTACTGTACATTATAGCTAGACAGCTCGTCCCAGAGAAATCTTGTGTGTATCTGATTACCAATGGGCATTGCATCCCCCTCGCTTCTGGAATACATTGCAAATGCCAGTTCTTGACTTCTGAGGATTCTGTTGGCTGAGATATCTTGTGATAGGGAGAGGTATCACAGTAGAATAGGATCTATAGGTATTAGTGTCAAGAAGAATAATGTCTTGCTTGCCCTTTCTCCTGGGTTATTACATGGGTTATACAGAGGTTGGGATGAGTTAATAGAAAACAAAGAAACTTGAGGTGGCAGGAATGGGTGAAAAGCAGCAACGTTGCAGAAATACATGACTTTTGCTGGTGCCAAAAATATGTGTAGTTTTTTCTCCCAAAGCGGTTGCATGCATAAAAGCACCTGACATCATCATCATAGGCATCTTACACTGTGTAAAACTGAGGCTGACTGGGGACACTAATGCAGTGGGGACACCGAGAGCCCCAAAACCCCATTCTGAGTTTCAACAAGAGCTTCTCAGCCTTCACAGGTAGATTGCAGTAGTGATGAGAAAAATAGTCTAATTCTTTGATCTCATTTTTATTGTGATTTGCATTGAAGAAAACATTGATAGGAAAAAAGTTGTAGGATTTAGGGGTGGGGGAAGTGGCACCTCACAGTTGCTGAGTGTGGCGCCCTCATTGTTTTCAGGAGAGAACTCATACCATTCCTTGGAAAAACAGCATACCTGAATGCATCAGACCTACCTTGTTCACACCCCAGATGAGGAAAATGATTTATTATCTGTCCCTGAATTTCTCTGAGCATTCTGTCTAAACTTTAAAGGAGGATTACATTTGCGATTAAATCTTAACAAATGTTGTTTTAACTAGACTGCAATATGTGTTATTGACAACAAGCGACTTTTCTTCTCAAAATAACATTGGTACTTAGGCATGCAATTTACAAAAATGACAAGAAAGGGTGGTACTTTTTCCAAGGTGAATGTGAGTTGACTGATTAGCTGGTATTTTAACTTAGATTCTTGCAAATTACAGACATAAGAAACCCTGCAATTTATATGTACTTTAGAAGTGAAAGCTTTAATCCTGTGATTCATGAAAGAAAAGTGGTAATAATTTAAGTACCATATTTTATTTATCCCTCACAGTTGTCAGCTGATACCAGAAGTATTTCCACTATTTTGGGGTTGCTGCCTTTGGCCACCTAATTGCTTCTTAGGAAGTAAGAGGGAAATTGCTCTATAACTGCACGGATTGTCTTTGGCAACGTCGAGCTGAGGCATCAATCAGTCCATCTGGGTAAAATCACAAGCTGACTCCGATATTGCTAAATATTTATACTGTCAAATACACACAGACATCCAGATGAAAAGAGGCATTCATTAGGAATTCTCCAGCTTGTCAGTTTAAAGATGTAGATTAGAGCAAAACCTCCCACTATGGTACTGAGTGCTCAAGAAAAGTCTATATTTAGCCATTCTGAGCAATAAATATCATCATATTGCCTCATTTAGGTAAATAGAGAATAAATATTGTCAAGATGATCTGGAGATAATGTAAACAGATCCCTGTTCAGAGTCTGTGTTACAAGGGAAATTCCAGGACAGTGATGTGCCGATGATGCTTTTTGGTTTAACCCTTTTTCTTAATCGCCTACCTCTCCCCTTTTTGATGACAAAGATTGTGTTGCTGACAGATGAGAGGGAAAAGATGAAGAAAAAGAAATTTTTTTAACCACAAAGGTGATTTCGAGTTATGTGAATTAGAACGCTAATTAGTGCTTGTGCTGCACTATTGTCTTGATGCCTCCAAAAGCTGCTGCTGCTGGTGAGAATAAAGATATCTGTAGCAACACCCAAGTTCATTGCAGAGTTTAACAGAGCTAATGAAGCCCATCGATCTCGCGGGAACATTACAGCTCAAAGGTTAAGACATTATTTGACAGTACACCAAGGTAATGCTCCTACTGGAATTCCTTTTGTAGCACATTGTTCTGAGATAAGATTTCTCACTCTGAGAATTTGCCATGAAAGACTGAGATCTGTACCCTGACACGGTTCAGTTTCTGTGCTGAAACCCTGGCAGGCACCTTGCATGACAGCTCAGCTCAAATGTGTTCTGTATGAGCGGAGAATGTGTCCCTGCTCTGAGGGGCACGTGCTCACTGCTCTTCCCCCGTAATTGATAATCTTAGAAGTTATACTCAATGGGAATTTTAACTGATGTCAAAGTTTTAGTTAATTACACTATATGATTTTTTTGAGATTAATAATTAACATCTCTCTTTATAACTAAATATCCATAATTAATCAGCAAATCATAACGTGAAGACTAATTAACTTCAAACTCAAATCTTAACAGAAAATCCATATTACTTTCCAACATCATTAATTACCAGAGTAATCAAAGTTATCCCTCATGGGATAAAACATAAAGCTTTGTGGGTTTATCAGCTATGCCGTTGGCACAGAAGAATTTCCAGAGTAACTTCAAATGGCATTACGGATTACAAAATTTTATTAGATTATTCAAACGCATGTTCATTGGCCACATGTTACATTATCAATACGCTGCTCCCTGCAAGCGGATGGGTAACCAGCAAGGCAGAAACTTCCCCATAGAGCCTGGCTTTCTTTTCCATGGAGGTTAATACAGCGATTTCTGGCAGGCGGGTAATTTGATTGACTGTCTTTAAAACTACATTGTGCTCCTTTGTTTCTTTGCCTCGCAGAATGCTAGTTAGCTAGTTTAAAATTGATTGGTAACAAGCTAAAGTATACTCCCAACGCTGTTCATAAAGGGGAATGTTTTTCAATAGTAAAACACGTGAAAGTGTACATCTGGCAATCACAGAGTGTTAAAGACGTTGAAAGGTGACACTGTGTAAAGGAAGAAATACCATTGCAAGACCAAGAAATTAATACGGACATCGGAGGACATGAAACGGGTCCAGTTTCTAAGAAACAGAGTGATGCCCCTGTTAACAGTGGAAAGGTGTCTTTTCAGGGTTTCATTTAGAAATTTAGGAGTTAAAAATGTACTTAAAATCCATGTTTCAATTATTATATCACCTAATCTTCCAAGTGCACACATGGAATACTGTTCTTTTGTGTGGCAGATGTAAAAATCCTAAGCAATTTTTACTGTCAAGAAAACTCTGAATAAATAGGGCTGTTAACTGAGGCAGATATCTGAGGTTATTTGGTGGCAATCAAGAACTCACAGCACTTCAACTAATGGGTTATGATCAGAAACTGTTCCTAATAGCCAGCTAGACGGATCTGAATATGAAGATTTCTATAATTTTGTTGTCAGCTTGTGATGTACTCTAGTGCTAATTATTTGGAACAATTATGTTTTCCTAATAACAAAAGAAGAAGCAGTGAATTAAGCAGGCTTACCTTCAGATCTTTAGATAACAGTTTAAATGCACTTGCCATTAAGAAATAACATTTCTTTTTGCTTTACGGAGCCCTAATTATTTAAGATGCTTGTCTCTTAAAATCTACTGCTTCCACTTCTTTTAAACCTGTTCGATGTGTCAGTTTACACTGATGATTTCAGTAACTAGTATTTTCTCAGTCTTAGGTTTATGCCTGTACCTCCCATAGACTGCTTACTTCATTTAGTTATTCAAAAACCATAATTAGTGCAGTAATTAACGTGTGGATCCTTCAAAGGAAGACTGCTAGAATCATGGGACGTCTCTCATCATTCTTACTGATGTGTGGATGATAAAGAGACTTAGGTTGATGTGACAACAGGATTTGTATTATTGCACATTAACTGTGCTGCAGGGAAATTCAGACAGGACCTTGGTCCACAGAGCCCCAACGTTTGAAAAAAGTAATTATCCACACTGTTTCTATAATTCAGCTAGGTGTTATCCTGCATTTGCAGCTGTCAAATCATTTGTTTTAAATGTATTTTTTTAATATCTTATGAATTCTTGAAAGTTTTGAGTTTTGTAGATTATCTCTTAACCAATTTATAAACATAGGGGGCCAAGCTTGCTGCTTTTTTTTTTTTAAATCCATTACACAGAGTCTTTCTTGACAATTGATTTCAGGCATTTGATGGTTATTTGAGTTGATGCAGGTTACAGTTTCAAAATCATCTTCATAAGAAAAGGCTCAATGTCATACGTTTCCCCAGAGAAATTTTTTGGTTAAATTTCAGTTTTCTCATAAGCCGAATCTGTTGTTTTCAAGCCAACGAAATGAGTTGTATGCAATTAAATCTGTCTGGGCGTGACAGAGAGAGGCACCAATAATGGTTCTGCTGTGTTCACCGCTATCATGTTAGTCTCTTCTCTGTGGTTATTTCAATTGGAATGTTTGGCCTTGAACTTCCTATAAATAGAGGCCCATTTTTCACACTGTGTCATGCATTGACATCTGTCCCCAGAATTCTCTAGTGTGTTTTATCCCTCAGGTAGCTCATGTGAACAGGGATGAAGTGGCTTGGATAGCATGGAGTATGCCCTTCTTAACCAAAGGAGTTACTGTAAAAGTCTTGAGAATAACTGCTGGATTTTGGCTTCTTCAGAGTCTGAAGTTCAGGCTGAAGAGGGAGGGAGTAGAGTATCGGATATTGGGTGGGGAACAATCATATAAACACAACCTCCTTTCAACCGAATGGCTGTGGGTTTATTCTCCCTGTTTAGTATATCAGAGAGAGATTCTGGATGTTGAGTTGTATTCAGAATGGGGTAGAAGATTCTATCTTTATATCTTACCAAGTGGGTTTGTATCTTTGTGTCCTTTTACCCTGTCAGTCTGTTCAGAGTTCCCAGCACATCTTTACGTCTTAGTTGCTAAGGTCAGGAGCCGACTGCACTTGGTTTCCACCACAAGATAATCAGACCAGTAAGCATTATGAACTTACCAGCCACTCGTAGCTGAGCGTGTGTGTTTCACAGTCTGCAAATACACCCTTTTTGCCAGTCGGAGCAAAGTCGCCCTGCTGCATACTCTTCTCCTGAAGCATACACTATTTAAATTGGCCTGTATTGATGCTGTTGCAGTTAATTAACTAAATTTGGTAAACTTTTTACACTCTTTCTAATACACAGCCTTATAAACACCATTCTAATTTGTGAAAAACAGCTTTGGAAAATGCCGTGACAATAGCACATGGAGAATAGTACAGCTCCACGTGTGGTACTGGCCGGCACTGGTGTTGATACTGTGTCCTGCTCACGAGGTAGGAGTTTTGTTTCAGAAGCTGTAATCACTGTGGTAGGAGGCAGTTCTGGAGGGAATGAGGAAGAAAGGTGTTTCCCTTGTATTAAGCACTACGACAGGCCAAGCACATGCTACAAGGCACATTACAGTCTGTTCTCTCTCTGTCACTCACACACACACACACACACACACTCACACGCATGCACCCACATGCCCACCCAGAATCCACCTAAACAAGCAATAGCTGGAAATTATTCCCACAGTGTCATTTTAGCCATGAGGTCACTGGGGCCTAGGGAAGAAGTACTGTAGGCCCCTCACCTACATACTTGGCTGGCGTTGGAGCATGCACACAAAAAGAAAACGTAAGAACTGAGCAGAAAGCAAATGTTCAGCTCTAGTGTAACTGAGGGATAAATAGAAAATAAAAACCAATGATAATTGACCACAACTGCAGCCATCTAGTGGACAGTCAGCATCCCCGATTTTATATAAAGCCACATTCATTTAAGAGATGGCCTGTCCTTAATTAAACAGGGTGGCATACATTCGCAAATGTCAACACAGATAGCAGCGAGAATCTCCCAGGATCTCCCACAGACGTAGTGCTAAGCCTCGCCTGGTAAAAGTCCATCTTTGGCTGTAGATAATTTGCATTGCTTCTTTTTAGGTATCTAATTTATACATATTTGGCTTTTCTGAATATCCCTTACTCTTTGAATTAGCCTTGCTCATTTTTTTATCATCAATAAAAATAAAACATAGAAGTAAATGACAATTCAGCCTTATGATTTTTGTACAATATTATTAGACTTCAGAAGATTATATAAACCATTGGTCTTGCATTGTCTTTGGAAAATAAATAAGATACTAGACAGATCAGATTTGTTTTCAGGTGCTGAAAGTAAATCGTTGAATTGCTGTAAATATCCAGAGATGAAGAAAAGAGAGTCCTAATATCATATAAGTGTAGCATCCTAGGAATCTGTAGATAGAAAATGATCCAACTGCCCACAGAATTCGGGAATGTGCCCACAGCATTTTTGATAGGAAATTATTTAGACACTGATCAGTGTTTATATGCAGTGCACTCACTTTTTGAAATTTAATTTACATGCAATAAATTTAATCCTTTTTAGATATTCAGTTGGATGGGTTTTGACAAATGTGTCCAATCATGCAACCATCAACATAATTGAGTTTAATAACATTTCCATCACCCCAAAAGTTCTCTGATACCCCCCTATAATAAATCTCTTCCCCAACACTCAGGCCTTAGCTGTCCTGATAGGTTTTCTTTTCCAGAATGTCACATAAGTGGAATTGTACAGTTGGTAGCCTTTTATTTCACTTAGCGTGGTGCTTTTGGGATTCATTCCTGTTGTCACATCCAACTGTCACGTGTTCTCTTCTGCTGTTGAGAGGTATTCCATTGTACAGGTGTGCCACAGTGCGTTTATGTTCTCCTGGTCGTGGACATCTGGGTAGCCTCCAGTCGTGGGTGTGACGAGTAGAGCTACTGTTAACATTTGGGAGCGGGTTTTTGGATGGACACGTGTTGCCTTTTCCTTAGGAACGGGACTGTGGGGCGATGTGGTAAGACACTGCCAAGCTGCTTTCCAAAGTGCCTGTGCCGTTTCCACTCCCGCCAACAACACGCAAGAGCTCCAGTCGCTCCACATCCTCACCAACACTTGGTGTTACCAGTCTTTTCAAAATTTTAGCTATTCTAGCAGATACGTTATGTATCTTATCTTGGTTTTAATTTGCATTTTCCTAGTGACTAATGATGTTAAGCATCTTTTCATGTTTGTATTCATGTGTGAATGGCTCTAATTTTTAGAAAAAATTGTCCACATAATGAGTTGCAACATACATCCTATGCTCTGGAGCTACGCGGGACATGTGCAGTCCCTCCTCCCCGTGACAGCTTGCCAGATACCTGGAGACTGTTTTCATGTCCTCATTTCCGGCCTTCAAATCTATCTTTGCTGAGCCAGCCTGCTTAGTTCCTTCCTTCCTCATTCCCTTCTTCCTCCTTCTCCTCCTTCTTCCCTTCCTTCCCCCCTTCCATTGCTCGTGTCGTCTGGTTTCTATACCAGCCTCTGTCCTCTGCATCCCATCAGTGCAGGTGGGCTCCGTTTTGTGACCCTGAAGCAAATGCTTTGCAAGCGCTGTGTTTCCATAAACCAGCCACAGGCTGGGTTTGTTTCCGCGGCGGCCCCGTCAGCTTTCTATCACAGGCAGATTTCACATGCTGACCCTGTGGCTTTTTCCAAGCTATTTGATGAAAATGCTTAACTTGCCAAGTAAAGAGCCCTGTGTCACAATGCTGGAGACAGCCCTCCAACTGAGTGTCTGTAATTGACAGATATCAGCACATAAAACTGTTTACAGGGGAGCCAGCTGGTTTGATAATCAATGACAGAATGTTTTAAGTTGTTAAACCTCTAGGTTTACTTTGAACAATTAGAACTGCTGAACCATCATGAATTATTTTGATTATCTTTAATCTTTGGTATCTACTATATGTTTCTGTAAAAAAAAATTAAAAAGTACTGAGAAATATGCAAATATAGTCAGCATAAGGTTTTAAACCCTAAGGCCAAAATATAAAACACCACTGAAAACGCCCAGCAAATGAGAGCAGTTGACCTTTTCTGACATCTTTAGAACCTTATGTAAAGTTTTCATAATTTATAGAACTGGTGTTAGATCTAGTAATTGCCACTCCCTTCCCTCTTTAGAAACATATAATAGTATTTGGGGGAAAAAAATCTCACCCTTAGAAAAAAACGTACAACATTAACTTGTTTCTGTATATGCTGTATCTTCATGAAAGGGTTTTGTTGTTTTATTTCTTTAATAAGGAGACAAGGCCTTTAAAATTAGATTCTCTGACAGTTCTAGGTTTGACTACAAGAAGCCACCAGGAGATTCCATATTGTTCCTGGATCCTATGACCTTGGGCATCTTTCATACTGATTTCGTTTGCTTGGTTTGGTGTTTGCTTTCATTATTTCTTATTCTTCCAGTATTAGGAACAACCCTAGGTAATGTTTCTGATCATGAAGTGGATCTGAACTTAAAATAACCCTGTGCTGATATCATTTCTATGGCCCTAGTCTAAAACTGGCAAATTGTTGGTGATCATGAGATTTTCGTGGATATGTTTGATAGGTGGTATGAAATAAATATATTAATTGTATTTTATTGTAAATGTGTTAATATGAAGATATGACTAAAACTATATGGTAGTTGTTGGGTTTATTGAAAACAATGGTCACACTATCATGTGTGTCACGTTTAAAATTTCTTGTTTTATGCTCAAGATCACCATGTACCTAATGTTTCAGGCCAAGATTAAAGACTTATTTGTGCATGTGTTTTTCTGGGTACTTAACACCAGTTACTGCTGCTCTCAACATTCAGTTTAAATCCACTGGTGCAAACACCATTTCAGCAAGGAATTCCTTCTAGGGTTTTGTAAAGTCAAAGAATGCAGTGTCAGCAATATGTGTCTGAATGAGAAATGGAATTGTTTTTCAGCTTGATTAGGAAAAAAGTGTGTTTGTGTGCGTACATGGACACGTGTGTGGAAGATATGATTATCTCAACAGAAAGTTTTATTGTAGAATTTTATGTCTAACTGGAAATAAAAAAATTATTCATTTTAATTAACATTCATGTTAGTAACCGAACCTTTCAATTTACATTATATACATAAGATTATAAGCACTCAACTTATGTGAGTGTTTCAGTTCCTTTTCCTGGCTTAAGTTGGGGGCATTCAGCAAAACAACTGGCGAGTCACTGGCCTGCTGCGCTCGGGGCCTTTGCCTGCAAACAGTGGAATGTTGCCCTGGAAATGTGGCTAAAGTTTCATGAAAATGAAACGTGAAGCATGCCAGGCCCATCTGTGCCAGCCTCCTGAAACAAAAGCACCCAATTTTATCATCGGTGCCTTTTGTTCTCCGCAGTGCTGTGCATGGGCTGGTTATGAATGCCGGAGTCTGGGGCACCCATTGATCCGCCGCTTTCTTTGCTGCATTGTTTGTTCTCTGTTATAAGACTTGTCAACCTGGCACCATCTTCCTTTTAAAAAATGGAAACTTCAATGTCGAGAATCTTGAGTAATTCTGTAAGGTTTCATGCTAAAAGACCAAAGGGCTTTGTTTTTGGACTGAAGATCAAATATGAATTGGGGTAGGGTGGATGAACATGCTTTTGAGCAGAAGAATCAAACCTGCTGTGTGAGTCCGAGAATCTATACACCTGTTATTTTATTATATTGATGTCAGTTTTCATCATCTTCCATTCCCAATCTTAATGCGCAGTATTTGCAGATGGTGAACCAGCCAGCTTAAACGTGGGTTCTCTTAGTGTTTCTTAATTTCCATTCAAATAATCAGAAGTAATTCTTACTTGAAATCACACTGGGCCAAATATGGTAACTGTAAATCCATTTAAGGTATAACGCTACAGTCAGCCCATTAATTTTTTAATCTAAATAACACAATTAGATGCTATATTGTGGAGATGGAGATATGTTAGCTATGTAAAAGAATCTATATTTTCATATCCTAACAGAAGTTTTTAAAAGATAATATAGGATCAATCAATAGGTAATGTTTTCTGTAGACTAAGCAGTCAACAGGGTCGGGTTGCTAGCCCATCCCTAAGAGTATCAGCATTATGCTGGAATCACAGACTTCTGCAATGGAGAGGGAGCTTAAAGATAGCCCCGACAGAGTGAAACTGTGTCCTCAGAGCTCCGGGCTTTCTCAGAAGGATTAATGGGAACCGAGTAGCTGTGGCTCCCTCCACCTGTGTTGCCAATGCAGCTTCACTGTCAACGCCTCGTGTTTGGGAGTTCTAGGGGAAATTCTTAATAGTGCTGATACTTAATTAAGATCCATTCATAATCCAACAGTTAGAAGTTGAGTCAGTACGTCGACAACCATGACTGTCCACCCGTATGTGTCCTGCCTCCGCGGAGCTGGGTGTCGGAACATGTGTGTGAATTTCCTCACTTCCTTGTTATTTTTTTCATAGAGTTGAATTTAAGACTGTTAAACCTTTCTCTCTCCAGGTGCACATTTTCTGTGTAGAATTAAGCTGAAAAGTCTCTTGTCATAATTTGGTGTTTGCCCCCCAAATGTCCCTTCACCTCTGTCCTTCAATATATACAAGCCAAGTGTAGGTCAAATCAACTGTTACCTTCATGGAAGTTTCTCTGTAGATTAAAAAGTATTTTGGAGAAAAAGGAATGAAACCTTCTTTATTAATAAGGCTGTATCCAAAATCCAAGCTATTTTTTAGTATGCCCTAGTATTTAGGATTCTGATTCTACATATAAACAAATGTCAAAAGTTAGATAATAAAACTAAAAATTGAATAATAAAAGCATGTTTTGAGAAAGAACCAAGCCCAGTGAGTCAGGCTAAGTTCTAGCTGTAGGGATTGGTTGTTGGTTTACATGTTATGCTGGGAAAACTGATTATGCATGGTCAGTCTGTGGGGGTTTAGTTACTAGCAGGACAATGTCAAAAATAGGAGCAAAAAATCCAAATAGAGTTATTCTCGCCAGTAGCTCACCAGTAAAAGGAAGGCCTAGAAAACAGCAGTTACTCAAAACATTATAAAAAGCAGGCGCAGCCCTGCCCCAAGGGCTGTATTCTCCAGTGAAGGAGGCACAGCTGCACGCCTGAGGGCCGGCAGCCTCTGCCTTTGCGGTCATGTTCAAGGCCGTGCCCACTGCCCTCCGCTCCCTGGCCCCACGCGGGCCTCAGTCGTGGGCAACTTTCCGAGGCAAGTTTCTGTCATGGAGGCTTTTCTGAGAGGTTTTTTCCCCTTTACTTTCCGTATGCAGTTTATCTGGTGGGCCTCCTGGAATTTCTATTAAGAATTTCAGATATTTTAGTAATATTTTTCAAAGCAGAGTTCCTACTAATAGATACTTTGGCATTCTGTAAATTAAGTTAGACAACAACTGTTGGATCACCAGGATAATACAAATCTGCGTGCACAGTAATCAAATGGACACATATAAAAGCTAAGATGTATAGTGTCACTCTCTCTCTTTTGCCCTGTGGCAATTCTGCTTTGAGTTTCTTTCAGCCAGCAAATGAGGAATTAATTCAGCTCTGTCATTCTGATTGTCTTGCTATTCCAGGAAAGAGAAGTGCATTTTTGTTGAGAAAAATACTTGATGACGTTTAACAGTGAACAGAAGTGAAGGTAAACATATGAATTTGCGTATTTCACTGAATATCGTTCCAAGTTTCACGTGCCTTCCTGTTCTTCTATTAACAAAGCCACTAGTCAGATAGCCTTATGTCTATGCCATGTGTTGGTATCCGTAAGTCATTAACCAGGTGCTCGAGAGGGGGATGGCCAGACTGTAGACTCGTGTCACCGTGTCAGTGGTGCAGCCCGGGCCAACGCCTGGCTCGCTGCACTAATGCCAGGTCTGTGTCCCCGGCCCAGTGATCTGTCCAGACACTGCCCTTTTTGCTGTCAATAGTATTCTGGTTTAAATGATTCATTTTGTGGTCTTCCTGGTAATGTATTACCTATTAGAGACCGAACTTCCATCTTCATGGTATTTCTTTTTGGCATTTGACACAGTGGACCACCCTCTTTCTTCTTGCCTGCCCTGAGCCCGGTCTTGACTTCGCAGCCTCCCTTCGGGCTCTGACTGTTCCTCCGTCGTCAGTGTCCCCTGGGTCTCTTCCCTCAGCCTCCCACGCACTGCCTGGGTGACTTCACCCCGCAGCTATTTTGGACCACCACTCGACTTGTTGGAACAGCCAAGTAGACAGTTTCCTACCAAGCCCGGCCCTTCCCTGGCCCAGAGCTCGTTACCAATTTTTATTGACCAGACACCTCTGCTCAGTTCTCCCACCGGAGTCTCACTCTTGGCCTGATACTTGAGTGAGAGCTGCTTTCATGGGCCCATGAGTAGAATCCTTGACATTTTGTGCCTTTAAAAAAATCAACTAGATTGTTCTTCATAAATTTTTAAATTATGTTTCAAATGTTTGTTTTGTTTTGAAATGACAAGGTCTGAGAGCCTGCTATGTGCAAGCACTTACTTGAAAATAACATATTTTGCTTGTACACAGTCATTATTCCTGAAAACTGAAAAAATTAGATTGATATTTTTTCTCTTTTGGATATGATACTGAATATATGTGGGGGAATATTTTCCCTCTTTACACTGTCTTTTAAAGTATTAGAGATATCTTTATGTGACATATCTTTATGTGCTATATATATAAGAATCCTGATCAGATGAACACAACTTAAGGATCTTCTACAAGCCAATCTGAGGCAAACTTGCAGAATTAGTACCATAGCGGTTTCTCACTTGTATTTTTCTGTCGATGTCTCTTACACACCCAGTCACTAAGCAGCAGGCCACGGTGGGCCTAAGTTAAACACTGTGTGACTGAGAACGAAAACACATGAAGATTCTGGAACAGCCAAATCCACCAGGGCGGTATTGTGCTGTGATAACCCAGTGGTTTCCTGGATGGAGCCACGAGTCCCATTTGTGAGGAGTGCCCTAATCACTGCCCCAAGGCCCCCACTTCTAGTCCATCAGCGCATGAATCTGGGGGGAAACACGCATTCAGACCAGAGCACTGGGTTATCAGCGTTACGTGGCGCCCGGGTCGGCCGCTGCTCTGTCAGCCGTGTCCACAGCTGGCCCTGCCCTGGGCAGAGCACCTCCACCCCCTGCTCCTCCCCCGTGGGCGCTAAAGAGCCGTCTCTCCTACTGTCACCCCGGCCTGCAGCAAAGGGCGCCCCTGAATTGTCGGGCCCTCCCAAGGTACACTCCTGAGGTCATGTGGGTGGCGGGTCCATCCTCTGGGTCCCCTCGGGGGACATAATTAATTTTCTTATGGTTCTTCTCAAAATACACCCATTCCCACCTGCCATGTCCCTCAGCCTTTTCACTCTCTGTCTCCCGTCTGCCAGGGCAACGGGGGACGCCACTTTCTCCAAACTTGCTCTGCCCCCGGGGCCCTTGCCTGGGGCATTAAGTCCCATGTCCTGAGGAAGTGAGATGAATTCTTGCTCCTGCGTTCTTACGCCTGGTGCCTTGAGCAAACATCTCAAAGTCCCATCTCGGGGGCTCTCCCCGTCCCTGCCAGCTCCTGTAGCAGCTGCCACTCGCCAGGCCAAGCATGTGCCCACTGTTTGCCAGGCCCCGGCCCCACTAATCCTGGCCAGGAGAGGGGCTGGGCACCTCCCGAGGGGGCACCTGGTCTCTTGGGGTGGGGGGTGGTCCTGAGTGCAGCTGAGCTGCCGGCTCCTGCTGGGGCGGGAAGGCCCCTCTGCTAGCCCGGAGGGCTCAGGGGCCTGAGAGCCAAGTCCTCAGGCTTCATCTGGGTGTCCCCGTCCCACAGTCGGAGTCTCCCGTTTTCCCAGACTGGCCCTGCCCTTCGGTTACGCACCTCTTTGGCTGCCGTCCAAGTGTCTACACGGTGCTGGCATCAGAGTGTCAGCCTGCTGTTCCGATGCAGGACATGAGGGCGTCTTGTGGGCTACAGAGAGGCTGACGGGGTCTCCCAGGTCACCTGTAGCTGCCCACCAATGGCCTTCAGTCTCTCATCATCCCTCCGAATGGTGGTGACCGTGCCACTTGGCGCATCTGGCTGCCCTTTCTGTCTTGATGAGCATCGTTGCCCCACGTCTCCAAGTGCCTGGACTGTGGCACCAGAACAGCATTCCCCTCTCCACTGGGACACTTCCCCGGGCAGCTGTGGACCATCGCCTTGTGCCTGAGACCGTGTGCCCACCTCCCTCCCACTCGGGAGGCGTCCTCTCCATCCGCCGGGTGGCAAGCCAGGCCCAGGCCCAGTCCCCACCTTCCCGCCTGTCATCTTAGACCACTCTTGGTGCCATGTGGGCCGGCCCTAGCCCCTGCCCAGGAGAGAGGGGAGATGGTGCTTGAGCAGGCAGCGTCCAGGCCGCAGCACCGTCAGGCTGCAGATGCCCAGCACAAAGCCCCTCGGCTGGCAGGAGCGGGCCTGCCTGGGAGCCCCCTGGGGAGTCGGCCTCAGCTGGCCCGGACGCCCTGGGGGCGCTTTCAGTTCTGCTCCCAGGCGGGAGGTCTGAGTGGTGCATCATCGTGGCCACCTCATTGTCTTTCCAAATAACTGAAACCATGGCCACTCATAATTTCTTTGGGTTTGTTCATCGAGCTGTCACTGTGAGGTGACATGACATAAAACTGCACATAGAAATACAAGTGCTGAGAAGTGGGTGCTACCACGAGAGCCTGGGCAGATTCACGTCCCTGGTAATCGCACAGAAAGTTCACAGTCAGTTTCACGCAAAGAAGCGTGTTGTGGTGTGTAAGAGCCAAAGCCAGAGACTGGCATCATGGAGCTAGGATGAATCACTTGGTGTCAAATAGCTCAGCCTCCTGCTCTGGCAGGGTTTCACTAAACGTATCCTGGCACAACAGTTGTTTGTCAGATTCCTGAAAATGTGTCCGTCATCGGCATTGTCTGTTTTGATAGGTTCATGAATATTCAGCAGAATGTCTGCTCCCTGCTTCAGCAGGTCTAGAATCGGAATCTAAGTGGTGACAGGGACATTAGAGTCCCTGATTTGAGACCTCCTTGCAATATCCCATAAAAGTGGTCGTCCAACCTTCCCTAATAGGAGACTCGTTGCTAAGGTTCATTGTGTTTCGTTTCTGAATCAGCATTATTGAGGCAAAGTTTACTTCCCTATATCTTCTACCTGCTGCTCCCAGTTTGGCCCTCTAGAGCCACGTAGAATGAATCATTCCTTCTACATGGTAGTCCTTTAAATACGTGGAGACTTAAGACATTCTTTATGTCTTTTTAAGTCCATAATTTTGTTTCTCTTCTCTATATTCATGCCTGTTTGTCGGTGTTTCTCTTAAAAGGTGGAGCTCAAACCTAAACACGGCGCCCTCAGCGTCGTCTGACCAGTATATGTCACGTTATTATTTCCCTTTGCTGGACTCTGTGCTCGCGTCAATGTGGCTGCATCCTGTATTCATCCTGCAGGCGCGAGATCTCTGACGTCCTTTTCTCTCTATCCTACTTTGAGCATTTGTTTTACTCCTGATTGCGGGACTTTACATTTGTTCACATTAAATTTAAATTTTGTTACACATATAACATGCTTAAAATATTTTAGTCATACAAGATTATTGTACATATTCATAGATATTGGTTGCATTATATACCAATTTCAGGTGATATGAATGGAATTATAATGCATTAAACTTAATAGTAATAAAGCCTAACATTTATTGAGAGCCCTTACTATATATCAAGCATAGTGCTAAGTATAGTATTTTATTTTACATGGACTGTCCCGTTTACTCCTCAAGAAAATAGGTATTGTTATGTTTATTTTATAGGTTAAGAAACCAACATTTAAGGAATTCAGATAACTGTGTAGAATTGTGAAA
Organism: Varecia variegata; assembly: GCA_028533085.1. Taxonomy (NCBI): domain Eukaryota; kingdom Metazoa; phylum Chordata; class Mammalia; order Primates; family Lemuridae; genus Varecia; species Varecia variegata. The sequence continues at coordinate 2,875,273 of CM052443.1, read as the reverse complement.
GGTCTGAGATTTTCCCCAACTTGCAAACTGACAAGTTATCCTGCCACAGTTTGTGGCTTTTGGCAGAAGACACGAGACTCCGGCTCAGAGGCAAAGGACTCTGTGACTCACAGCAACAGTCACAGCCAGAGTCCCGCACTCACGGAGCTCCCAGTCGAGCAGAAACATGAGCATGTTTATGAGTAATTAAAATTCAGTGTGATAGGTTAGAGTTGTGTACAGCAGGCTAGATGAGTAGGTACCTACCTGCTCAGTATCTCTGAAACCTAAAGTAACTTTCACATTAAAGAAATATATAATTAAGAAATACGTAAGTATCCAATTTTTTATGGACCAGTTTTACTACTGTTGCCTTAGAACCTAGATATTTGTCATGTTTATTCAGAAACTCTTTAATAGGTGACAAATGTGACAGACTACAAAAGCATCAGGTGCATTCTTCCTGTGATCATTTTGGGAGTCTAAAAATTCACTAGTAATCATGCTACTAATTTTCACAGTGGGTATCTATTCTTCTAAGTGCAGTACTGTGTGAAATAGATCACTGCCTCTTGCTGTCATTTACTGACTCTTTAAGATCCCAAGACTGTCAACGATGTGATTTTATTTCCCATCATAGTGCTTTTAATGAGGTTGTATAATAGCATCAGAACCACATGGGCAGTGAAGGGAACCACATTCAAGGTTCTGGGGACGAGAGAAGAACTGATGTGAACTGGAAACTCTGAACCTTGGAGATTTTAAAGCTGTTACAACTCCTTGAATGTCCTATCCTTTAAAAACCTGAACAGCTCTTAAAGAATTAACATGTTGCTCAAGCAGAGTGATGCTTCTTCCAGCTGTACTGCCAGTGGTCTGGCTCTGTCATCAAGGGAGACAGCTTCCTGCACGGCCCCAGAAGGGCTCTGCTCCCGGGCTCAGGGTTCCGGGGGACTCCCCAGGGAGCAGGGACCCTGCCTCCTCATCTGGTGCCCACACACCTGCCCCGGCATGTGGATTCCCAGCTCAGGAGAGGCACTTGGTGAAGATCTTTGGGTGAGAAGTGTGATGAGAAGGATGGAAATGGAAAACTAAACCGGTTGAATACCCTGAACTGTGCTTACATATGTGTGCATGTCCCTGAGGGGGTGTGTTTGTGTGCACTGAATTGTATATATGTACACGTACATGTCTGTTTCAAAAAAACATGGAAATTTGACATTTGATTAAACATACAAAGTTTTTAAATTTTAGGAAGTAGTCATTATCCTGTTACGTGACATTCTATAACTAAATTACCTGGTGCTGTTCCAGGCACTTCTCCTAGATTGACTTTGCCGCTTTGGAGCATCAGGTGGGGCATCTGCTGGGGGGAGTCGGGGCCTGCCTCCCGGTCCTTCCGAGCCCCTCGAAGCTCCTCCACCAGCGTCGGGCCTGTAGCTTTAGTTTTGAGCCTGGGAAATTCCAGCAGAAGAAGTGGCCCTTAAACATGTTCCAACTTAAAATATATTCCATGTTCTTCCTTTCTAAACCTTGTTGAAGATTATTTCAAGTGGTCAACCAGTTGCGTGGCCAAATGAACCGTGGGCATTACTTGCTTAATATAACCACGTTTTGTAGAGAGTTCCTGAGTTTTGAATACACGTGGTGGTTCCACGTTCCAACTTGCTCATGTCACCATTCTCCATACAGAACATCTTCTGCGGGTTCCTGTGTGCTGTCTGCGACTCGGTACCCTGTGCTCAGGTCTGTTCCCGTTTCCCTGTGTACATGCGTCGCGGTGGGTGATACCTGCAGATGGGTATTACTCACTCCTTATCGGTGTCTGCGTCTGACAGCACACGCTTGTTGTTATGTGTGCCTGCTGGTCCAGAGCAACATCCAGCTCCTTTAAACAATTTTTTAGTTAAAAGGCAAAATAATGTTGCCCGTTTCCCAAAGCCTTTGGACTCCTTAATGAACTAGTAAGTTTTTAAAAAGGTAGTGTGCACATTTCCATCATCTTGCCACACAGTGGAATCGCATGTGGTACTGTAGGTGGTCGTGGCCCCATGCCCACATCGTTACCTCATCAGACTTGCTGCCCAGTTTTAAAGTAGGCATTGTGGGAATCTGCTGCAGGACTTCACATGTGGCTTGCGGAGCTGCTGCAACAAAATAGCACAAACCTGTTACCTCTAGACACATCAGATGCCCTTAATGTTGGCCATGGTGCAGATGACCAGGCACATGGCCGAGGTCTCCCTGCTCCCGTCCTAGCATGATTCAGACGCGCACCAGGTGGGACAGGGCCCCGTCCGTCCTGGGGTCAGAATCCACTCGTGTTTTGTATTGTGCTTTTGTAAGGATTCCTCTCTGAACTTGCTTCTCGGAAAAAACCAAGCCAGGTGTGTTTAGGGGAAAAACTGATACCGACTTGCTGTATTGCATCACTTTAGGTCTCAATTGCTAGCATTTTACTCAGTGTTTCCATTTATAAGTTTTTATTCATCCTGCTCTTTTCAAAGTAAAGATTTAAGCCTTTATAGTTGGTCTTTTGTTTGGTATCTTCAAATCAATTTTAAACTTTATTATCCCGGCATTTATTATTCTCTAGGGCCCAAGGCACAGGTATTCTGTAATTTTAAATAGGCATTTAATTTAGATATTTACGAAAACATTCAAAATGAAGATTGTAGTATCCACTGGTTAAAAAGAAAATACGTTAGCGTTTTCCACCTTGACGGTGGCGGCGTCCACGCCACCCCTTGGAGCTGCCCATCCTCCGTGTGTGGAGAAGGCTGAAGCCAGTTGGGGCCCCGCGCAGAGCTGCTCTCCCAGGTCCACCCGGGAGACCCACAGAAGGACCGACAGCAGCAGCCCCTCTTATCCTCACAGCCCTGTTTCCGCTCCTGGGCTGCGTTCCGCATAGCCCGCCTGGAAGTCGCTCCAGAGCGGGGTGACCAGCCCTCTTGCACTCGCCAGCTGCCCTCTCTGATGTTCTCACTCCCAGACTCGAGGCTCCCTGCCGGCTTCAGGTCTCCTCCCCATGAAGAGGCCGGGCCTTACTTACCCACAGGACGCTTGGGGTCCCCTTGCTCAGCCCGCTCAGTGGGAAATCGCAGCCGTGTGCCCAGCACATACGATTCATTTTAAGATGTAAAGAAGAAATGGCATTGTTTTAAGTGTACACGAGCAGCTGCTGTCGCTTGGCTGTGAGCAGATGTTAGACCTCCAAAAGCTTTGCTGATAATTAAAATACTAACAGTTAGTGTTTTACCCCAGCCGTAGGTTCTGTTTACTGTAAATTTGATTTTAATGGTGCCTCTGTGTGGTTACTGAGAAGTGGTTTGCTTTTTACCTTCATACAAAAGTGTCTGCAATGAAGACAAATGTCTGTTTCCTCTCATTTCCTCGGGAAAGATATGAAGATACTATAATATAAAGGAAATACGAACATGACTGCAAAAATGAGTGTGATTTTTTTATAGGGTTTGCCAGAAAAACAAAACGGAGACCAGTTTAATCTGCCTGTTAGCCTTTTAGAGTCAGCCTGGTTAGAGGCGTGCCCTCCAGCAACATTGGCATCATTGCATCATTTTGCCTTTTAAGGTGTGTGTAATGTGTAAAACTTCTGAAAAACACACCTTGTCCCCTGATACGGTGTTATCTGCACTGGGTTTATACACTGTCGGAGGACATTTAGGAACAGGTTGTTGGGCTTCTTAATTTTCTGATTCCATAATGCTGAAAAGAATGTCTGTACGAGCTTGTTACACTAGTTAACTAGTTTGTTAACTAGTTTGAGTCGCACGGAGGCAGCCGTACAGGGAGCAGACGGGTGCTGTCTACCTCGTGTAGTCTGAGGGTCCTGAGGACGCCGCCTCCTGCGGGCCTGCGCTCCGCGACTGCTCCAGCCTGCGTTCCCGCACACACTGTGAGGGCCTCTCACCTGTTCTCCGCCGTGTCACTCACGCTGGCACCAGGGACGAGGCCCAGGGGCGTGATGAGGCTTGCACCGGGAGGAGAGGCGAGGGCGCACCTAAGACAGACCCCTTCCCGTGGCCAGTGCCGACCTCGACACCCAAACGTGCAGAAAGCGGAGGCCCCTGGGTGGTGGCTGCGTAGGTTCCCTCTGCCACCCCTTGCTTTGCTCCGAACAGGACTTGAGACATGCGAGCACGTCCCACTAGTAACTCAGCTGGCTGTTTTTAACAAGTGCTGTTCACGGGTAAATAACAAGATCGGAGCACTTTACAGTCTAACTTTAAAGTGCCATTTCATCACCCTCTGTGAAACTTGATGACACCATTTCTGTCACGAGTCGAATTTCTAAAGTTATATGGCTGTCGCTTCATGATGTATCGGTGTAGCTCCCAGGCTTCTGCTCAGCAGAGAAACGGTTAACCCGCCCTCCCTCCACCCCCAAAGCCTGTCAAGATAACCTTAAAGGACGCGTTCGTATCTCCCTGAGTGAGATTTGTGTGCATGGCTCCCATTACCTTAGATCTTCATGCATGAAAATGATAATATATACCTAAGGGTCTGATATAATACAAAATTTCTTAGGGTTTGTGACTTTAAAGGTAAAATATTGTCTTTTATTCTTTGTCACTCCTCAGTGCCCATGGAAATATCCAGGCCCATGGAGACTGTTCTTGGTAAAGTTAGAAGCCTGCACGATTATGTGTTTCCAACTTGAGATAAAATTTATTCTTCATTTTTTCTGGGCGTCTTAGAATTCTTTCCAGGGGTCTGTGTGATTGCCTCAGTCATTCCCAGTGTAAATGTAGTACTGACGGTAACTAAGGAAAAAGGACTAGAACTTTTGGTACCTAAATGTATGTCCTGGTTTGTTGCAAGTATTCCTTCGCTAAAAATTGCATGGTATAGCTTAAGAAATTGTACTATTGAATTTATGTGAAAGAGTTTCTCAGAAAGGGTGTGAACTTCAGTTAATTTTTACAGAAAAGCAATTTTCACCATCTCTAGTTGTAAAACAATGGCCCTTGTGAATCGAGGGGGCACAGCGAGGCCTTTACTGTGATTCTTCACCATATACGTCTGTGTGTGTGTGTGTGTGTGTGTGTGTGTGTGTGTGTGTGGTACACGGCAGAGACTCGCCAGAACTCCCTTTAGTTACCATGCTGTGATGTACCTGATGCATCCTTAGGCCGGCTCGTGTCCACTGAGGTTTACCTTAGGTTCAGAATGCTCAGAACAAGGCTGTGCTCCAAAATAAATCTCACTAGTACAGCTGCCATGTTTAACATGTCAAAGACTGAAAGTAATCCTTCATTTTGTATCTCAGATAACCTAGCCATTTCTATTCCGTGTGTGCATTTTAGTAACTCTGACTGGAACTCGTTTCTAATCCTTGGAGATAATGAAGAGACATGAGGTATTGACCAACCTGTGTTCTTTAAAAAGAAGGAGAAATGGTCATTTAGTTGCTGGAATATAAGGCTAAGGGGTGACTCTGTCCCCTGTTGGGATTATTATCCCGGTAGATACTCTCTTTGATCCCCGACGGTCCCTGAGCCACTCGATGGCAGTTTCCTATGAAGCCCTGGAGGCGGTCGGCGCTGTCTGGGTGGGAAGCAGCGCGGAGGGGGCCGAGATGAGCCCGGTGTTGGCGCGGGAAGTCTGCCCTCTGCAAAACCGGATTCGCACGGGAGCTCTGTAACGGGCATCCCGCGTACCGCCAGGCAATTATTATTGTCTTCAACATGAATAAATTATAGAGCAATTATTGATATCGATTTGACTGGCTAAACTATTGGTGACTGCTATGGTAAGAATAATGTATTCCCTGCTTTGAAATTTCCAAAAGGTTATATTTCATTGAATTTTAATTTGTCATTTTTCCTGCTTTCACTTGAGAAACTTATAAGCTTTTGTGACATTAAAATATGGCTCTAATTTATTAGCATAATCTGTTAATATTGTTTCATTTTAATAGACATTAAGTATGATTTCTTAACATTCTTGTTAAAATTACATCTTAAAATTGAAGTCAGGAGAAATTAGATGTGGCTTAGGAACCACAATGTCATGTGTGTCCCAAATTTTTATATGAAAGGTATTATTTTTTTAATCGCATCATATTCAAGGTGCTTTAATTATGACAATGAACCAACCCAGCATTTTCAAGCTCGGTTGCCCGACCAGAATAGAAAATCCAAACTGCCCACAGTGTCTGAGACGTAACCTAGCAATGTATAAACATTTAGTACTATTTCAGGAGAAGCTTAAAAATTTAAAATAAATGCTGGCTCGTAGCAACCAAGTGGTTTACATAGGATGTTAGCCCAGGCGCTCGTGGCATTAGGCACTTCACCCCACGACATGTCTTTTTAATGCCATCTTTATCTGCTACGTGATGCATGAAATCTACTTTCAGTTTTAGAACTGCCAAACAACCTTTGACCCCTTTAGTGGAGACACAATGTGACCTTTCTATTGTCATCAGCTTTCATTCTCGTGAAAATTCTATGAATTTTTATTACAAGTTTTTTTTAAGCCAAGCTGAGGCTTCCACAAATTACTTGCCACAGATGAGATGAAGTTGTTGAAGTGGTGTGAGATAAGTTTTACAGCCAGCGTGTGTGCTGCGCGGAGCCCAAGCCTGTGTCCCGCAATGTCATACCCCAGTAACTGCTGAGCCTACTATTGGATAAATACATCATTTTATGGAACATTGATTGTTCTATAAACCCAATGGAGTATTATGCTCTATGATCAAACCATTTAGATTGTGTGTAGAGCACAGAAAATGCCATATTCAGGATGGTACTAAAAGTGCCATTTGTGTATTTTATGGATGTCATTACAGGGGAAACTTCTCTCTGTAGGCCCTGTTTACTGCAAAATTTTTTAGTCTGTAATGACATTTTTCATTCACAACGTATGCCTTCAAGAGAGGGGGCCCTTGTTTTATTTTTTTCATTCGAGTTTACTGCACAAATTCTGTACATTTTAATTAAATGTAAGCTTAACAAAAGCATAAGGTATTTATTCTGTGGGAAAAAATGATGACAGCAAGGAGAGAAGAGCACACACAAGGAAGCAGCCAGGTTCTCAGCCCTGTTTGTAGCTTCCCGGAAGCACCGCAGACAGCAGAACGGAGCTGGTACCACAGTGCTGGGGAGCGGAGTCTTGACGCCGTAACCCTCCCCTCCTGCAGGATGGAGTTTGTGCTTGTTGACTTGGGAGATGTGGGCTTCAGCAAGGGTGTGTGGGAAGGAGCTGCAGCTTTGTGATGGTATCTGCAGCAGCGAGCCCGATTCCAAACCATATCCCTGAAAACAAATCCTCACACACCCAGGGAAAAAACCTTTTTATTGCAACCAAGTTGTCAATTCCAGGGCATTTAACTCTGAGAAGGGAGTTTGTTATCTTTATGCTCAAGAAAGGATTTCATAAACAGGCACCAGGCTGCATTTTAACCTTCCTGCACCTTCTACGGAAAGCTGCTCATTGCCCTATTGGAAACAGATCCAGAAAGACTGCATTTAGGCACACTATTCTATTAACTACTCTTATCATACTGAAAGCTGATATTGCAAAGTGTTGGCCAAGTGCAGTGGCTCACACCTGTAATCCCAGCACTTTGGGAGGCCAAGGCAGGAGGGTGACTTGAGCCCAGGAGTTGGAGACCAGCCTGAGCAACATAGTAAGACCCCATCTCTACAAAAAATGAGAAAAGTTAGCCAGGTGTGGTGGTGTGCACCTGTATTTCTAGCTACTCGGGAGGCTGAGGCAAGTGGATTGCTTGAGCCCGGGAGTTCAAGGGTACAGTGAGCTTGAACAGTGCTGCCACTGTGTTCCAGCCTGAGTGACAGAGCAAAACCCTATCCCGCCTCCCCCCCAAAAAGAGAAGTGTCATACAAATATTATGTTGGGCATCCATGCTCCATTAAAGATTTGTGCAGTTTAGGAGTACAACAGTGACTAAGCAGTTAAGGATAAAACCTATGCAACGTTCCTGTTTTCCAAATACCCGTCCTTTTGCATTGGTGAGCTTTGCAGTTCATATTTACTAGAAAGAGCTCAAGAATTGAAGTTGATGTGCCCAGTAAATTCTTGGTCATAGCCCAGTTAGAATTTTAAAGTTACAGTAGAGATTCACATTAGTTTAAATGACACTTGAACTTATACATAGCTCAACATTAATTCATTATGGTTGAAATGGAAGAATCTTCAGTGGGTGAATCTTTTTCAATCTGATTGAGGCTGTTACATTTTATAGGTGCTATTTTTCAAAGCAGTACTGACAGCACTCGAAGTTATTAAATTGCTGAATCAAAAGATGGACCTGCACTCGCATTTATGAACTGTGATGGACTAGCTGGGCTTGTGCGCATGCAGAGGTTAAGATGTTGGTGTTGTTAAGCTTCATCACACCCCGTACTGACAGCAGTATTTACCCATGTAGTTTACTTTAATGGTCTGGAAGTGGCCTAACCCACCTCTGGATTCAAATAAATTCAGTAAGTAGTTCAGAATAACATAATTATCAATGCTGCAAGGGATTCAAAGGATAATTCTACACCCAAGGGACTTTCTGTCCAGTTGCAGAGTACAGAACGGCATTGCTTGGACTCAGGCATGCACCATTTCTTCCAGACACGACCTAAGAATAGGTGGTTTGTTCTTTCCCAACTACAGTTATTCCTTCTGTTTCTTAATGAATTGCTAGCATGTCTTTTTCTATAATTAAGAGTAATGGGGGAGGAGAATTATTTGAAAGATGCCTTATTTGTTTGTATGCCCTTATTTTCCTTTTTTCCAAATTCTGAATTAGACTGAAAATGATCTTGAAATTAGAGAATAGACAGAAACAAGTCAAGTTCAGAAGAATGTAAAGAAGGCAAGCAGAATATTACATCTTGGGTAGAAAAGTAGGGGTTAGGGGAGAAATTGCAAGTATACCAGAGGAAGAATTTGCCAAATATGGTAGACAAAGATCTAGAGGTCCTAGTGGATGGCAAATTGACCAGGGATCGGCCACTCCATGCCCAACTTAAACTCAGGTGTAAATGAAGTGTAGACATGAGAGCTCTGTGCAATGCCACCTTCATTAGGCCTCTGCTTACACCCTGAGCAAACCCCGACCTCTTTGAGGAGAGAGAGTTTAGGGAGTATGAAAGAGCAGGAGATAACCATGCATACAGACAGTAATTCAACCCTTTCTCTCTAGGAACTGTATGCTCTGCCCTAAGCTCATGCTCATCTTCTGAACTCTAATCTTCCTGGGGCAAGGCCCAGTCCAGGATGGGTGCAGGGTGGTTTCTATCAAAGCAGGAGAGTCAGGGAGGGACAGCGCTCTGGGCTGCAGCAGGTTCTCTGCAGGATCCACTCAGATGCACTGGAGTATTTCCCTCCAAACACCACACACGCGCCCCCAGGGCCATGAGTGCCGAAATGTGAAGACCAGTGAGCGCTACCACCAAGCCTCGTGGCAAGGTGTCCAGCATGTGCTTGCTAACTGAAGCACGCCAAGGAGCTAGTGGTGCCTAATTGTTGTCTGTCCTTGCTAGGGGGTGAACAGGAGAAAATGGGTGCACTGTAGTTAGGGAATTCCTTTAGCTAGACCCATGGACATTTTGGACCCTCCTCTGGGCAGAGTTGGTTGACCTTGAAGACGTGGTGGTTTCCTCTGCCGGCTTCGAGAGGGCAGGGCCAGGCCCGGGTCGGCCGCTGTGCCCTGGCCGGAGCAGCATCTGCTCGTCCTGGGATCCCACAGGCGTCAAGCGAGTAAGCGGGAGGGCCTTCTGCAGCTGGTCCCGTGACCCTGCAGGTCTGTCTCGATTCCGCAACCTTTCTGAGATTCACACCCCTGCCTGAGACGCACCTGCTGCAAGACAGGCCCTGTCCGGGGTCTGTGCTCAGAATTAACCACTGTTGAAAGAAGTGTTTTCAGTGTGGTCAGCAAAGTTGTTGTCCTCATGTTTAAGGGATGCTGGCTGTAAGTAATCCATGAGTTTGCTGTTAGAAAACTGAGAAGAGTAAAATGGAATATCTCAAAAATGAGGCAGCTGTTGAGACATGGAAAGGTTCGCTATAGATCCTTCATTATCCTCTTATTTAGGAGGGATGGAGGCAACAAGAAGAAAACTGTTAGAAAATTTTTAAAGAAGAAAATGGGAACTCTTTTTTATGAAAATAAAGATTACCGTTTCCAGTCCCATTTTACCCACCGAGTAGGGAAGCAGCGGGCGTTGCCCAGTCACGGGTGACCGGAGGTGTGTGAGTGTCACCTGCCCCCAGCACTGTCCCCTCACTCTGCAGCGCACTGATGGCAGCTCAGACCCCCTGAGATCTAGGAAGGGTCTCAAAGCTCCTCCTCCCGTGGCAGGCCAGGCCTCCAGGACCCTCTGCTTACCCAGCGTGGGCCCCGCCTGCCCACCCCCGTGTCCGGGGCACAGCAGACAGACTAATGGATGTGGGACGCGTGGTGGGCAGCCAGGCAGGAGCCTGTGCCCAGCCGCAGACCAGGGCGTTCCCAGCAGCTCCCCCGGGTCCTGCCAACCCCTCCCACCTCTGCCGTCTCTCCTGGGCTGTCAGGCCTTCTGACCATCTTGCCTCATCGCCTCTGCTCACGGCCCAGGGCTCATCGTGGTATTTCCTAGAGAGTCACAGTGTTGTCACTAAGGAATTTGGGGCTGGCATGAAAGATCAAAAATTTCGTCCCCTCTGTTTCAGTTCTACAGTGTTCCTGCTTAAAGACATCCAGTAGGTTCCTTCTCTCCACAGCCCTCAGCCCAGATGCCTAATGCAGGATGCAGGAGGCCTTGAGCAGCCTGGTCTGGGTCGAACTATCTGGCTCCTGAAGCCTGAGCCCTCAGCGGCCACAGGGCAGCCGAGCCGTCCTGCTCTGCGTGCGCCTTGCTGCCTCTGCCTGGGAGACTCTTCCTTCCCCAGCACGCGAGGGATGGCTGCAGTCTTGGGCCTCGAGACAGGGTTTGAGTGTGGTTTCTTTTATGATCTTTCCTATAGCCTGAATGTGTGGCTGCTTTGTCTCTGCGGTTGTCCTTGTCACCTTACATTGGTATTCAAGCCATTCAGCAAACACACCTTTGTAGGCTTGCCTGACACCAGGCACTGCGCTGAGCTGCGGGTGGATGGAGAAGAGGCGGCCATGTGTGGGCTGCCCGGAGCCCCCGCCCAGCTCTGCAGTGTCACACCCTCCTCGGTCCCCACAGCTGTGCCAGTGCCCCGCGGCTGGCCCACGGAGACCCACCCAGCTTCAGTGTCTGACATTTAGTAGACGCTCAGTAAATATTTGTTGCATTAAACTCTTATAGTTGTTTATTGATGACATGTTTTAACAATACGCAAGGACTTTATTTTTTTTGGTTGAATAAACAAATATAGATAATATTTGGACATTTCAAAAACAGTCTCCCTGTGGGTTAGAGGATACTGTCGCTCTGCACTGAACGTCACTCACCAGTTACTGATAAGCTGTTAGAAAGGACGATGGCCTCGCGGAGGGCCCCGCCTCCTGCCCCGGGCACCGGAGCAGCGCTGGCTCCTGCGGGGGGCTGTGCCTGGGCAGCTGACCCGGGAGGGGAGTGGGAAACGCACGGGTCACGTCTCAGCAGGCGCCGTCCAGCCCGGCACTCACAGCACACGTCACACCACTTCTGAATGGTGTTCGCGGTGTTTCCGCTGAGGTTTTAAAGCTTCTTGAGAAGCCCTCCTGGTAAGCCTAAATGCCCTTTGCCTAGGCTCTAACAGATCCCTGTCTCCCGCAGGCATCGTCTCCAAGTCCTACGAGTGCCGACTGAAGGGACAAGGCGCCACCTTCGTGGAGACAGACAGCCCCTTCACCGCTGTGGCCCTGGCCGAAGAGTCCCCAGTCAGAGAGAAGCCCCTGCGGGGCGGCAGGAGGCAGGCGCCGGCCTCTGAGCAGGTGCAGCAGGTCATCATCATCCAGGGCTACGACGGGGAGTTCGCCCTGGACGCCTCCGTGGAGGAGACCGCGGCGGCCACGCTGCAGACGCTGGCCATGGCTGGCCAGGTCGCCCGGGTCGTGCACATCACAGAGGACGGGCAGGTCATCACCACGAGTCAGAACGGGGCACACGTGGGCAGCGTGGTGCCTGGGCCCATCCTCCCCGAGCAGCTGGCCGACGGAACCACCCAGGTGGTCGTGGTGGGGGGCTCCGTGGAAGGCCAGGGTGTGGACGAGCCGCTCGGTCCGCGTAGTGCTGTGATCCAGCAGGTGACCAAGCAGGAGATTTTAAGCCTTTCAGAGGCCGGGGGGCCTCCCCCTGACGCGTCCTCAGCCTTAGACGCGCTGCTCTGTGCCGTCACCGAGTTGGGGGAGGGGGAGGCCAGGCCCGGGCTCGAGGAGAAGGGCAGGCCCGGCCCCAAGGACGCGCTGGTCCAGCTGCCCAGCCAGGAGGACTCCGGCGCCGCCACGCCCGAGGCCCCGGAAGTCCAGGTGCTGGAGGGTGCCCAGGAGAGCCCGGCAGCCGTGGGCGTGCTGGCCGACGTGGCGCGGCCCTCGGCCATCGTCGCCTCTCAGGAGCGTGCGCAGGTGGCCTTCAAGAAGATGGTCCAGGGAGTCCTCCAGTTTGCCGTGTGTGACGCAGCGGCGGCCGGGCAGCTGATCAAGGACGGCATCACCCAGGTCATCGTGAACGAGGAGGGCGCCGTGCACATGGTGGCCGGGGAGGGCTCGCAGATCATCATGCAGGAGGCGGAGGCCCATGGCCTGCGGGTGCAGGGCGAGCGGGTGGACCTGGTGGAGTCGGAAGGGGAGATCTCGCAGATCATCGTGACGGAGGAGCTGGTCCAAGCCATGGTCCAGGAGTCCGGCAGCAGCTTCCCCGAGGGCGCGACGCACTACATCGTGACGGAGCTGCCCCCGGGGGTGCAGGACGAGGCGGGCGTGTTCTCGCACACGGTGATCGAGGCGGCGGACTCGCGGGAGCTGCTGCAGGCGGGGGCCGCGCTGGGCGCCGAGGCCGGGGCGCTGCACGGGGCGGAGCCGCTGACCAGCATGGTCATCTACACCCAGGAGGGCTCCCCGGCTGCCGCCGGCGTCCAGAGCCAAAGAGAAGGCCCCGAGCTCCAGGAGGTGTAGGCGCGGCCCTGCGCTCGCTGGCCGGGGAGGCGCCGCGCTTCCCGGGATTCGTTTGTGACCTTCAAAACGATGACAACGCGACTTCGGAGGAGGACGGAACGTGCGCTCCGGCCAGGTTCTCATCAGCCACCAAAAGGCACCGCAGGGTGCCCTGAGGCCTGCCAGCCAGACAGATCTGTCCCGTCTTCTGGCGGGTGCCCTGCGCTGTCCCAGCCGCGCCGAGGAGAAGCCAAGTGTTGCCCAGTTGTTCTTGCCTCTCACAAGTGTTTTCCCACTTCAGTTATCAGAAGATTGTTCCCTAGTGGTGGAAAAGTGGCTGGGGACACATCTGCTCTTGCAATCTGGCATGTAGCTGCTTCGACATTTTACCGATTTGGTTAAAGTGGCGGCTACGATGGTCACCGTCTTGAAGCAGCTGGCTCCTGTCCATTGGTTTTTAATTTTAGAGCAGCAGTCTCCCCAGACCAAAGGAAGCGTGTTAGTTCACTTCATGTATAAATTTCCTCTCTTCAGACATTGTAGGTGCATTCACTGCTCTGGTCATACTCTGCATAAAAGAAATCTTCTTAAGCCTATGGTTAAGAAAAGCCTTGAAGTTTATATTCAATTAAAATATACCTTGGTTAAGACAACCTGATGCTTCTAATTTTGACTTAGTTTCATACGACAAAGTCTATATATGAAATGTGCACTCTGGAAGATACCGTTCATATCAATATTTTGCTTTTTATAACAAATGTTTGTTCATATTGGTATCATTTTTGCAGGATTTATTTGTGATTTATGTCAGTTTGAAATCACTGACATTAAACATTAGCAAGTAGAAACCATGCCCCCGTCTATATGCAGTTGTGGATTCACTGCAACTGTTGAATGCAAGTTTATGTTGCAATAATTTGTTTCTTGATATAATTGCTCTTATTTCTTTTCCAAAATTGTAAAATAATCCTCTCCCTCAAATGCAAAGGTTGTTTATGTTCTGTTTCTGTTTTCTTTGAAATAAAATTATAGCATTAAAAGATAATGATGACATTCTATTTCAAGCAGCCAACCAACGGGCAGCTGTGACACCCCAGTGCACCCGATGGCCACGCCTGGCTGTCTCTCGCCCTGGGCCCCTTCAGAGACGCTGGCTTCTCCCGTGCATCTCCTGCAGCCTCGTACCATTTTCCGAATGTTTGGCAAATGGCCCAGATGCGTTCTGGTGACAATAATGTATTCTATCATAGTTAGCATCTAAAAATTGTGCAGAACAGACATAAGAGGAAAGGAAAATGGTACCTTCTTTGTTTAAATACAAGCACCATTTAAAATCTCTTCCTGAGAGGACAACAGGGGAACCAGCCCCCTGAGCAGCCGACCTGTCCCCTTCCTAACATCGTTCTCACTGCTTTCCTTTCTGTCCATTCTAGGGCCACCTCCCTTTATACAGCTACCCCTCCAAAAAATAAAAGGTAAAACCTCAAGTTTGACACTGAGATTCATAATTAGCTGAGTGTGACTTGCTCGTGTTCCTTAAAAATGGCAGGGCTATTCAGTTCTTCTTAAACAGTCTTCAGCAAACAGTGACAGGATCAACTCCCGTTTGTTATCAGGATAAAGGTGACCTTTACAAAGTGATGGCCCTCTCCAAGCTTCTCGTACATGTTTAAAAAAAGGGGGGGGATGTTTTTCAGTGGAAATATTTCTTCCTGATCATTTCTCCCGTTAGCAGCAGCCCCGCGGTCCTGCGGCCCAGATGCTAATTCCTGAGCGTGCTTAGTCCTGTGTGGCTAACCTTTTCTGCTGCAGTCCGGGGTGTTGACACTGACATGCTGCAGTTTACCATTTGTGATTTATTTAGGATAAATATGTCTCAGGTGGCATTTAATCCTTCATAAAACCAGTGTAGCCTGCAGTGTCAAACCAGCAATCATGTTGTATGCACAATGAAAAGAGCAGGCCTTTGCATAAAAAAAATTGTATAGAAGGTGTTTCTCGGCTCAGAAGGATTGCAAAGGCTTCGCTAAGCTATTGTATCCTGTAATTACCTATAGAGCTAGGTTAATGTTACCTCTCTTTTCTCTCTCATTACACAACTACTGGAATGTGAGGGGTTGGAGCTGCGCACACACAAACGTGGGCCTCGGAATAATGAGGCCCAGCAGGTTTTGTGAACAAGGGACATTGGTTGCAGCATGGAGTGTCTGAAAAGAAGACATGGGCTTTCCTTGATGTTTTCCTAGAGAATATGAGAGAACTTTAAAGAAGTAAAAAACAAAGCAGATGAAATATTTATTTGGAGACTGTAATCCAAAAAGGCCACATTTTTATTAAGCTGCAGCCAATTAACGATCGAGCCTCGAGGAGATTTGGCCCCCAAAGGAGACCGGACTGCCCGAGGCAGCAGCTGGCGTGGTCTGGACGTCGACTGCCCGCTGTGTGTGCTGGAGAGTAACAGAGCGAGACGGCAGTCCCCACACAGGACGTCTCAGCCAGGTAAGGCCGCTTGAAAGAGCACCGGGCCTCCAGCAGGCCTCGTGCTGGGATGCCCCGTCCTCACTGAGCGGTCACTGCAGGGAGGGAGGATGCGCCCCTGAAATGTCTCCCACGCCCCACAAACCGACCCGAGTCACCTGACGCAGAGAGCGTCCTTTTTGCTACTTGGGTTGCTTCGAAGAACCAAGTAAATGTGCTAAGGTTGTGTCAGCGTGGCGCCGAAAACTCCACAGTCGTGTATCAGGTCAGTTCAGAAATGTGGACCCCAAAGTGTGAAAGAAAAACCAGAGCTGGACACGAGTTACAGTGATAGAAACAGACTGTGTTCAGGGCAATTGCAGGAGGGCGAGGGAGACCTCAGTGTGGCCCCGGGCTCGCTGTGGAGTGCAGTCGGGACACGTGGGGACTTGCGGCCAAGGACTGAGTCGTGCGCCGGGCGTCCGTGGGTGGAAATCACCAAAGGGAAACCTAGGGGTGGGGGTGTCTCTGGCTCAACTGACCCCACGGGATTCAGCGTCTAGGAAATTCTGTGACCCGTGGACAGCCTGCATATCTCAAGTCTACCAAACTTTTAGTTTTCCTGAACATAAAATAATGCGTAAAGAAAGCATTGGAGAACCAGCGTGGAATGCTAACCCGGAGTTAGTTCTAGGAAGAAAATCAGGAACAAGAAAGGTCATTCATTTAGCAAACTAAAAAAAGAGCTGTAAGTTTTTGCTGCTTTTACTGTTTAATATTAGCCCATAATTTAAGAGAGCGCACGGCTCACTTAAGCAACCTCCTCCTGTTCCATCTTGTTGAAGAATACAATTCGTTTTCTACTCCTCTAGGGTGATATCATTTTACATGAAGAAAAAAGTTAGCTCGGATGGCAGTTATACGTTTCGGAAGCACCTTCTAATCAGGGATTGGTGATTCATTATTAGCTTCAGCAGGCGATCCATCTGACATGTAAGGGGAAAAAATTAGCAGCTGTCACTGCATGATGAGTTAATTTCCTGATGGGCCTGACACTGAAAAGCCATTTGGAGACATGGCGAAGGCTGACGAGAAAACCTGGCACTGCTTTATAATTGGAGATAAAGAAAGGGCAGAGAAACAGGCTGGGGGAGGCCTGCACGCGCTGCGTGGCCGTGGCCGTGGCGGAGGTCGTGGCCCTGGCCATGGCCTGGCCGGCTGTGTCCCAGGCAGGGCCCCGGCTGCTGCACCCTCTGAGCTGAGCGGCTCGGGGCCGGCGTCCTCACAGAGGGACAGAGCGGTGTTCTCCTTTAGGTGGTCCCCTCGGCGATTTTCCTAATTGCAGCTCAGGATCTCAGTGGTGGGATCATTTTTCATCGCCAGGAAAAAGCAACCCACGAAATGAGTACCGTGGAAACAGGCGGGGCGGCGAGGGTGGCTTCCCTGCACCCCGCCTTGAACTGGCCTCCCCAGGGACCTGCTTCAAGCCCAACACAGTGAAAAAAAATGCTTCCTTTTAATATCCTGCATGGAAACAGAGAAATCAGAGTGCACGACCGGCCTTGAAGGAGGAAGGGGCTGCCTGGGGAAGATGCAGCGTGTGGGATTCTAGAATCAGGACCTCCGTGTCTGCCCCTGAAACCATCTGGTGTTTATTTACCAAATTGTGAACGCAAAGGGGCGGTTAGAATCGGGGTAATGTTTCCTCCTGTCCGTCCTGGACTGTGGTCTGTGCAGTTGGTGGAGCAGAGACGTCGAGGACTCACGCTTGAGAGACAGGCATGCGGTCGAGAACCTTCTTCCTTCCGAGACTCCTGCGCCCTCGGCCCCGCACAGGCTCGGCTCCTGTGCTCTGGGCTGGAGGGCAGGATGTGCCCCACGGAGCCTGCCCAGCAAGGGACAGAGGGGAAACCATGTGCCCGCCGTGGCCACAACCCATCACCAGAATTCAATGAATCCATTCTCAGTCTCTCAGGCATAGGATCATGTACTTCCTCCTTGGCTCTGCGTTTTCAATACCTTTTAATAAATTCTTTTTAAAATGACCTAATTTCAACATGGCTTTCATCATAAAAAGACAATTTATAACCAGGATAAACATGAACATATGGCCCAACCCTCCGAGTCAGGGCCAGGTCAGTCCTCTCCGGTATCTGTTACCCTTCAAATAACGTTTTAAGTGGAGGAATAAAAGCCAACACAAAGTAAGTTTGTTTTTTAATTTCCAAACTGAGTTCTGGTTTGAGAGGAGCTTTTCTAAGGCTGATCTGGGCTCCCTCCTGCAGGGATGGAGCGGGGGGCGGGGGCAGCTGCCGTCAGCGCGGGGCGTCCCAGCAGGACAACAGCTCTGCTCAGTCGCCAGCAAATCTTCAGAGCAATCGGGACCCGTCTGTAAATGGGGCCGTGACCCAGGAGGAAAGGCACCCCTCTTTCACCTTTGCCCCTGCTATGGTTTAAGGAGATAGGAAATATTTTAATATCAAAGTGGCAATACGTGGCCCATTAGCATGGTGTTACTAACCATAACTAAGACTGTGCTCTGAGTCACTTTTCTGATAACGGCAGGGATTCAACAAGCCACGGTTTCTCGCCCACGTTTGGAATACCCTGCAAGATGGGCCCGGGGGTCTGGCCACCAAGCAAGTGGCTTGAACTGGGGGAGCCCCGCTCGGGGTAGGGAGGTCTCTGGGCAGGTTGGAAGCTGAGGGTCCTGCACCGGGGACCAGGCCTGGCCCACCTCCTGTCTGACCCTCTGCATGTGCAGAGCTCAGGTTGCCTGTCCTTTCTCCCCGTGGCCCAGTGCAAGCTCAATTCCAGGGCAGGGACTCTGCATGTTCATCTTTGTGCTCCGAGCCTGTACAGCTTGGCACATAGTAGGTGCACAGTAAATTCCTTTGAATGAATGGATCAATACATGAGTTTTCAGCTAGTCACAGTTTTTCTTGTCTTCTTACTCACCTTCCTCTCTGTTGTTTTACTCATTATTTTCCCAAATAACAGAAATCTGTGGCAGGAATTGAATCAAATAAATGCATCATGAACACAATGTTTTTCAGTCAAACTGGTTCAATACACATTCTGTCTACTTACTTCCACCCTTTTCCAGAACATTTATTGATGAGGAGGGTCCTGAGACCAAACCTCATGATAAACACTAAGCCCAGTTCACAGGCATCTCGCCATACATAGTAAGGTGACTCTTCTAGCTTTTTACCAACAAGAGTAGATGGTGGAAGAGGAATTCCTCTTCATTCACAATTATCATAATCTTAAGGGAAGCTAAAAGTTTGGGCCTGTGGCACCAGGCTAAATATGTTCTGTTTCTATTAAAATTTTGATTTGCTTATGTCCTGATTTCCTTCCAGCCCTGAGGCCTTGGGCCAGTGCTATTCGTTCCACTCACTATTCCCTTCCTGACATGCTATGGAACGAAACCTGGAGTTCTCGGTAGTCTTGAATGATGGTGACTTTTTCTTTTCTGCAGCAAGATCTTTGACCCCAGCAGGGAGTGCAGGTGCCCCGTGGGTACTGGGCGCAGCCTTGCTCTCACGCTGCGTCCGAGGGGAAGCTGGCCTGCCCGGGCCAGAGGGGAGCTGCAGGAGGAGGGAGCCAACACCTGCCTATCTGATTCCAGGACACACACTTTTCACAGCTCAGCACCTCTGAAATCGGGGCTCACCGGCAGCGTCTTAGACTTAATGAATATCGTACATCGTTATGCAGCAAGTCTTGCAGGGAGAAGTAGTCAGGTATCCTGTGGAAAGGATGAGAAATCTGCGCTGAGTGGCATCCAGCACCCCCATGACAAGCCAGACAGGCCTGGCAGGTGCTGAGCCTCCTGTCACTCTGAGGTCTAAGGAGAAGGCACATTGTGCACTTGGGAGGGGCAGGACACAGGCTTCCTCTTTGAGGGACTCAAGTGGTCCCGCCAGTGCAATCCTGAAATGGAGAGGCCAGCTTTTGGTGAGAAGGAGCTCTCCGGGTCTGGAAGATTCTAGCAGAGGCTGGTGGGCTAGATGGAGATGTAGCATTTGGAACCGTACATCCTCGCTGGGCACCAGGTCAGCCTGCCTGGCCTCTGGGGCCCCTGCAGGACTGTTGGTGGCTCTGGATAGCAGATCTGTCATGTGGCTGAGCCGAGTGGATCTGCGATGACTACGGTCCAGGACTCGTATGTCAGATGAGTCATTTATGCACCGAGGTTCAGTGGTCTTCAGCAGCATGGAGCTTGGGCTAGATAAACCCTGAGAGTGACACTAGCTCTAACGTCCTGTGATGATAGGGACAGACCAGGTGAGGATCCACGCGTTGTCTAAGGAAAGCATCTAGTTGAGATCAAGGTAACCGGTGACCTGTCCCTCCCCACCCACCCCCAGCAGCAGCTCCTGGGCTTGTCCAGAGTCCAAGGGTGCCGCACGTCTTGTCACCAAGGGGGATGATTTTGGGAGCCACAAAACCTAGGCGCCCAGCGCCAGTGCTCGCCTTCCTCTCAACGCTTCTTCCTTCACTTCTCCTGCGAAGCCTGGAATCCCCAGTCCGTGTGTCCCAGCAGACCAGGAGGTACGTCTGCATCTGTTCCCGACCCAAAGCCACTAAAAAGCCCAGCAACGAAAAGGCACACAAACCCACAGCGGCCCAGAGAGTACGACAGCAGGCAAGATCAGAGGCAGAAATAAGACGGGGGGAGGACAAAGGGGTCGGGGGAGGGGTGCGGAGGGGCACAGCACGGAGCAGACCCGCCACCAGCCCAGGGCGCCCGTGAACCACCAGCCGGGTGAGCGGCTCAGGCCTGTCTGCAGGGGCTGCGGACGGTGGGCTGAGGGCTGGGGCCGAAAACAGGGCTCTTCCAGGGCTGGGAGCTCTGCAGCCAGCAACCTCCCCCAACCCAAGGAGCAGTTGGAAGTTTTTTGTTTTTTTCTCCTGAAGAAATCCAACCCGGAAAGGCCCTGGAGCTGGGGGCACAGCAGAGTGGAGGGAGCCGCGCACACGCTGGGGCGCTCCAGGCTGGGCTTCCGCACGGAGGAAATTGGTCATGTAATCCCCAGGCAGGAGACCGGAGAATATTTTTTCTGGAGAAACTGAACCACCCCAGAGAGAAGGCTCCACAGAGCAATTCCCAACGGGAGGCCACTGCTGTCCGATGACCCCATGTGAAAGCCGGTGCCGGGAGTCCCGCTGCCCACCCAGAGCCTCCGCCAGCCCCCAGCGCCTCCCTCCAACAGGCACCTAAGGCCAAGACCACCAGCAGTAAAAAAAGATCAAAAATAAATACAAGTGGAAACTCAGCAGAAACATATTCAAAGAAAACTTTTAAAAAGTTACTTAGATAATAGGAGAAGATATGCTTCCATGAAATAACAGATTTTTATATATTTTTTTAGAAATAAGAGAACAAGAAAGAGGCCCAGGAAATTAAAAACACAATAGATACCATCAAAGGGCTGGAAGATAATGTCAAGAAAAGTTCTTAGAAAGTAGGCCCAAAAGAAATTGAATATAGGAGATTTTTTTAAAAATCAGAAAATTAAGGTATCAATGTAGGAAATCTGAAACTGACTAAAGGAAGATCTAGATATAGAAAAATGGGGAAAATATAAATAGAAAAATGAGGAAATTATCAAAGAATTGATCATGAAAATTGACCACACTGAGGGATGAAAGTGTCCAGCTTGAAATAACTCACTCATGCCCAGAGCAATGAATGAAGGTTCATATAGGTCTTCATGAAGTTTCAGAACCCCAGAATATGCAATACTAAAATCCTTCACAGAAAAAAAGGGGTCACACTAAGGAAATCAAAATGGTGTCAGGCTTCTAAAACCATTACTGGGTCCTAGAAGTCAAAAAAAAAAAAAAAGAATATCTTTAAAATCCTAAGGGAAATTTTTATTATCAAATACGAATTCTATAACCAGCTAAACTATCAATCAGTTCTAATGGTACAATAAAGACATTGTCAGATATGCAATTTCACCAAAGATCTGTCTCCCTTATACTCTTTTTCATGGATCTACTGAAAGAGATGCTCTTGAAGAAGATAGATTAGTCTTGGGATTCAGGAACAAAAGATCAACATAGGAGAGCCAAAGAGAATTTCCAGAGCAGTGATTATTAGAGCAAAGAAAAGGCTCTAAGGAAAAAGGAATGAACCCAACAGGTGCCTTGATACATTTGTCTGTATAGAAATATGTTACCAGGGTATGGACAATTAGGAAAGAATACATGACAGCACGTAAAAAAATCTAAGGCGATAAAAACAAGGAGGTAGTTATGCCAGAAAAAGCTAAACAAGTGTATAAGAAAGAAAATCAAATTTTAGAACAATATAATAAGTGGTTTAACAGTGAACAATATTTACATAGTCAAAATATTCCTACTGAATATGAATTCAACAGACATCGTACTTGGGGGTGTTGAGATGAGAATACGAAATCCTCGTCTGTCCTCATAGACCATGTCTCCAACTGACACACCAATCTGAATATCAACACACTGCAACCGCCATCTCTCACCCAGATGCAAACTAGCACGGGCTACTTGGGGTCTCTGTCCCCAAGATCAGCCCTGAAGGACTCCCAGAGGGAAGGGAGTTAGGAGGTGGCAGGGAGGCGCTGGCAGGCTGTTCTGAGCTCGGTGTCCTGAGTGGGGAGAGCCGAGAGGGCTGAGCCGCAGCCGCTCTGCAAGGGAAACTGGAGAGGAGCAGCCGGAACCTGCTCTCAGGCTGCCATCAGTCACGGCCTGACCCCTCCCTGCAGAATTCTGAGGCTACAGCCCAGACTCCTGGCACGGGAGGCCAGAGAGAGCCCAAGCAGAACAAAAGCCTTGCTGGAGTGAGGGCTGGGACGGCGGGGGATGGCCTCGGGCGTTCACTCCACTTAAATCAGGGAGCTCCTCCTCCCGGGCTGCTTCTAACCTCAGTATTGGAAGAGCTATAGTTAGTTGTCTGGACACTTGAAAAAATAAGTAAATATACTTAACGATGAGGTAGGAAGCGAATCGTTCTGTGTTTTTAAAAAAGTGACACTTTCCTTTATCCAAGAAACCAAGTGAATTCAGCAGATTGCATCTGCCTTGCCACGCTTGGCTGGTGGCTGGCTCTAAGCCACACTGTCTGCCCTCTGCCTCGGGGACCAGCCCAGAGATGCCTGACAGAGCCGGGAAATTGCCAAATCACTGGCCACGGAGCAAGATGTCCAAACAAAGGAAGTTTTTCAGTCCACAGTCCGTGGGATGAAAGCATTTTATTTCCCCTGTTTCTGATGCACATGTTGGAAATCCACCCCCACCTCTTGGCTATTGGGAAGTAACTGAGTCAGTTACTTCAAATGGACTGATGATAATTCCTACCAATTAGCTGTTTAATAATCATCTTGGCCATGTTTAGTTATCTGAGCAAGAGACAAAATTACACACCACTGCATACCAAATAACTTTCATAATATATATTTAAACAGTCAGAAACGGTCAGATGCCACCAGCAGATTCTCCTGTCTCAAACGGTTCCACTGACACACTCTGCCATCTTGAGTCTATTCGTGCTACTCAGTTTGAGGGTGTAAAGGGGAGAAGAATGGAAAAAATATCTGCGGTGTAACCAGGAGAGGAACGAAGTATTTCCAGGAGAGCAAAACTACACGAGAGCAATGGAAGTTTCCATCAATCTCGTCGCGGGGGCGGCTGCCCTCACGGAGCACGATGGTGCAACGCTTCTGTCTTCGCAAGTTTTCTAAAAGTTGTGGGCTTCTAAAAGCCAAATTTTTGTTGTTATATTTGTTGTTGGTTTGTCTTTGGCATTTGGGAGAGGATGGGTCTCAACCCGAAGGACATCGAGGCTGAAAGCGAATGGACTTCACGTGTGGCCGTCTCTGAATTGTCTTCAAAGCCGGTGGCCACCTTGTTGACCCTCGGGGCTCCCCATGACTCTGATCTGGATTCCGGGTCTGCATCACCTTGGAGCGTCATACCAGGGCAGTGGCCTCGTGGTCACGCTCTCCTCCCCTGAACGCAACCTGCTCCCAGCGGATTCCAGCAGCCGGTGGACCGGAAGAGTCAGATGTGCTCCTACGGATGGGGGGAGGAGGGGAAGCTGACCCCCCAACTGAGGTGGGGACCCTCTTCTTTCCTGGCACCACACTTCTATGAAGGGACTTCTCCTGGAGCTAATCTGGTAAAACTCTGAAGAACTGGCCCTTTGCTCCTCTGTCCTGCATAACCATCTGCTCTGTGAGGCCGAGCTTCCCCTTGGGGGGGCTGCATGGTGGGGCCCGGAGGGCAGAGGGCAGGTCAGCAACCCTTACTGCCTTGGTTCCAAAGCCCAGCCCTTCCACCAGCTCATTGGCAATACAGCTGCACGTCTTTGGCGTCTTATTTTTCAATTGGTTCTGAACTTGGAAACAAAAGAAACAAGGTATTATTTTTACCCATTAACTCGCCAAAGTATAGACTTCTATTTTAGACTTTAGCTCTTGACTTCCCTCCTGCAATCACAGCAGTAAATGGCATTAAAAGTTAGTCCTCTAGATCCGCCCCAGAGACCCAGGTGCTGATGCTGAGCAGCGTCGGACCAACGTGCCGAACAGCCCCGAGCAGCATTTCTCAAGAGTGTCCCGAGCCCAGGATTCCAACACTGCTCTGTGACCCACGGAGAAATGCGTTTGTGTCGCCCCCACACCTGCTCACTCCCATACAACTTGGGTGTCGCTGAAAGGCTTCACAAAGCAGGTCTTGTCCTCACTGCTGTGGTGCCCTCTGAAGTTTTCTATTCCAGACCATTTCGTGTTGGTGGAACTGCCTGCCGTAACCCCCGCGGCAGGCTGCGGAACAGGCCAGAGGGGCCCAGCCTGCGGCAGGAAATCACTGCCTTGGACCGTGAACATCAGAAGCACTTGGGATGTTTGTGAAACACAGATTTCTGGGCCTCACACCAGACATAAGCAAATGCATGAGCCTGGTAAGTTCACAGAAATCTGAATTCTAACATGTGTCATAGCTGTTGAGGGGATGGGATTTGTTTGTTTGAAAACTGATGCTGCGGGTCATACTGAAGCCTTTGCACTGGAAACGTTTCAGTGGCACCAGTAGAACTTGGTTTATTGATATGTGTTTTACCATGTCTCCTTAGCACATTTGCCCTCAGAATGCGTTTAGGGTTGATATAGTGAAGCAGTTATGAGAGCCTAGCAAGGAATAAGCACTCAATAAATGTTAGCCATCACCATCATCACCATCATCACCACCATGACCACCATGACCATCATCACCATCACCATGACCATCATCACCACCATGACCATCATCACCACCATCACCATCATCACCATCATCACCACCATGACCATCATCACCACCATGACCATCATCACCATCACCATGACCATCATCACCACCATGACCATCATCACCACCATCACCATCATCACCATCACCATGACCATCATCACCACCATGACCATCATCACCACCATCACCATCATCACCATCACCATGACCATCATCACCACCATCACCATCATCACCATCACCACCACCACTATCACCACCATCACACCATCACCTTCATCATGTCACCTTTGAAACAGAACTCTTGATCCACACACATCTGTTTCCAGAAGTTTCCCCATCTCAGTTGCTTTAGACAAAAACCAGGAGCCATCCTTGACCTTGCTTCCTCTCACCCTCACCCTACTGACTCACGCTGCAAATCCTGCTGCCCCAGGTCACCACAGCCACCCCCAGTTCAGGCCAACATCTCCTGCCTGAACCACTGCGCCACCCTCTCTGCTTCTACTGTTTCCTCCCTACAGTCCACGGTGGCCCTGCACAAAAACAATCCGGTCATGTACCCGCCCAGCTGCATCGGTTCTCTGTGGCCACGTAACAAGCTACCCCAGGCTGCAGTGGCTTCAAGAGCAAATCTTTGTCCTTTGTGGTTGTCGTGAGTCAGGAATTCTGGAGCAGCTAAAGCTGGTGCTTCTGGCTCAGGGTCCAGGTGAGCCTCCCACAGGCTGCTCGAGTGTCCTCCTGACACGGCAGCCTTTTTCCCCAGAGGAGGTAATCGAGAGAGAGGCTGCAGCTGCAATGCATTTTAAAACCCGGCCTCAGAACTCACACACCATCACTCTGCCTCTTCTATTTGTCAGAAATGACTCACGAAGTCCACGCAAGGGGCGAGGAATTTGGTTCCACCTTTTGGAGGGAACGTCAGAGAATTCGTGGACAGATTTGAACCAGTCCACTATCCATCCTACTTTGAAGTCCCAAGGTCCACACCTGCCTCCTGGCTTTAGCTGTTCTGTCTGATTCCCAAACACACCAAGCTCACTGAGCCTTGCTACTCCCTGGTTACTCAAGGCCTTTGTATTTGCTAGTCTAGAAGTTTCGTTCAGTGGTGCCAATTCCTTCTCATCATTCAAGTCTCAGCCCCACATCCCTCATTCTCAGAGGCCTTTTCTGACACTGAATAGAAAGTAGCTCTCCTCATTTATCAGTGTCAGGCAGTACCTGGCTTGTTGTCGTTCCCACCCGCCCATGGCAGGCGTTAGCCAAACACAAGAGTGGACCAGAGAGGCCCGGCCAGGACTGTCGTGAGGTGCCACGTCAACCTGACTTGGAAAATTAATATCTCGAAACTTCAGCCCATTTTGTTTCTTTGGAAATCTGGTGAAAATGGATAAGGAAGGTGTCATTACTTTAACGCAGACGCTGCATTAAGAAGCTGTCCTTTTCTGTCACCCTGGCTGCGTGCACACCATCCTAGCATCTTATGGTTTTCACCAGACCATAAGTGAATTCGTTTACATGAATCCCACTGAACAAACTTGTGTACTTTTAAATTTATTGAGTCCAAAGTTATGTTTTTTAGCTTTTCTCTAAATTTACCAAAAATTTTTATAAAATTACTCATGACCCCAGTAAGTAATTAAATCCTGGTGAAAATAAGATGTTGCCAAAAAGGAATCTGGGGGGATATCACAGTGGTCCTTTCAAACAGAAGGTGGAAACAAACTCCCTTCCAGAGGAGCAATTCTTGCCGGAAAGATTCACGTTTCCTTGAGGGTTGTGTCTGGGGTGGATCAACGCGACTCCACAGCACGAGATCCACTTCACACAACACCCGTGCTCCCCTCCTGCGAGGCCCGAGATCACACGCTAAGTGCATGTGTGTTCACTCTGCTGCTTTGGACAGTTACACTAACCACTTTTACTATGTCGGCTTCCACAGAGCTGCTTTCTTATTTAAAAAGTCTCCTTAATTTTGAGAACTTTCCTACTGATCACGTCTCCCTTTGCTAATGATCCTAACCTTCCACAAAACGACTTCTCTGGTGTCAGCCTTCGCTTCACACCCGCTCTTCCCCGCTCGCTTTGTCTCTCTTGGATTCCCCATTTTTCAAGCCACGAGACGGCTTCAGTCTGTTGAATTTCAGCTGCTTCTTCCTGTCTTGGATTGCCTATTACCTACCGCAAAGGTCATTTTAAGTGTAATTCAGCTGAAATTATTTTCTGATCGCCACATTTTCTCTCTCTCTCTCTCTGGTTCCTCCCTCCTTCCGGGCCGTCCCCTCCCCTCCCCTTCCCACTCCTCCAGTCTAAGTCTCACTTTGCAAGGATGTCTCTGTTCTCCAGGGCTGCTGATAGGGCTGGATGAGAAGGATTACGCATCTGCTGCTTCGGAGGCTGAGCTCGCGCTCTCACAGCCCGGCCACGGAGGGTGGGGGCGGGGAAGGGGCACTTGCCAGGACACATGAAAACGACAACAGAAGTCCCAGCCCTGAGTCTGGAAGACCTCACGTATAAAGTGTGCCCTTTTCGGAGTGTGGGGAATCAGCAGCGATGCCCAGAGTCCTACCGTCCCCACAACTTTTCAGAACCAGATGCAAAAGGGGGCGGAGGCTCATCAAAGCCCCTGCAACCCCACGGAGCCACGAAGAAGTGGGTGTGAGAGTGTGTGCCTATGTGTGCACATGTGTGTACATGTGGGAGTGAGTGTGCACACGTGCATGCATGCGTGTGCACGTGTGGGAGAGCTGTGTGAGCATGTACCTGTGCGCGTGTGCACACGTGTGTATAGAGTGTGCATACATAAGTGTGTGTCAGGGGAAGCAGCCGTCCATCGGGATCCCTGGCTTTGGTGGGCTCCGCCTCAACTCCTGAGACATCACCTACCCTGCTGGCTCTTTCCAGAAAGTTCTGTCCTCGGCTTCTTCCTGGAGCGCAGTGAGTCTGTCCAGGCCTGCGGCCTGGGCTCCTCAGAGCATCCGCAGTGCGGGGCGGTGTGTCCCAGAGGGGTCTCTGCAGTGGGGGTCTTCCTGCCTGCGACAGCTGATTGCTGTGAGGAGGGCGGAGAGCCCGGGGGCCACAGCGCCCACCGCCCCATTAGCAAACAGCTTGGCCTCGAGTGTGGAGGCCGGGGCGGCCGAGGCAGGAGGACCCTCTTCAGGGCCTTCGGACTTCCTGTTCTGGACGGTCCTCTGAGCAGGGCCAGCTGCTCGTGTCCCTCCTGCTCAGAGGCCCCGTGGCCACAGCGTCCTTTTCCCACCGCAGAGGGCGGAATCTGTACAGTTAAATGTCAACAGCTCTAAGTGCGCGGGCTGGGGGTGCGGCTCAGCCTCCCTCCCTGCCTTTTCGGGGCTCAAACTGAGGATTTTATTGACAAGTCACCACGTTTGGGTGCTGCCTTCCGTTGGCGCAGGTGAGGCCTGCGCGGTGCTGTCTAATTAATGCCGTATTTCCTGAGTTATTTGGCTACTGGAGGTGGAGTCGCCAGCACCGTCCCCTCCGCGCACCTGACGATTTACTGCCCGGTGCCCCGCGCGGGCCTATCCGTCATCTGCGTCGGGAGGACGCGCCGCCTTCCGCGCCGGGCGACGGGCTCCAGCAAATTGTTATTTTTATGGGAGATGATAAAGGAAACGCTACCTTATGCTCAAACCTTTAACTGTCCGGTGCGTGCAAGCTGCAGCCCGGCCCCCGCGGCCCCGCCCAGCGCCCTCCTCTTTGCTTCTTCCCTGGCACGAACCTTTCTAATGAGCGCCCCTGGCCCACGGTCACCTTTGCGGAGGAATCGCCGGCCGCCCGGCACCCTGCCTACCTCCCCGTCCCAGCCGCTCTGGGGTGTGCGCCCCTGTCTGAGCACGTGGCTGTCCCCGGGTGCGGGGCCAGGAGGGCTGGGGCTCTGTCCCAACACTGCACGCCCTCGCGGCGGGCCTAGCTGGGACCGGGGACCAGGCGCTCACTCCACGCACCAGCCCAGAGCTCCCCCGCACTCCGTACGCGCCGTCCACTCACCACGCCCGAGCTGTGGCGGTGCCCGCGGGGACCCTGGGGTGTCCCTGTGGGCGCGAGTGGCCGGGCTGGCGCGGGTGCTCAGCTGCTTCCACGTGCGACGTGAGCGGGGACCCGTCACTGGGCAGCGCGGCAGAGAGTTCAAGTGAAGAGTTCAAGTGAAGCGAGGTGAAGCGTCTGCCCTCTGACCGGGCGCCCTGCACACATCTCACTTCTTGCCAACCCATCAGCTAAAATGTCCCGCACCACTCCTTAGAAATAAAATCAAAAAACTAAAAATAAGTGTATGCATTTCAAGAGGTTTCTGAATAGTTTCTGTAAAAGTACCTCCATCGTGGGCTGTTGTGCATTTGGGATGTGTGTGCCTGACCTCTGCGCCGCCCTAAGACAGGGTTTCCTCTCTCCATCCCTGGTCCCCAACTGTCAACCTGGTTGGGTAGTTTTGAGGACAGACAGGGAACCAGTTGGGTTCCTTGGAGCAGGCAATTGGGAACAGTGAGTCTTCAACTTTGTTCTTTTTCAAGTTGTTCTGGGCTCCTGTGCTGTCCTGGGTCCCTTGCGTTACAGGAGGGGGGGCGGTCGGAGGGATATTGCCATTGTAACAATTTTAAGTCATCTGATCTGTAAACATGGGATGTTGGTTCCTTTCTTGAGATTTTTCATTCATTTCTTTCTTCAGTATTTTGTAGTTTTCAGGGTACAAGTTTTGCATTTGTTTTGTTAAACTTATTGCTAAGTATTTAATTATTTTTGATATTGTTATAAATATAATTGTTTTCTTATTTTCATTTTCAGATTATTACTAGTGTATACAAACACAATTGATTTTCATATATTAATCTTGTATCTAAACATCCTTACTATTAATAAATAATTAGCTCTAAAAGGATTTCTGTGAAATCCTTAGGATTTTTTATGGATCAGATAATGTCATCTGAAAAAAGAAATAATTTTACACCCTACTTTCTGATCTAGATGTCTTCTATTTCTTTTTCTTGCCTGACTGCTCTGCTAGCACCTACAGTACAACATTGACTAGAAGTGGCAAGAGTGGACATCTTCGTCTCATTCCTTACAGTAGGAGTGAAGCGTTCAGTTTCTCACCACTGCATGTGATGTTAGCTGTGAGCTTCTGAGAGATGCCTTTTCAGGTTGAGGATATTCCCAACCATTCCTAATTCATGGAGGGTTTTTTTTTTTTTTCCTTTTCTTTTCTTTTCTTTCTTTTTTTTTCGGTAATCATGAAAAAATGTTTGATTAACATGGTCATGTGGTTTCGTTCTTTATTCTTACAATATGGTGTATTTCATTGATTTGGGGCTGTCAAGCCAACCTTGCATGTGTGGGATAAATCACACTTAGTCATGATGTGTAATCCTTTTTGTATGTTGCTAGGTTCAGTTTGCTAGTGTTTTGTCAGGGATTTTTAAAATTTATGTTCTTCATGGATATTAGTCTGTAGTTTTCTCATGATATGTTGGTCCAGTTTTGGTATTGAGGGAATACTGACTTTATAGAATGAATTGAGAAGTGATTTTTCCTGTCTTCCTTCCTTCCTTTCTTTCTTTCTTTCTTTCTTTCTTTCTTTCTTTCTTTCTTTCTTTCTTTTCTAAGATTGTACAAAGGATTATTAATTCCTTTTGAAATGTTTTGTAGAAATCACCAGTGAAGCCAATATGAACCTGGGCTTTTCTTGGTGACAAGTCTTTAAATTACTAAGTCAATCTCTTTATTTCTTACAGGTCTATATAGCTCCATTTCTTCTATAGTCAGTTTTGGTAGTTTATATCTTTCTAGGAATTTGCTTAATTTATCTATGTTATCTAATTTTTTTTGTAATATAGTTAGTTCATTGTATTCCCTTATAATCCCTTCCTATGAGGTTGGTTGTAATGTAATGCTTTCATTCCTGATTTTAGTAATTTGAGTTTTTCTCTTTTTTGTTGCTCAATCTAGTCAAAAGTTTGTCGATTTTTTTGATCTTTTCAAAGATCAATAAATTGATTTCATTGATTTTTTCTATGGTTTTTCTATTCTCTGTTTCATTTATTCCTGCTCTAACCTTTATTAATTCTTTCATTCTCCTTGCTTTGAATTTAGTTTCTTCTTTTTCTAGTTTCTTAAAGTGGAAGGTTAGGTTATTGATTTGAGATCTTATTTCTTTTTTAATACAGGCATTTACAGCTATAAAATTTCCTCTAAGCACTGCTTTATCACATTCCATAAGTTTTGGTATGTTGTGTTTCCATTTTCATTAATCTAAAAGTATTTTCTAATTTTACTTCTGATTTCTTTTGTGGTCCACTGGTTATTTAGGAATATAGTATTTAATTTCCACATATTTGTGAATTTACTAAATTTCTTTTTGTTATCTATTTATAATTTCATTTCATTTCATTTCATTTGGAGAAAAGACTTGCATGATTTCAATTCCTTCAATGTACTGAGTATTCTTTTATGTCCTAACATATGGTCTATCCTGGAGAATGTTCTATATGCACTTGGGAAGGATATGTATTCTGCTACTGAACTTGGGAAGGATGTGTGGGGTATTCTGTAGATATCTGTTAAGTCCAGTTGTTTTATACCTTTGTAAAGTCTTTTATTTCCTTGTTGATCTCCTTCCCAGTTATTCTATCCATTATTGAAAGTGGTGTATTTAAGTCTCCAACTACTATTATTGAATTATCTATTTCTCCCTTCAATCCCATCAGTTTTTGCTTCATGTCTTTTAGGTCTCTGTTGCTAGGTGCATGTATGTTTATAGTTTTAAACCTTCCAGTTGGATTGACATTTTTGTCACTATAAAAATGTCCCTCTTTATCTGTAGAAATTGGTTTTGTTTTAAAGTTTATTTTGTCTGATATTAGTATAGTATGCTAACTCTCTTATGGTTGCTGTTTGTATGGTACATATTTTTTCACCCTTTTAATTTTAACCTGTTTGTATCTTTGAATCTAATATGTGTTTCCTGTAGGCAGAAAATAGTTAGATCTTGGATTTTTTGGTCAGTCTGACAGTCTTTTTACTAAATTGTTTATTCCATTGACATTCAATGGTTTTATTGATATGGTTAGATTTATTATTCCATTTTACTTTTACTACCTTCTTTTTCATTAAATGGATATATATTGTAATATTGTAATTCTGGCAATGATTTTTTAATCTATATATTTTTAAATTCTTTTCTTAAAGCTTACTCTAGGGCTTACACAATACATCTTAATGTACTTGAGATATACACTTTCTTAATTCTAGTAAGATATATAAACTTTTCTATTATATAATTCCATTTACTCCTTCCTTTTTGTGTCATTATTGTTATGCATATCACATCCATATGTTACAACCCCAACAATACATTTGTATAATTATAATTATATATAATCTTACATCTGTTAAAGAAATTTAAGGGAAAAGTATATTAATAAAGTGTGTTATATTAACCTTATTTACCATGTATAGTTCTCTTCATTTCTTCCCCTGGATTCAAGTTACCATTTGGTATCATGTTCTTATTGAAGCACAGCTTTGTTCCCACCTGCCTCCTCTGTGCTCTCATTGTAAGTTATGTTACATTTCTATATGTTATAAGGCTCACAATATAATTATATGCATATTGTTTTAAGCAATTTCTTTTTAAATAAGTTAAGAAAGAAGAAGAAATGTACAATTATACTTCTTTTATAATTACCTACAAAATTGCCTTTACCAGTGTTCTTTGTGTGTATGTATTTGTGTGTGTGTGTATGTGTAGATTTGTATTACTGTCTGATGTGTTGCTTGCGTTCAGCCTCAAGAACTTTCTTTAGTATTTCTCATAAGGCAGGTCTGCTATCAACAAATTCTCTGTTTTTGTTTATCTGGAAAAGTCTTTATTTTACATTCACTTGTGAAAGATAGTTTTGCCGGGTGTACGAATCTTGGTTTAGAGGGTTTTTTTCCCCCTTCTTTTAGCACTTTAAATACATCATCTCACTGCCTCTGGTCTCCATTGTTTCTAATCAGAAGTCATCTGTTAATGTTGGAGTTCCCTTGTACATGATCAATAGTTTTTCTTTGACTGCTTTCCATATTTCCTCTTTATATTTAGCCTTGAATGTTCTGGCTATGATGTGTCTGGCTGTAGATCTCTTTGTGCTTTTCAAAATTGGGGGTTGTTGATCTTCTTAGATATATTTATTAAGTCAGCTTAATGATGTCCCACATTTCTGTGTGGCTCTGTTCATTTTTATTCATTACTTTTTCTCTCTATTCTTCCTAGTGTTTAATCTCTATTAATCTGTCTTCAAGTTATTGGAGTATTTTTCCTGCCAGTTCAAATCTACCATTAATAGATTTTAGTGAAGTTTTCATTTCTATTGTGGTTTTCAGGACCAGAATTTCATTTGGTTCTGTCATATAATTTCTATCTTTTTATTATATTCTCTATTTGATGAGTCACTGTCATTATGCCTTCCTTTAATTCTTTAAACATAGTTTCCTTTCATTCTTTGAACATGTTTATCATGCTGCTTTGAAGTCTTTGTCTACTTAGTCCAATATCTGGGCCCTGTTATTGGTAGTTTCCATTGCTTGCTTTAAAAAAAAAACTAAGTGTGGGTCACACTTTTTGGGGTTTTTTATGTTGTATAAATTTTGTTAAAAATTTGATATTTTAGATATTATATTGTTATAACTCTGGATAATGCTACTCTCCTTCAAAGTTTGTTGTCTTCATTTCTTTATATATTTAGTGATGTGGCTGAATTAATTCAGTGAAGTCTATTTCCTCTGATTTGTGCAGCCTCTAATAATCCTTGCTCATATGTTTTTCTTCATTTTTAATTTTTGAGCCTTGCTTCCTAGGGATCATCCGTGGTCAGCACAGATTAGTGGTAAGCCACCAATTTATCAGAGGTTGTGCCTAAGCCCCTGAACCAGTAAGTTTTTCACTCACTCATTACCTTAGAATCTGAGTGTGCCATGGAGACATATAGCAAGTTTACAAGTTTGTCCTCTGCTCAGCCAGGGACTAGAAGCTCAGAAATTCCCTCTTCAGTGCTCCTCAGAGAGTACAACCTTGAGCATGCACACAGACTCGGAATCAGCTTGTCAATTTATATGAGGGGAAAAAAGATCAGAGTTTGGGGTTGTATTTAATAAATGGATTAATTTGAGGAGATTTAACATCATTCATATATTGACTCTTCCAATCCATGAACATGGTATGTCCTTTTATTTATTTATATCTTTAAAATTTTTTTCTCTCAAAAATGTTTTATAGTGTTTAGTGCAGAGGCCTGTTATTTCTCAATATTTGATGTCCTTAAGGCTATTGTAAGTAGTATCATCTTAAAATTTAATTTTCTGTTTCTGTTCTATGGAAATGTAATTATTTTTGGACATTCACCTAATTGGTATCCAAAAACCTCTCCCCTCTTTTAGTTTTTCTTTATTATTAAGTTTATTTATTTACCTCAGATGAAAAGGTTTTATTTGCCATCCTCTTCACTTCATGGCACATCATTGTTATTGGTCCATACAAGGCGAGTTTGGTTGGTTTGTTCATCCCATTTTATCTCTGTTTCCTTCCCATGCCCTCAAAGATAATCATTGTCATATATTTTATGTCCATCTGTTGTTTTCTGGTTACTGAAGTGTCTGAATGCCTCTTCATGTCCTTTTGGACTTTGGGTTTTCCCACTTGGCAAATGTACTGTTCATGTTACTTGCTCATCTATGGCTGTTGCCCTTTAGCTTGTTGAGTTTTAGGATTCCTGCATTTTTCTACTTGCCTCTATCTCAAAACAAAAGAGCAGAACTTAAAACATGGGTCTTTCTGGTTTCTGCCCACTCATTGGCTCATGGAACCTGATACTGACACAGTGGTACACTGACTACTGCCATAGATGAGTAGGGAAAGTCCCCAAGTTAAAACTTACGGTCAACTTTTCCTGCATGAAAATAATGTATGACAGTGCTATTTCTTCTTAGCTCAAGAATTGGCCAAATACTACAGCTATGGAACCAGGCATCCTAGGAATGGTGATAATATAGATATAGTAGTAGTACTAGTACAGTGGTTCTATATGAGCATTACTGTGGGCTGATATCACTAATATGAATTCAATAATTGCCATTGTCTTCAGATTTATCGAATTTATAAAGTTTTTATTTATTTATTTATTTGACACAGTCTCACTCTGTTGCCTAGGCTGGAGCGCAGTGGCATCATTATAGCTCACTGCAGCCTCGAACTCCTAGGCTCAAGCAATTCTCTTGCCTCAGCCTCCCAAGTTGCTGGGACTACAGGCATATGCCACCACACCCAGCTAATTTTTCTATTTTTTATACAGATGGGGTTTCCCTGCATTGCTCAGGCTGGTTTCAAACTTCTGGCCTCAAGCAATCCTCCCACCTTCGCCTCCCAAAGTGCTGAGACTACAGGCGTGAGCCACTGCACCTGGCCTCTAAAGTATTTTTGAGCATCTACTCATGCTTAGTACCATCTTAAGCTTTCTATAATAAGGGTCGCATAGATCTTATCATTGTGTTTAAGTTATGCATATGTGAGGCCAGCACATGTGTGGATATGCATGTCCAGGATTTATAAGTCTTCGAAAAGAAACATAGACCCGACAAGCCGCTGGACCCTAAAGCATCCGAGGAAGTCCAGACTGTGGGTGGGAGGACTTCAGGGATGAGCTCTGGACAGACCCACCATGCACAATCTACCTCTTATTTGCCTTATCATATTGCAGTTTAGTTCCTTCATTCTAACTCTTGGCCACCCATGCGCTTGAAACACTTCTGAGTTTTCATTTCTTAGAGGTTAAGCCTTAAGATAAAAATCCTCCTACCTTTCATCCATTTCACAAATGCATCTTGAGAATACAGGGTTCCAGGCACAGCCCAGGCAGTAGTGATAAGAAGATAAAAGGCCACAGCTCTGGCCCTTCCCAGCATGGGAGACCTTGGGCACCCCTGGACCTCCACACTGCACTTGAACGACTGGTGTGAGTCGTCTCCTAAGAGCCAGTTTTGAGAGCAGAGATGAGGGAAAATACTGGTGACAGTGAGCAACTGAGAAAGCAGAGGCCCCAAAGAAGGGGGGAAGCCACAGAAGGGAGTGTCTGGAGGCACCTGCTACATCATTTCCATTGTCTCCTGAGCCTGGCCAAAAATATTCTTGATTCGTTGAGCAACTGACTAAGTAAATCCAAATCAAAGATATCAAATTTCTGCAATAAGTTCTACCAGGTCACATTTATTTTTATGTCTGATGTATCTGACATCAAATAAACAGTTATTTTAAAAATTGGGTGCATCACAACACTATGACATAGCCAACCTTTAAAAAAAATGAATGATTTATTTAAAAGGTTGAATGTGTCATACGAGCATCTAAATCAGCAAGTGAAAAATCAGACATCCCAGCGCTGGATGCAGAGAACAAATGGAGGAGCGAAAATAGTGCCGATTAAACACGGATTTTTTCCCCCTCAAGGAATTAGGAAACAGTGGGGAATAGGACATTGCATGGCTGAAATTAAAATTGCTGGCGTGTAGGTGCTTGCCTTACCTTAATGCTTGCTCAGACCTTAAGCCTCATTGTGGTAAACCTTTTGTTTGATAGTGATAAGTTTTTTGGCTTTGGGTTTTTTCATCTGTGATGGGTTCTAGGGATTTCCTGCATCCTATGTTTAGCTCTCAGAGGCCTTGGGATGCTGATTGCCCAAACAACAAGTATGTTTGTGTTTGTTTC
The DNA here is from genome assembly GCA_028533085.1 of Varecia variegata. NCBI lineage: Eukaryota > Metazoa > Chordata > Mammalia > Primates > Lemuridae > Varecia > Varecia variegata. Next base: position 2,838,749 of record CM052443.1, on the reverse strand, counting down.
ATTTCCCTGCCTGCAGATGCGACAGAATGTCTAGTTGCAACAAAACCAGCGTAAAACAGCAGAACTTGGAGGTCACGATGGAAGGTTCTGTCTGTTTTCCAATCCTGCCTGCACAACCTTGTGCCTTGGGAAGGAAACATTGCAGTCCCCTGGGAAGAGCGTTCACGGGCAAGACCCCTGGGGTCGCGGCCCAGTCTGCCCACGTTTAGCTGTGCGACCTTGAGCAGTCCCCTGACCCTCCCTGGGGCCTTCCCCTGTTCATGTATAAAACAGAGGTCGGATTCCAGATGATCGCAAAGGTCCCGCCTGTTCCTAACGTTCAATTACATGGCTGCTCTAATGTCTCTAATTGTAGGATCCGTGTCCTGTTTGTGTTTATTCCCAGGGTCACAGAGCACACAGTGCGCTCCATGGAAGTTTGCTGAACTGTGTGCAGCTGAGAGAGGGGTACAGGGTGAGCGGGGCCTTGGGCTGGAAAGGAGGTGTTGCGGTCAGTTACAAGTCCGTGCGGTGAAGGAGGGAGCTGGTCTGGGGTGAACGTGTTGCCTGGCTCCGGTCAGTGGAGCATGGGGATTTGGAAAATTGAGCTCAAGTGCGGACGGTGGCTTTGGGAATCATTCCCGTCAATGAGACAGATGACACCTTCAATGCGGGGCAGAGGGCCGCACACAGGACCCTGGGGGGAGGAGGGAAGCAGGTGGGGGGATGAGCCTCTGCAGACTGTCCCTGTGCAGTTCACCCCCAGGCCTTGCAGGCCCTGATGCCCGAGGGAGCCCCTCACTCTGGCTGGGCCCTGAGCCCGTGGGATGCAAAAAGGAAGATGCGGAGGATGTTCTGGCCCTTCTGGGGGTCAGCTCCTGCTCTGGAAGGTTCTTTTGTTCAATGGAAATGATCGTAGGGCAGTGCCTGGGGACAGCCCAAGCTGCTACTCCCAGAGGCTCAGAACCCGAGGGCGGGACGGGGAGCCAAGCAGGCTGGCAGGGCTGCCCCCGCTGCGGTGCTCTCCGGGCCAGGAGCACCCCCACCCCCACCTGCTTTGAGGGTCCCAGGCAGCCCCTGCCCATGACACCAGGCCCCTGGCCCTGCTGGGCAGCCATTCACACAGACTTCCGTTTTCCCCCAGGCACTTGGAGCCCATGCAGTGAGTTTGATTTTGCAGCACGAGCAGGTTGTTCCCTCCGGTCCTGCGTAGCGTGCTCTCTGCGTGGCTCGCTCCCAGCTGACTCCTGCTCCACCTCTGAAGTCCCCTCCTCTGGCCACAGCTGATCAGCTCACTCTCCCCGGCCTCTGCAGTGATAGGCTGAGCCGCATGGCTAGGCTGTACTGCAGGTCAGGATGAGCTAGCACCCGATTAACAGGGGCAGAGGCAATAAGGTCAATTCGCGCGGGTAACGTGGAGCCGGGAGGCAGTGGGGGTGGGCACACTGCTCAATCGTGCCGTCTGTTTTTGCCTGTGACAGGTTCCCTACTTTGTGTCCTCATGATTGTCATTTCAGGCCACAAAATGGTTGCTGTGGCTCCAGATATCACACCCTTGCTGGAAGATGGGGCAGGGAGAAGGGGCCATATTCTCTGAGACTCCATCATTTTATCTGGTAAGAAAACCTTCCCCTTGGGTCCCCTTGGTCAGGACTAGGTCATGTGCCTGCTCCTAGGCCAGTCATTGACCTTGTTTCAGATAGACCCGTGTCACATGGGAGGGGACAGCCAGTCCTTGTGTGCTGACCTTCCCCTGCACAAAGCCTTCCCGCCACAGGAGGGAGTCGGGGTGGGGGGGCTGCACATCCTGCATTCAGAGCTGCTCACTCGGCGGCTGCAGCAGCCGGGACCGTGTGCTCGCGATGCTCACCCCGGATTCCAGGCCAGCGAGGGCACAGGGGAGAGATACAGCAACAACAGCTGTGGACGTTATTGAAAACAGGCGGTATGTCAGGGTTGTGGCGTTTTTTATTTTTCATTCTCGTCCCTTACTTAGAGAGGGACGGAGGAGAAAGGTTCCTTTTCAGTGTCTCTTCCACAGTGTGAGGCTCCACGAGGCTCCAGCGGCCCCCCTTGCTGAAGGGTCTGCAGAGCTGGGCGGTCCGGATGGTGAACTTCCTGCCGCTCGGATGCCATCTCTTGGGGAGCCTCTCGCTTGCACAGGGCTACTCTTCGTGCATGTCCGAGGAACAAGGGGAGAAGGGTCTTTTGGGGCGGTGGGTAGCAAATTTACTGTGGTCCCATCACAAACCATAAATACAACCCTTGGGAACATGTCTGGGCCCTTGGTTACCTCTCTCTAGAGTGGTGGTCCCCAACTTTTTGGCACCAAGGACCGGTTTCATGGAAGACAATTTTTCCATGGACTGGGGGGAGGGGAGATGGTTTCAGGATGATTCAAGAGCATTACATTTATTGTGCAGTCAAACCTCTCTGCCAGTGATAATCTGTATGTGCAGCCGCTCCCTAGCGCTAGCATCACCGCCTCAGCTCCACCCCAGATCACCAGGAATTAGATTCTGGTAAGGAGCCGCAACCTACCTAGATCCCTCCATGCGCAGTTTACAGTAGGGCTCGTGCTCCTGTGAGAATCTAATGCAGCTGCTGATCTGACGGGAGGCGGAGCTCAGGCGGTGATGCCAGCGATGGGGAGCAGCTGTGAATACAGGTAAAGCTTAGCTCGCTCGCCCGCTGCTCACCTCCTGCTGTGCGGCCCAGGGGTTGGGGACCACAGCTCTGGAGTGTAAGAGTGATCTCCCGATGCCCACCACACGCCTAGCATATTTGTGTTCTGTACAAACTCTTCGCCGCGGATCACTCCCTCTCTGGCCCCCTGGGACCGGACCGGCGCACCTGCGGGGCCTCCCTGCCTGCGTGAGGCCTGCGGTTCCCACGCCCGCGCTCTGGCTCGCGGTTCTGCTCTCTGGCCCATCCGCCTACGTTGCTAAGCCCCAGCAGAGTGAAATATTTATTTTATTTGGTTACCTAATGATATTAAAAATACAGCACGTGTTATGTATCCTCAGCCCTCAGAGGCAGGGGCCTGGCACAGCTCCGCGACGATAAGCGCGCACACAACTCTCTGCTGTGCTTATTGTGTTTACTGGCGAATTTAGTGCAGGTGAGGGGCAGGGAGACTGTCCTACCTCCTGGGAAGATTTTTCATCAGGTTGTAAAATGTAAATTTAAGTGTGCAGAAGGGCCTTGGGGAGCTGGTGTTTTCCACTGGAACCGCAAAGCCTCGACCTAGGCTGGGAGCCCAGGGAAGGGCTTTGTGGCCGAGCGACATCGGCAGCCCAGCGGCTGGGCCTGGCTGAGCCTGCAGGTTGGTTGGTTCCTAACGCCTGCCTCGACTGAGGCCCGAGAGCCACCAACACCCCTTTCCCGATCGGTTCCATCCAGGCAAGGGGGCCGGCAGAGGCGACGCAGGTCGCTGGAAAACTGTTTTTCTTCCCCACCCGACGCTGACGGCTTCTGGCCAATGGAGCCGTTGGTTGGTGCTCAGGGAGGCAGATTGGAAGTCGGGGCTGGGCTCTGAGTTATGTGCCTGGACTTACCAGTGTGTTCCTGGGGTGGAAAAACCTGTGATATATTCTCTGCAGCTGGAAACTGGCCTTTTGTTCTTCTCCCCACGGGCTCTTGAAGCAGCAAACATCTTTCCATCCTGACCCATGTGCGAGGAGGCAGGCCCCTGAGCCTAGGTGTTCCGGAAGCTTCCATCGTGCCTGTGATATTGGAGAATCCTGTGGTCCCAAAGCCCTCTGGCTTTTAGGAGCTCTGGGAAGGCTTCATCTCCCATATTTCAACCTGGAGGATGTTGCAGAGCAATGCTCCAACTCACTGTTTCCAGAAATAAAAACCAGGGACAACTCTGCAGATGGCAGCGTCACCATTCCACGGGAGGGGAGTGACCGTGTACGGCGGATTTATGACTGTGGAGGACAGCGTGCCACACTCCCTCTGCTCCCGCTTTATGGCTGCCCGGCTCCCGGATGAGTTGGACAGGGACCCGCGGTTTCCTGACGCACATTCTTCTTCCTAGACAGTCCCATAAATGCATGAAATTCCACACTGGGGCATGACGCGGCGGCCGGGCAGGGGTGGAGGAAGCCAGCCAGGGAGGGGAGAAGGGAGGCCGCAGCGTCCCTGGGCGACAGCACAGGCCGAGGAGATGAGCCCTGCAGGCTGCACAAGGGCCTGGCCCTGCGGCCTGGTCCCCAAGTGCGGCCCCCGCCCTCTGAAGGCCTGTCCTCCCCGGGGACGAGGAGCCGCGTGGGAAGGGCCCTTGCTGTTAGCGCCGGGCTCCTCATCCTCCCGGAGACATTTCTGCGGTGACGGCGGTTGTTTCTTTTTACAGACCAGGACAGCTTCCCTTCCTCATGGGTGCCGGCCACCCGCCTCGCCGTTCCTCGGCCAATTTACCAGAGCCAAACGGATTAGGAATGAAACCATTCTGATAAAGAGAATAAATATGCCTGGTGAAAAATGGATTATTAATTCAAGCTGTGCCCTCCGTCCCAATAATAAATGACCCAGCATTAGGGAAAGCCGGTTGCTAAATTAAAACGAATGTGGGAAGGTGGCGGTCCCCCCCCACCGTGTGGGGGTGCGCCCCCCCCCACGCCGCCGCCCCCCAGCGAGCTGCTCCCTGGTTGACAGCTCCTGCAAGCCCAAACTGACAGCTCTTCAAAACCTGCCCAAGAAACCCAGCATTAATTAAGTCATTGCTGGACGGTAATTTCCTTGAGAAGTAAAAAATTCTCACACAAGAAAAGGTTACAGAGACCTTTTCTGTGTCAAAATTACCATGCTGCATGAATATTAATGCTCTTAATGAAGACAACCTTTTTTTCATCGAGAAGGTTCTGGAGCAGGTGCCAAACCTGAGTCTCACTCCGTGGGTTTTTTAGTCTCAGGGAGTCGGCACAAAGCGATTTTTCCATTAAGCCGACACTCCCCCCACAGCCACACCCCTTCCCCGTCTGTCCCAGCCGCAGACCGTAGGCCGCCTGGTCTCTAAGGAGCTGAGGACGGGGAACCTGCTTAGAATTAACGGTGTGATTCCGGTGGGGGGGAAGGTGGCGAGGTGCGTGAATCAGTCACACAGGGCAGGAGCCTCTGCGTCCCTGATTGCCCTTGGGACACCTGAGGATGCCACTCCCAGGGGGACAAAGTTTGGAGTGGTCACGATTGTCCCCTCTGTCCCTCCAGGCTGGCCCAGCCTCACCACTCCTGCCACAGTGACAGCCAGATGGGGACGCTGACCGCCGCTGGCTGGGCCTGGGGTCTGGGACACCACACCGGCAGTGCTTCCTGCTTTTCCTGTTCGGGGTGTGGCCTTGGAGGGATTTCTTCCCTCCCTTGCTCAGCCCCATCAGACTTTCGGGGTAGTAACTCGGGGCTTGTCTGTGGGGCATTTTAGCACCTGTGCTAAGAGAGACTCAAAAGTAAGCATGATTATTAATAATAATGCAATGAAATATTTTGACTCAACCTGTTTTGGTCCTTGGCTATGGTTGCCCCGTTCTTTAGCCCCTTCATTTTAGGAAACACAAATAAACACAAACGCGCTGGCCCCCTACATAAAGACGGTGCCTGTGCTGCGGAGAGGTTCCGGCACCTCCCCAAGGGCGATGAAGTCACAGGCTCCCAGGATGAGAGGAGATGATTTATTAAAGCAAACTTGGGAACTAACCAATTATTTAGAAGTTGTTATCTTGCTTCTCAAGTGCACAGTATGACTGGCGCAGCCTCCAAGCGGCACCTGGAAACATCTGCAGCCCCTGGACAGCACCTGTGGCAGTAGGAGGGGAGGTGACAGCGCCCAGCCAGGCAGCTGCCACCCACGCATCACGCCCTGCTCCCAAAAGCCACGGGATAGATCATCGCTGTAATTGCATCTCCCTTCATTTTTTGCCGATTAGTCATTTGTGACGTAATAAAGGCTGTGGCTAACCAGTAATAATAAATCTGGCTGTTTCGGTCAAGCCATATAATGCCCTGTGTATATTTAAAAGGTAAACGTGATATATAGTTATGGGTGCTGATGTAATAGCTATTAGATTTATAATACATCCAAGAAGCATAATTTTATTATAAAGAGCAATAGTTTACAATCTTATTATTGTTTATTACTGACGTCAGTGCAGACCATAATAGGGATCGAGTTGCAACAACTGGAAATACGATACATGAATGTCATCGGTTTCGCCAGGAATGGCGCCTGTCCGGAGCAGTCTGCAAGCAGGCTCACCACCGCCAGGTGCGCCGGGCCCGCCCCACCTGCTGACGCGGCACCTTTGCACTTTTGTTTTTTTGTTGGGAAAACCCAAGCCGACCACGTCCCCGTGCTGGGACAGTTTGCAATAGAACTCACAAGAAGCCAGACCAAAGCGAGCACAGACACCTGCTGGGGCAGAGGGGTCCGAGCCGCAGCGAAGTTCTGCTCCCGGAAACGACCCAGGAGAGAGGGGGGCGCTGGCAGGGGCGTGGGGTCAGGACTGTCGTGTCTCCTTGACACCAGGCGGCTGAGCCCGGTGAGAGTGTCAGAAGTGAATCCTGTCTCTCTCAGGTCTCCAGGATGGGTTTCCACCAAACTTGCCCAAAGATGTTCTTTTCTCCTGGAAAAAAAAAGGGGGACTTAGAATTGTGGCCCTCCAAGTCAGGGAATGTCAGATAGAAAAATTTAGCCACACCATCCGCCACAAGTCTGTGAATGCATCCACCGGTTTTATGACCCAGGGGTTCTGCTGTTTAATGTCACCAGAGCAGGCTGAGGGAATCACAGCCTTATTAGGGAAATGGTCTGCACCTCATGGGTCGACACCCAGCGGGGCTGGATCCACCCCGTTGGGGGCTGGCGGTGCCCCGGGATGGGAGGAAGGAGGGGAGTTAGGACCTGAGATGTGGTAGTTCCAGGTGGTTGCTCTTATAAAATAATGGCTTTATTTGCAGCAAAAGCATTCCTGTATTTTTCCTAACTCTCTAGATTTCTCATTGTGTCTGAAGCCTGCTTGAAAATGGCAAAAAATACTAAATATATCAAAAGACATGCTCAAAATATACAAACCATTTTCCGCAGGACAGCCAGACTGGAATCATCCGGAGAGTTGGGTCCCGGCTGTACCCCTGCCTCCTTGGTTTGGGAACCGTCTGGGATCGCCTGGCGCCACCTGGTGAATCCAGGAGCCGTGGGGCTGAGGCATGGACTCATCCGCTCCAAGCCGGGCGTCCTGGCAGGTGTCCCCTCTGAGCCTGCACACGCGTGCCTTCCCCACGCACCTTGCCGGGACGGTGAGCTCCCTGAGGCCAGCGTGCATCTCACCTTTGCGTTCCTCTGCGGTGCTCACGTCAGCACTCGAGGATTAAATGAATGGAGTGCAGGCATGTGTTTTCGTGTCAGGCTCTGCCTTAAATGGCCACTGTCTTGTGGGCAGACGGCAAGGTCACCAGCTCAGTTTTCTCAGGCCCCAGTTGGTTCCGCAGGTCTACGGGGAGCCCCACTTCCACGAGGGCCCTGAAAAGGCCGTTCTAGTCGCTGAGTCGGGCAGGTGGTGTTTCCATATTTCAGTGCCATTTAAATTCACAATGACGCGCACACACACGCCAGCCACACACTGCAAAACACTTTCGTGCTTCCGGCTCCTACAGCTCGTAGCAATTGCCGGGGCCTCGACGTGTATTTGTGAAGGGCAGGGGCATTATATTCCGATCCACGGGGTCTGGTTTCGATCCTCATTACCGACTTTCCACTTGGAAATAAATAGGTGGCAATGACCAAACACAGCCCCTAAAATACCAGATCCTTAATAAATGCTTGTCAAATTGAAGTGAAACGAATTAGTCAGCTCAACTTATGCAAAAATAACAAGTGGGTGGCTTGAGACTAGCCCAGAGGCTGCTTTCAGGGGTGAGTGTCCCCGAGCCTGCGGTGTCACTTCGCCCAGAGGAGCCGAGTAGCCGGACCCAACGCTCCAGGCAGCATCTCAGCCGCCTTTTGCTGGACGCTCGGGCGCTACAAGCAGCCGTGGGGGTCAGGGGCCCGTCCCGCTCCAGGGGTCTTGGCTTCCTCTTCGGCTCTTCCCCTCTTCCCACAGCCCCACGCACCGAGCCCTGGGTGGGCGCAGGGCGGCCTCGGTCCCTGTTCGCGTGGTCCCACGCAGGCATGTAGCATTCTGAACGTGTCGACGGTGCTATCCAAGATTTAATAATCATGAACTCCACCCAAACCATGCATGCTCTAAAATGGCATTTTTAATATCATGGACCTGGTGACATTTACACACCACTTGAACTTTACTTCAGTGGTTTATATATTACCATCCTCGATCCTTGAAAAGTGTGGCTTCCAAGTAGTTTATTCTCCACCTTAGACTTATTTCTGGACTTTGATACAATCACACTCCACCGGCCCCCAACAGTTTTAAGGTCCTCGTAACAGTTACCATGGAATGTTCTATTTCAAGGTAACGCTAAGACATGCAGTAATTTTCAAAACAATAAAACCACAAAGCAATGTTTCTGTACATCTAATACAGATTAAATATAAATACTTCCCACTTGCATGAGTCTATAAAATTAGACCCAGAGAATTATTCCAGCAATACAGCAAAAAGGGGGGCTTCCTTCCAGCCCCGGCCCACACTCTGGCCCAGGAGAGGCCAGCGTCTTCCACGGTGGCCCAGGGTTGTGCTCAGAACTACCAGTTGTGCGCAGGTCCCTGCAGGGGCCTCCCAGGCACGTCCCTCATTTGTGTGGCTCAGATAAAGCAGAACAGCCTCATGTCACCCAACCTCATTCTCCCCGAGGGCAGACTCTCCATGTCAAAGACGGGGTCCCTGCAGTGACCCCCCCAGACCACACAGCATTGTCTGTCCTGCCTCTGTAGCAGGCAGTGGGGACAATAATGTCATCCCACATGTCCGCACCCCAGCTAGATGGGGAGCTGCTCGGGGACAGGCTCAGGCTGTGTGCCCACACCCCGCAGTGATGCAGCGCCTGGCACACGCAGGCACCCGAGCAAGCTTGTCACACGTTTCTCATTATACTCTGGCACCGTCCATGGCAAACACGAAGCGGCTGGCCCGTCCCCGAGTGCGAGCCTGAAAGGAGCGAGGGTCCCTCTGATTGCACACACGGGGCATGTCATCTGCTCTGTGCCCACAGGCTGACTAACTGCAGACGATGACACTATAATTTTACCTTTTCAATTCCTGCCTGAAGTTAGTGGTCAAAAAAAAAAAAAGAGAGAGAGAGAGAGATGCCCATTTTGTTCCTGAGTTTTTCTGATTATTATGCACGAGGCCACCTAGGTACAGTCTGCCACGGCAGGGGACATGAATGTGTTTGAGACTTTTCTTCCAGTAGCCACCTTAGTGTTGCTCACTTTGGATCTTCCTGATAAGAAGGACTTTGGGAAAACCACCCAACCGACGGTTTCCCCCTCTGTGGGCTGATCCCTGCCCGGCTCACAGCCCACGGCTACGGCCGCCTCAGGTTGCAGACCTGGTCCAGGGCTGTCTCGTTCTTCTGTCAACCATAAGGAGCACACTCATCTGTGAGGTAGGTAGTTAGGATCTCCAGCTCTTCTCGGAACATGCTCCACCTGGGACGAAGGCTAAGGCAGGTGCTCCATGGCGGTGCTGCCCCACCTTAATCCTATCCCGAGCAGCTGCTGCACCTGGGGAAGGAGGGCGTGCCTTATCAATCTAGGAATTCCCCAGCCCAGGCCTGATAGGATTTAGAACGTGACCTAGAGTAACCTGAGGGTAGTTAATATGCCATTAGGTTGAATCTGCATTGCGGTTCACCTCCTCCCCCAGGTGGCTTTTGGCGCTCATATACACAGGACACCTGTTGATCGTTTGATAACATCCCGGACTGGGCTAATAAAAGGAAACAATCCAAGAAGAGAGACATAGGGTTGGTCAGTGAGTGAGTCAGTGAGAGGTCTCTCTCTCTCTCCACTTGTGGAGACGGATCCGTTTTATTCTGCAATAAAGAGCCGCTCATGCGAAACTGCTGCCTGCCTGGGGTTACTCCGTCGTATTGGCTGTGCTGGTGATTTTTCCAAACAAGGAGTCAGAGGGCTGAGATAATGGTCTAGACTTGACTGTTTGGTGTGTCTGGTCATTCCTCGGCCAAGAGCATACCAAGGACCGAGGGCAGATTCCCGCCCTGACACACACACACGCTTTATGCTCACACACACAAGCTCACGCCTATGCCACAGCCCCACTCCTTGGCTACAGGGAAAGGCAGGGTGGGCCGGGGCCTTTGACGGGGTGCTGAGGGGCAGAGTTGGTCCTTGGTGTGGCCATCCTTATCACTTGGGGCCAGCAGTCACAGAGGACCCATTCCTGTGGTTCCACCTGAAGGGCGCTGGGCAGGCGGGCTGGCTGGGAGGGTGACCCCTGACCTGCGCTGCTGTCTCACTCCCCACTCCCACCCAGTCTGTCCAAAATGCTCATTCAAATCTCACATCAACCATGGCGGCAGCATCCCAAATGGTTTGAGTTTGGATCCGTGGGTTCCTCTTTCAGGTAGACACCTGGTGCCCACCTCCGGGAGTCTGTTACAGGTGCCCCAGGCTAGGGGAAGCTGGCCAGAGATGCTCCCAGGGGGTTTCTCCCAGCCTCAGGGGCAGCGGCTCAGTCAGTTTGAAGGCGTGATGAACAGGCGGGCGAGGAGGAAGGGCCCGAAAGACAGCACGGCTGAAAGCTGCAGCGGAAGGTGACTGACGCTATTTCAGGTACCCAGTGTCTCAGCTTCCTGCGTCCACCGGGGATGGTCCGTGCGGCCTCACTTCCTGTCCTGGGGCTGCAGGTGGCTGTTTGGGCAGCTCATGCAGGTCTGGTGACCTCCCTGACCCAACCAAGTGTGGTGGTTTGAATATGAAGTTGGTGAAAACATCTCCCCTGAACATTACGGGCTGTTCCTATGACTAAGTCAAGGCCATACATACGTGATTGTTGATGTCATATTGCAAAACACAGTCGATTAAACTCGGTGTGTGTTGGCACTTGGGGCGCAAAGGGGAAGTGGCATGAATTATGGAAAGAGAATTGCCGCAGCCCCCGAAGCCTGGGCTCCAGTCCTGGCTTGGGAACGCTCTCTGTGACCCCGAGCTCGTCAATTCATTCAGGGTTGTCAGTTCTAAGATGAGGAGGAGGACGCCTAAGCTCCCCCAACAATGCAGTCTCAGACTGTGACAGTGACCCGGCCCAGCCTGCCTGGCCCACGTGGCGCCCACCCCTTGCACATTACCTGCTTTGCAGCAGAGCTCAGGAATCATTTTGTGTCCAACGAAGTCTCTTTTACGTCTTGTAAACCTTAATTTTTATTCTGTCCTTCTCTTTTCCCTGCTGTTTTCCTCTCTGGAGCTGTCTCCGTCTTTCTCTCTCTTCCTCTCTTCCCCTCCCAGCTCTCTCCCCCCGTCCTTCCCCAACAGGCTCGCGACTTTCATCCACCTGTTCCTTCCCCCGGTTCTCTCTTCTTCCAAATTACTAGTGATCATAACGTGGAGGGGAATATCAATTTTAACTACTGAACAAATTCATTTGTTCTCTGTTTTTAATTTTAAAATCAGATGGGTTTGGACAGGAAGAAAAACTAAATTGTCTCCCAATTCTCTGTGCCCTTTCTTTACTTTATCTGCCCCCCAAGTCCTTAATCAACGGCATCCAATCAAAAAAGAAAAGTCTGTTTATGTCTGCCTTAAACCCTGGGTAGAGGGCCATGCACAAAGTGGATTATGGTTGTGGTTGAGGGTCCGTTGGATGCCCGGTGTTCAGACGGGGGGTGCCCTGTGAGCTGGGCGGTGTGGGGAACACCAAGTGTGCCTGCACCGCCAGCCTGGCAAGTTGGGCGCAGTTGCCGACTCTTGAAAAGTGGAATTGAACCTGAGTGACCTAGAAGAAAGATGGCTGACTATATGAACAGGAACAAGTCAGGTCAAAAAAGAGAAAATTTTGCAAATATATGTCACACAAATAAGACTGCTTAGCCTCTGTTGAGGACTAGGATTAGCGCTTTATAAACATCGTTGCGTTTGTTCTTTACAACTGTCCTCTGTGATCAGTCATTACACGACAGAAATGGTCCAGGAGCATAAGTGAGTCAGACAAGAACTCTGGGGTCCGCCTGTCACACTGCTACGCCCCACCTGGGAAGCTGGCTCTGAAAAGGTCATAGCCAGGGGGCTCTGCCAGTCACTCCAGGAATTGGGGCTGTTCTGTGGGCATTAGGTGGCCTTTGGCCTTCCCAGATTTTAGGCTGGTGATGAGGGTTCACGGAGAGGACTGCAGGGAATGAGAAAAACAATTTTTGGGCAGTAAAAATGAAGAGAAGGGACTACTAGATGCACTTGGCTTGGAGAGGACAGGTGGCCATGTGTGTGCTCTGTCTCTCCCTGTCAAAGGCAGAATGCTACTGTTGCTATTTGCAACTTCCTATTGATTTTGCAAAGGCTTTTCCTAGGTCTGTGCTGACAGCCCGTAGGTGCCGGCATCCTGCCTCCTCTGACCGTATGGATGGCCAGGACTGAGCGCAGCTCCGTGCGCAGGAGGGGCGGGGCTGCTCCCTGCCTTCCCTTCGCCCCTGAGCACTTGGGGACAGCCCTGGGCCAGGTGTGTCACCCAGCCTCCGCCCTTCTCCCCTGTGGCTCCCCACCCAGGCTGCGGATGCTGTGGTAGGACAGGGCGGCCGGGGCAGGGGCACCGCTGGCACAGGGGCTGGGGGTCGGTTCTGGGCAACACAATTCCTTCTCACCTGCCTCTCATTGGGTTCCCGGTGGTTCCTATCGTGTGTGGTAAAGAAATGACCCACACATGGCCGGGCGTGGTGGCTCACGCCTGTAATCCTAGCACTCTGGGAGGATCGCTTAAGGTCAGGAGTTCGAGAAATGACCCACACACAGCCTGCTCTGACTTGGCCATTCTGAGCCGGCCGCCAGGGAGTCACAAAGGGCTCGTGGAGTGCTGACTGCATGAACTGCTGACTGCATGGACTACGGCACTGGCTGGGCTGGGGTCACCACTCTGCTCCTCCCAGCCTGTGGGCAGCTGCCCACCCACCCCCCTCCAGCCCCGGCAGTCGGCTGCTCCTCTGTGAGTCCCCATGGGCAGGCAGCACCCGCAAGCTGGGGTGGGCAGGGGGGCCGGGTGGCAGCCCACCCTGAACAGGATCACGGCTACACCCCCAGGGACCAACCGGCATTCAGCCGCAGGCAAACAGGAGACAAACCCAAGCAGCCCGTCCACCAGGCAGTGCGGTGGATCCGCGGAGCTCACGCTGGGCCCGTCACAGCCCTGTAGGAAATGCTGGAGTGGGGAAAAAGGACAAATTTCCCATTGGACGAGACTACTGAATCTGCACAAAAATACAGTTTTCTGGCCAAAGGAAAATAAGCAATGACAGGCTGAATGAGATTCGTCATGTGAAGCCCTTTAATGGAAACCTTTCTGGGAGGGCCAACTCCAGTCCTTTCCCCGCTGGCCTGGGTTAAGGGGCAGAGAGTCGGGAGGATCAGGGTGGGCAGGAGGGAGGATCCACAGCTGAGCTTTAGTCCCAGGACTGTAGGGCGAGTCTCTTCAACGTGGGCGGGAAACCAGCTGCTGACCCTTGAGCGGCCGCCTGCGGGCAGAGAAGGGCCTCTCCCGGGCCCTCCCCTCTCCCGGGCCCTCCCCTCTCCTGTGCGGCGCTGGGTGCACGTAAGAACCAGTGCGGGGGCTCTTTGTCAAGCCCACTGCCCGGGTTGGGCCTGTACAGCGAGGAGAGGAGGACAAGGGGGCCTGGGAGACTGTCAGGTTCTCTGCCTGGTACTGTACACAGAACAGCAGGCCCAGTTGTGAGTGTGTGTGTTTGTGTGTGTCTTTGTGTGCGTGTGTGTGCATGTAGGTGTATGGGTATATGTGCATTCGAATTTGTGTATCTATGTGGGTGTTTGTGTATGTGCTTGTGTAAATGCACATTTGTGTTTGTGCATCTGTACACATGCATATTGGAGCATGTATATATGTGTGTGAATGTGAGCAACGTGCTTGTGTATGTGTGTGTATATGTGAGCAGTGTGCTTGTGTATGTGTGTGTATATGTGAGCAGTGTGCTTGTGTATATGTGTGTGTGTGCACGCGCTCTCCTCACAGGTGCACAGGGACACTTGGTCCCTGTTTCTCTAGAAGGACCGTCCCATCTCCGAGACCTTTTGCTTGGCGTGATGCCCTGGGTGGCTGAGGGCCAGCGTGGGCTCTGGGAGCACAGGCCCAGCTCCCTGCACACAGCCCGGCCTGCCACCCTGGGGCGGCCTGCTCCTTGCTCAGAGCTTCCCAGTCCGGGCTCCCCTTTCTCCAGGGCCCCAGGAACACCCAGCTTCAGAAAGAGCGTTCCGGTGGGCCCGTGCTCTGGGCCGCGGTGGATCCAGTGTGGTGCGGCTGCGGGGGCTCACGCTTTCCTCTGCCCGGGTACCGCCAACCTGAAACCCAGAGGGAACAGCGGCAAGAAAAACTGCTTGAACAGTAAGATGATGGATTTCAAATCATTATGTTTTTGTTGTATTTTTGAATGAGCATTAAAATTCATCTCTGGGAACTGTTGAACAGCAAATGAACGAAACCCCATAGCAGTCCTAATCTTTCTCTGTAATGTGTGCACCAGAGGGTGTGCACCAGAGGGTGCTGTGCTGTGGGTCTGGCTGGGAATATTAACCATTCCAAAATACATTTAGGTTTCATTTTTTAGAAAAAGGCAAAAGTGCCTTACTGTAGATTTCTGCTTCCCTCTAGAAGAAAAAAAAAAAACATGATACTGTTTTAAACTGCAGCAGTAGAAAAAAAAAACATGTGAAATATGTGATGTGGTGTTTTTACCAACTGTCTAAATAAAGGTTTAGTGAGTCACTATGGAAAACAGAAAATCTTTCTTTATTTTAAGAGCTGCAGTTTGAGTGGTTTTTTTCTTTTTTCTTTTCTTTTTTTTAATGCAAAAGCTTCCCTTAGGTTTGTAACTTAAACATTGCCCATCTGCTAGATCCTTCCTGGCCTGAATTTACAGCAAATCTGAGATTTCATTTTTTAAAAAATGCACTTTAGACATGTGCCCGTGTGGCTGGCAGCGTCTATGCAGATGGAGAGATGGTGCTTGGGGGCCGTGGGCCTCCTCCATCCGCACTCAGAGGGAGCCCTTTGTCTCCAGCCTCAACACTTGAAGCCGGGCCGCTGTCCCAGAGCGCAGACACTGAGGGGCGTGAGAGGTGGCTGCGTGCTAATTGGGACCTCAACCCGTTTTCCAAAGTCATGCAGGAAGCGCCTGGAGACGGCGCCGCTGCAGAGCGTCCACCTGGCGACCTGGTTTATCCATCAGTCTGGACAGAGCCGGCGTCCCCAGGCTCCCGGCTGTGCCTCCCAGCCCCAAGGGCCCTCGGCCATGGGTTTATCTTTGGAGAAAGCCCTTGGCTTCCCTTTCTCATCCAGACTTTGCTCCAGAGGCCACAGCCAAAATGTCACTGGTACATTATGCTCTCTAAACTTACACCTCAATCTTTTTTTTTTTTTTTACGAGGTAGAAACGACTGTCCCGACACCAAAAATTACATCCAAATATGAGCTTCAAAGGCCCAAGTAGTTTTCACGGTTCCCACCTTATTTTTCTGTCTCAGGGTCCCATTATTAATGAATTCATTCGCTTTCGTAAACACAACTGCACAAGTGTTTCCAACCACGTCTATAAAACTATTTAATGCACTTTTCGAAACAAGGCATCTTACAGCCACAGTAATTGCAGTTTTACTAGACCTTTAAATGAGAAGCAGCCACTTATGAAGTTTTGATATGGTGAGCTGATTAGACAGGTTAAACATAAAGGCACGATTTATGGGGGCCGTATACCCACGTGCGCCCCCGTGCCAGCCGCGCAGCTTCCCGCTAGGCGCACAGCTTTGTGCCACGTACGGGTTGCAAGTAGCAACGAGAAAAATGCTAGATTTTACAGGAAAATAATATTCATAAATCTCCCACGGTGAATTACAGTATAACTCAGAGCTGTCTTTGTTTTGCTGCTGCGATGAATTCAATTCTGTTTCCAGTGTAGAGACGATAAACACAAAGCCCGAAGTGGAAGCCACTCCCCTTGCGTTTGGCAAGTGTTTACGGCCAATTTACAGCCGGATGTGCGGACCAGCTTCTGCAGCGACCTACGACGGCACACCAAGCCGCTTGGGGGTAAGCTGCCGAGGCCGCCAGGGGACCTCCCTGGGTGCGCGCCACACCTTGGTGTCCAGGCACCTTTGTCCTCCCACTGGCCGTGCCGCCTCGCACCGCTTCCCGCGGGGACATGGTCCCACAGGGGCCTCTCTGGGCTGCTCAGGGGGCTGTGGCTGGTCCCTTTTTCTTCAGGCTGACACCACGGAGAGGGAGGTGGTACATTTTTGCACAGAAAGGGAGAACACACGCTTATATTTTAGACATCTTTTCAACCACCTACGTGATATGGAGATGCTAATGTTTTCGATGTTTTATTGTCCCTAGAAAGGTTCATTTTCGCCCACGGATTCCCACAGTCCAGCGGTGGGGCCCGACCCTGCCACTCACAGTGGTCTCACCTCCAAGGTCACCCCGTCTCCCTGAAGGTCAGTGTCTTCACCCTAGTGTGGGAGCGGAGGAAGGAGAACAGGGACTCTCGGTGGTGTCGGTCCTCAATCTGTCTCCCCGCAAAGCCATCTGGTGCTCATGCGTTTTCCTGACACCAGCGTCCAGAGTGCAGAGACGTGCTGACATCCCAGGCCACGTCTCCGTCGGTCTGGCCCTGACACACTAAGCCCTGGGAGGCTCCTGTCACTACGGTCACCCACAGGCTCACAGAGGGACACTCGCAGTCTGGCTCCCAGCCCCAGAGAGGCCAGAGCCACCCAGCATGCTCTGAGGGACCTGCTGCTGGCCGGGGAGGCTGCTGCCCGGGGAGGGGGTGGCTCCTGCTCTCACCCCAGGTAGGCCCCACCTGTGTGCCGGCCAGCACAGGGTTCCCTCAGCTGCCAACCGCATTCCCCCGCCCCGAGTCCCACCCATGTCCCAGGCCGACAACACAGGGTGTCTTGGGGACGGACTCGGGGGGGAGCTGAGAAAGGCATTTCAGGAGCCACAGCACATGGGCCCCCTGGAAGTCAGACGGAAGACACCCCTGTGCCAGGGGACGGACTGCGGCATCTGGGGTGGGCGCAGGGGCCTGCATCCTCCAGCAAGGAGCACCTGACAGGTGGCCCAGCCCGAGCACTCAGGGAAGCACCCAGGAGGGTCATTTTACCTGTCAATTCCGCTCAGCCATGGTCCCCAGCTGTCAGTCAAGCTCCAGGGCAGCTGTCACTGTGAAGGTACTTTTTAGATGTGATTAACACCTGAACTGGTGGATTTTCAGTAAGGCAGAAGGCCGTCCACACGGGGTGGGGGGCCTCGTCCAGTCGCCGGAGGTCTTCAGAGCAAAGGCAGAGGTTTCTGGAGAAGGAATTCTGCCCCAGGCGCCTGGGACCTCGAGCTTGCCCTGCAGACCTCAGACTGCAGCCCGTGGGTCACGTGAGCCAACCCTCAGTGTCCCTCTCTGAGTCTGTCTCTCTGTCTCTGACTCTCTCTCTCTCTCTTTCTGTTTCTTTGGAGATCCCTAACTAATATAGCATCCAAAGCACAGAAAACTTCTATTTGGTTTGCAATTATTTAATTCAAAGAGACCCAATAGATTTGTTTGGCACCTGGGGGACGGGCTGGGCAGGGGAACCTTTCGATTTTAAACCTTCCCTTCCAAGTTCTCTGGCTTGGACTTTAAAGTTAGGTTGCTAAACCTCTTAAAACCGATGTGTACCCCTAGAAATGATGCTCAAGCTATGATGGAGGGAAACGATTTTAAAGAGCCAGTTCACACACACATACTCGTGTGCATGCTGCTGGCACACACAGCTACATTTGGATTGAAGAAATATTTTCTGATAGAAGTCAAGCTTGAAAAAGGAATGCATGCACCACATGTGAGAGTATGGTATTAATAATTAAGCTGTGCGATCATTACCTCAGGATATTATTTCTTAAATATCTCTTGCAAAGGCAATATGATTACATATGAATGATATCAATTTTCTACCAACAAAAAAAATCTGCAGAAATAGGAATTGAATTACACTGTCCAATTTGCTGTAAAGTTCACTGTATGTGAAGAAATTAATCAAAGCTACCACCACCCATTTTTATGGGAACATAAAATGATGTGAACTTCCATTTTTAATAAAGATGCATAGCACTTTTATGAAGACTGACTAATAACACTATAATGAACTGAAAAGCTACTGATATATTAAGAATGAAAATTTTGAGTGTATTTACTGAGACTTTTTCATGTAAGGCAGCATTTCTCTGAAGTCTCTATTTGAATCACCATAAAACAGAGGCAACGTTTCCCGGGGGAGCAGAGTGTGAGGGTGTAGAAATTTATGTTCGGGCTGTGAGGATGCTCCGGGAACACCTGTGTTTGGAGAAGGGTGTCTGTGCTCCCTGCGTGGCCGGAGCTCTTCTCTTTTCATCCTTCTCCTTTACCTCTTCACCCCTCGGAGCATCAGCAACCCGCCAGGAAGTTCCCAGAGAGAAGTTTCCTGGCACAGAAACCCTTGCAAGACAAGGGGAAGGAAAGTTTATGTTCCGTTCTCAACGTGGCCCCCAATGCGGCTCGATCTCTGCCCAGCTTTAGGCAGAAGCCCCGTCCTCATCCCCAACCCCGGAACCCAGATGGGGCACACGTAGTCGTTGTAAAATATACACTTTTGACTGTGTCTTCGTCTGTTTTGTGCTGTCATAGCAGAGTGCCACAGGCTGGGTAATCTATAAAGAACAGGAATGTCTCTCTTACGGTACTGGGGGCTGGGAAGTCCAAGACGGAGGTGTTGCAGGTCCGGTTGTCTGAGGGGGCTGCACTCTGCTTCCAAGATGGCCCTGATGCCGCGTCCCCTGGGGGGAAGAGCGCTGTGTCCTCACGGGGCAGAAGGTGGAAGGACAAAAGGGGCCAACTCCCTTGAGCCCTTTGATAATAGGGATAACCCACTCAGAAGGGCAGAGCGCTCACGACCTAAACACCTCCCCGAAGGCCCCGCCCCCGCAGTGCTGCCTTGCCCTCCACTGGCCAACGCTGGGCAGAGGGAAACAACTCGCATCAGCTCCCTCTTAGCTTGGAGACGTCTGCAGAATCGAAATCCCCAGGAAGCCCCATCTTGGTGTGTCTGCACTCGTGTGACGATGATGGGTGGCTTTAAGCCAGTGATGTCAGCACTGGACACAAAACTCCAGGCACAGCCTCAGAGTCTCCTCCAAAGTAGTGCAAACAGCCATTTTTTAGTTTATACATATACATATATAGATAACTATTTTCACATAAAAAGTTAATCCATGCTTAGTGTAAAAATTTGGAAACAAAAATATGAAGAAAATAATATTCCAAAATTATTCTTCTCAGAGATAACATCTATTAACATTTTGTTATATTTCCTTTCATTCACACACACACACGTCTATGGATGCAGACACACATATATGATTGTTACCAAATAACCTCATTTTTATTTTTTATTACTTTCTAAATTTAATTTTGGGTGGTTAACTTAACATTCATGGTTTGAAAACCAGAAAGTGGAAACTTGTTTTTGCCCTAACATTTTATTATGAGCATTCTCCCAGCCATTAACATTTCATAAGTGTGTTTTTTAATGACTCCAAAATGTAGCACATATGGGTGCCCATCATTTACTCGGTTGTCCTCTGTGGCTAGGTACTCAGGTGGTTTCCAGCTTTTTGTGTTTGTGATGGCTTGGGGATGAGCCCCCCATGCAGGCCTGGGGACAGGAGGCAGTGGAGGAGGGCAGGGCACTCTGGGAGGCCCCCAGGGACCACCACAGTGGATCTGGAAACACACCCACTCCATGTGCCAGCTCCATGGCCCCAGTGACTGCATCTCCAGACCCGGTCCCCACTGTCAGCGCGCACTCAGTGGGCGAGGATGGAGAAGCAGCGACTTGGGTCCTGGGGTGGGCCACTCCCCCTTCAGTCACATGACACACAGGGAGGGAGAGCTCTGAGGCCATTAGAACCAGACCCCCTGGAGTGCTGGGAGACCCAGAAATGGCCTGACCCAGTGCTGTGACCACAGGGAGGGGGCCCAGGGCTCCCGCTCTTCACCCTCCCTGCTCTTCACTGGCGTAGGCACAACTTCCCGGGAAGCCGCTCCCGTCCCCGGGCACAGCCTCTGGGCTCACACCCGCCTTCCCTGTCCCCTCTGCCCCTGCT
This sequence comes from Varecia variegata, assembly GCA_028533085.1. NCBI lineage: Eukaryota > Metazoa > Chordata > Mammalia > Primates > Lemuridae > Varecia > Varecia variegata. The sequence goes on along the minus strand of CM052443.1, from coordinate 2,818,467 downwards.
TCCTCTCCTCTGCACACTTGGCTTCCCTCGGTCCTTTTCCTCCCTGTGTCCCTCTGTGTCTCTTCCACGCCCCCGTCTCTGTCTCTCTTTCTCTCTTTCTTGTCTCTCCATCTCTCTTTGTCTTTCTCTCTTACTTTGTCTCTCCCTCTGCATCTCTGTTTGTCTCTCTCTCTCTGCCTCTCTGTCTCTGTATCTATCTGTCCCTTTATCTCTCTCCATCTCTCTATCTCTTTCTCTCTGTCACTCTGTCTCTGTCTCTGCCTCTCCATCTCTGTCGCTTTATCTCTCTCCATCTCTGTCTCTTTCTCTCTGTCACTCTCTGTATCTTTGTATCTCTGTCTCTGTCTCTCTCTGTCTCTGTACCTCTATATCTCTCTCTGCCTCTCGCACACACTCTGGCACTGGCAATCTCCTCCACCGGACTTGTCACCCCTCCCAGCCCCAAGCCTCCTGCACATGATAAAACCCGCTCATTCTTCACCTTCAAGTCTCTGCTCGCTCAAATGTCTCCCCCTCTGGGAAATCTCCCCTAACCTTTCAAGACAGAGGGAAGAGCTGCCTCCTTTGGGCCCAGTGGGGCCTGGTTCGAGGACTGCCATCGTGCATGGGGGAGGATGGGAGGGTCTCCGTCTCCCGCGCTGGGCTGGGACCCCTGGGTCAGGGCTTAGCGGGCATCTGGCACATGACAGGCACCGGGCACACACCAGGTGAACAGGTGCTTAAATGAAGACATTCTTCTATGGCTGTGTGTTGAAGACAAACACACAGCCATAGAAGCTGCACTATTACCACAGCCAACCACAAAGCCCTACCTCTGCGCCCTGCACTGCGGCTCCGGCTCCGGCGGAAGACTGGTTTGCAGTCAGACCCTTGGGCTACGATGCAGGACAGGTCCTTCCTAGTTAGCTGAACGTGGAACAAATCGCTGCACCTCTGAACCTGCCTTTCCTTAAAGTGGCAGGAATATCTACATGCAGCAGAGGCTAACACACATTATCTAAGAAGTACCTGGCACAAAACAGTGCTCAGCACACTACTTGTTTTATTATTTTTGAGATCATTCTTGTGATGGAATAACGTTCTCCCAAAGGTATCCAAATCTTAATGTCCAGAGCCTTTGAATCTTCCCTGCGTGGCAAAAGAAAACTTTGCAGCTGTGATTAAGGGTCTTCTTGATCCTTACCCTTACTCTACCTTGCAGAGATGACCTTACTGGGCTCGATACTTCACAGCTGTGATAAAGGGTCTTTCGCTACAGGGACTACCTTGGTGGGCTCCATAATCCACAGCTGTGATTAAGGGTCTAGGGATGAAGAGACTACATTGGTGGACTCGATACTCCGCAGCTGTGATTAAGGGCCTTGTGCTGCAGAGACTACATAGGTGGGCTTGATCCTCCTCAGCTGGGATTAAGGGTCTTGAACTTCAGAGACTACCTTGGTGGACTAGATACTCCACAGCTGTGGTTCAGGGTCTTGAGATGCAGAGACTGCCTTGGTGGACTCAATACTCCGCAGCTGTGATTAAGGGTCTTGAGAAGCAGAGACCACCTCGGTGGACTTAATGTGATCTACAGGAGGGAGAAGGAGATGTGACCACTGAGACAGAGAGAGATGCTGGCTTTGAAGGTGGAGGAAGGGACCACAGATCAGGGAATGCAGGAAGCTTGTAGAAGCTGGAAATGACAAGAAAATGAATTCTCCCCTAGAGCCACTGGAAGGAACACAGCCCTGCAGAATAGGCGTGTAAGACAACACATTTGTGCAGTTTTAAGCCAGGACATTTTTCATAATCTGCTACAGTAGCAACAGGAAACTCATACAGTTCTCCCGACTGCAAATGCCCGGTGGACCCAATTGCCCCTGGGATGGTGCCCTTCCTGACTGGTGCATTCGGGACTATGACCATCTTTGGAAAGCCTTGACTGCCCCTGTGAAAACCGACAAAATCTTCCTGTCACTGCCCGAAGGTTTAGTCTGACAAGGTGCTTGATCATGGGGAAGGATATTTGAAATTAGAACTCCCCAGAAATCCAGAAGTGGGAAGCTGAACCCTCCACTGCATGGTTCTTGTTCCTGCCAGCAGCCAGTGGTCCCTTCTGAGGCTTCTGGGCCCCTGCCTTGTACCGCTGCCCGCCTTAAGCTGCCAGCCCCGGGGTATTCCTCAGCCTCTGAGACCTGCGTCGGTCTCTCACTCAGGCTGGCTTCCTGGACAGGCGCCCTGGTGAGAGTCTTCCTCCTCCCCTAGATCCTGGCACAGCCTGGCACACGCTTGTCATCAGAACAAACTTCACGTTCAAATGGAAGAATGATTATCTGGATGGGTGCATGGCTTAATCCAGTAAGTCATGCAGGGCGGGACACAACCAGAAAACCACTCAAGGAAGTCTCATCTCGTACATGTCCTGAAGAGACCAGAAGGAAGCAGAAAAGTGGCCAGTTCATAGGGAGAGGCGACAGCCCGTGTGGGTGCCATACTTATGCCTGCAGCCTGGGGCGGGAGACATACGGATGTTTACCTTCCACATTTTTACAAGTTCAGTATTGGAATTTTCTACATATTGCTTCTGCAGTATTAATTTTCAAGATAAAAACTTTCTTTAAAATGACAAAGTACAAAGCAGGCTTTAGATGACCCACCAACAATGACCCATTTAAGAAAAAAGGCTTTAACTCCTAGGCTCACGCACACACGAGTCACTCTATTTCTTCCAACATGGGAGAAAATGAGTTAAAAAGCTAACAGCTATGCTACAAACGATTTAAATTAATGATTGATTCCTTGAAAGACAGTGTGGGCTCTATCATTGGCTGATAAGCCGCGCGGTGTCCTCTATCTGCATATAGCCATGTAGTGCAGCAGTATCTGGCAGTGAATATGAAAAAAAAATCAATTTTTCCTGGTTCTCAGCATATCTCCTGAGTCTGAGATATGTCTGGCTTGTTTTTCAAATATTGCTGCAAGTAATTCAACTGCCTGCCCGGCGAGGCCTGCAGACAGGTTACCCTGGATGCTAATTCTCATTCGGAAACAGCCCTTCGCGAAAAGGCAGCTGCCCCCCTTGCAGGCGCTGGCTGGCTGGGGAGTGCGGTGGTAATCACCGCTGATTACTACCGCAGCGGCTGCAGCTTTAATACAAACCTCCGCACCAACAGATGATTTTGCTAGCTGCTCTTCTGTTCCTTCTGGCGTGGAGCCGCCTCCCCTTCTCAGGCTGTGCCCGGGACGCGGTTGCTCCGCAGGGAGAAGGCTGTCGCTGCTCCTAGTCATTTTGGCTGGATCAGTAGCACAGCTTTAAATTTCTTAAAAAATTTCTTTCCTTTTATAAAACAATTTTTTTTTTTTTGCAAAGCCGCATGTTTATTAGGGAAACAAGCAAATTTTGTTCATGAATATGTAGTTTAAGGAATGCAATTGTGGTCGCGTTGTCCAAAGTCCCTTTTCTTTCTCACGTGCCTCCTTATGGCGTGCCCACGCGGTACTCGCACCTCGAATCCTTCAGAACCTAGGAGATGGGTCGGGTCAGTTCCTCTGCTTCCCCCAGGGACCAGGCTTATGCCCCGGGTGACTTTTTAGTCACTTTTTCAGCAGGCCAAGGGTTCACTCTCCAGTCCTGGCGGAGCCCAAGAAACCGGGACCCCCGGTGCTTCTGAAGGCGGCTTCCCCTGAGCCCAGGTCTGTCGCAGGAGAACCGCGGAAGCTCTCCGGGTCTGCGTGCTGGGCAGGTGGGCGAGCTGCTGTCGCAGCCCGCAGAGGAGCCACTCACCTGAGGCTGCTGCCGGAGGCTGCGCCCGGGGCTCAGCCACGCCGGCGCCACGCGGGCACGTGGCAGGGCCAGCTGCCAATGGCACGGCTGGATGGAGGGTTATCCCTGAACCTTCTCTCCCGCAATATTGTCAGCGCTTGAATTCCATCATTAGAAATCAGGTCATCGTATCTCTGCAAACAGAGTAGAGGGGAATACATCAACCTTCCTCATCACCAACATTTTAGTGCAAACAGATTCAATGAGCGAATGTCCGCATTTCAGCTGGGAAGAGGGGCCTTCTGCATACTCTGCTTCCCGAGGCCTCCCAGCCCGCCCCCTCCCCGTACCTCCCCCCAGGCCAGGCTGACTTCTGACGTCATACAACACCTGCTCTGAGAACTCCCCCACCCCGCCCTAGGCCGAGGCTGGGGCTCCTCCTCATCTTCTCCCTGCACGGGGGCCTCCAGCTATCACTGCACACGTCGCTGATAGGACTGTCTGCTTAGGGTGCAGGCCGCCCCACCAGGCTGGCAGCCCCTTGAAGGCAGCGACTGGCCTGCTGTCCTCATTCACTCCTTCATTCATGCATTCCACAAACATTTACCTACCACCTGTCTTTTGTTTATCAGACTAGCACAGTGCCTGGTACTTGGTGAATGCTCAACTAGTATTTGCAGAGTTAATGAGAGGAAGAGAATTACAGAATTTTAGAACTTTCAGAGACCTTCCAAATACTCTAAACCAAACCTAACCCAATGCTGACAATTTAAAGATGAGTAAACAGTAAGCCAGGGAAATTCAGGGACTGACCATGTAACATAAAAGCTCTACATGGGTGTGTGTGTTCATGTGCACCAGCCATGTGTGTTTTTGATACCTATGTAGGCATGTGGTGTATTATATATAACATTTTATGAAATATTTTCTGTTTGGTGTTGCTTGTATATAAAAATAGAATTGACTTTTATATAGTTACCTTGTATCCAGTGACCTTCCTACATTCTGTTTATATCCTAAGAGTTTATAGATTCTTTTAGATTTTTTGCATATACAATCAGTTGCATCTGAATAATGACAAATGTCTTTATTTGCAATTCTTATACTTTGTATTTTTTCTTGTCTTATTGCCTTGGCTAGGATCTCCAATCAAATGTGGAGTAGAAGTGGTGGTTTTGGGCAATCTTGTCCCATTTCTGATCTCTGGGGGAAAGCTTTCATTATTTGATCCTGAAGTATTATTTTTCTGGCAGTTTTATAGATACCCTTATCAGATTAAGAGTGTTATATTCCTCATTTGCTAAGAATTTTTATCATGAATGGGTGTAGAATTATATCCAGTGCCTTTTCAGTTTCGGTTTTATTAAAACAATTATTTTTATCTGTTATTCTATTAATATGAATTACATTAGTTAATTTTAATATTAAATTATCCTTATATTCCCAGAGAAACTCAATTTGGATGTGATATGTTATTCTTTTCATATGCCATGAGTTTTGCCTTGCTAATTTTTGTTTAAGACATCTTCATTATGTTTATGAGAGAAATTAGCTTATAAATTTTCTTTTTTATAATGTCCTTCTCAAGTTTTGATATTAAGTTATTCGGTCCTCATAAAATGAGTTGGGAAATGTCCCACCCCTACTTTTGGGGTAATATCTTTTTGTCTTATTATTCTCTGTTCTTTTTTATTTTTTAATGTTTATAGAATCCAAATCCACAGTGATAATGTCCTTTTTCATTACTGATATTGGTAATTTGTCCTTTCTTTATTTTTTAATCAGTCTTGCCACAGATTTATTAATTTTACTAGTTTTTTCAAATAACTAAATTCTGATTTTGTTAGCTCTATTAGGAGTTTATTTTCTATTTCAGTGCTTCTACTCTTACTCTTTTTATTATCTCCCTTCTAATTTGGTTGGGTTTAAGTTTTTGCTTTTTTTCTAACTTCTTGAAATGGACATTTACATCATAGGTTTTTCAGCTTTCTTCTTTTTAAATATATGTACTTAGGCTATAAATTTTCCTCTCAGCCTAATTTTAGCTGCTAAGACACCAGTATGTTTTGATATGTCACATTTTTATTATAATTCATTTCAAAATATTTTCAAATTTCCAAATATTTTTATTGTTTTTTTCTTCTTTATAGCTTGTTGGTTATACATTCTTCTATTGTTCTTTTAATAATCACCCTAGAGATTATAATCTTTAAGTAATATAAATTAGTACTTTTGTCATCTGCCAGGTAGTGCTAGGGGTCTAGAATCTTTTAACTTCATTTTCCCACTTTTGACTTTTGTGTTCCTGAGAATAAGGCCAATCAGATCACGCATTTTACTGCTATTTTAAACCCAACATGTCATTATCATTATTGATTTGTTTTAATGTGTAAATACATTCATTCATTTCTGTCCTATTTTTAGTATGTCTGGTATCATTTTCTTTCTGCCTAGAGAATGTTTTTTATTTTTTACTGCAATTCTGTTGATAAATTCTCTCTGCTTTCATTTGTTGGAAATATTTTTATTTTGTTTCAATTTTTGAAGATATTTTTGCTGGGTATGAAATTCTAGGTTGGCAGTTGGACTTTTTTTCTAGCACTTTAAAGATGTTAATTAACTCATTGTTTTCTGGCTTCCATAATTTTTGTTGAGTAAGCAACTGTCAGTAATAGTGTTGCATGTTTAAACATAATGTACCTTTTAAATCTATCTGCTTTAAGATTTTCTCTTTATTGCTAGGTTTTAACAGTTTTAGCCTAATATACCTAAGTATTGTTGGTTTTGTAATAATGCTTCTTGAATATATAGCTTTACATCTTTGATCATTTTTGGAAAATGTTTATTTATTATCTCTTCATATATTGCTTATGCCCCTTTAACTTCTCCCTTTCTGAGAATCTAATTATGTATATGTTAGACTTTTCACTAAGTCCTCTATGTCTTATATTCTCTTTTCCACATTTTTCACTACATTTGCTTTCTGTGATTCAGCCTGGATATTTTCTATTTATTTATCTTCTACTTTTGTGATCTTCTTTTCTTGCCAAACCCAATCTGTTGTTAAGCCCATCAATTGATTTGCTTTTTTTTACTTTTAACTTTTACAAGTTTTATTTAATTTCTTTATATAGATTCTAATTTTTCTGGTGAAATTCTGTACATTGCCACCTATTTTTGTGAATATATTAATCACAGTTATTTCGAAGTGCATATCTGATAACTCCAGAAATTAGGTCAGGTCATCTGTTTGTCTATTTCTATTGTCTTTTTTTCTCTTGATCTCATTTGTTGGTATGCTTAGTAACTTTTTTTTTCTTTTTTTTTTTGAGACAGAGTCTCACTCTGTTACCCAGGTTAGAGTGCCGTGGCATCATCCTAGCTCACAGCAACCTGAAACTCCTGGGCTCAAGCAATCCTCTTGCCTCAGCCTCCCAAGTAGCTGGGACTACAGGCATGCGCCACCATGCCCGGCTAATTTTTTCTATATATATTTTAGTTGTCCATATAATTTCTTTCTATTTTTAGTAGAGACAGGGTCTCGCTCTTGCTCAGGCTGGTCTCGAACTCCTGAGCTCAAACGATCCACCCGCCTCGGCCTCCCAGAGTGCTAGGATTACAGGCTTGAGCCACCACGCCCGGCCAGTAACTTTTTATTGAATGTCACATATAGTGTATAAAACACTGCAGATGGTTCACTCTACCCTCTAGTCATCAGATAGAATGGGGAATACTATCTTCATCCAATCAATGACTGAGCTATTTTTAGTGAGGGGTCACCATTTTTCATAAGTTTTTATCTAACTTTTTTTACTGCTGCTCCAAGGGTGCAGCTCTCCAAAAGTTCCAAGTGAGTCTCTCCTGGGTGGATCCAGAAATCTAATTGTTTTTACTTCACCAAAAATTATCTGTGTTTCAGTTGGTTTCCATTTACTTCCTTGGCTTTTTCTCCTGTACAGCTTAAGAATTTGGCAAATGCCTCAAGTGGAAAACCATGAATGTCGAACTCACTTCTTTGTATCTTATTTCTTCCCTGAGAACCAACTTTTATCTCTCTAGCCCTGTGAGATTACCAGAAGCTCTGATGGCTTCTCCATTTCTTAGCCCCAGCCCCCTGCCCAGATTCTCAGGTATTGCCTTTTATCAAGAATCTGCACGTTTCCTGAGGGAAAGTATAGCTCATAAAATACCAACTCACTTCTCTCAAATTTATTCCCCTTAGGATCTTGGTCTCCAAATTCTGGTCCCCTCAGCAGCCCCCCAGTGCCTTGTAAATAAATAGCTATATGTAGAGTACCCTCTCTCTCTTTATATAGATATGTGTGAGTATATACATAAATTATATAAGTATAATTTAACTATCTACCTATCATCTAAAGATGTTAATTAATTCTTTGTTTTCTAGCTATCATCGAAACATATATATATATATATATATAAAATGTATCCATATACCTATCATCCATCTATCATCTAATCTGCCTACCTGTCTCTAGACCTACCTGTCATTTATCTGTCACCTATCATATCTATCTGTCATCAATTTCTAGACCTATCTACATATCCATCTATCTAACTTTTCCAATTGTTCTTGGCAGGAGCGTTGATTTGCCCAGGCTAGGATTCCTCGCCTAACTGTTGCTGGAATCCCTCTCCCATGTTCCCATCGGATGTTCAACTGAATGTCAGGTCTTGGTTGGAGACAAAAGAAATTTTAATACCAAAGTACAGGTAACATAGTATTTCCCAAAGCATTTTCCAGAGAATGTGAACTATTCAAGACACTGCTCCAACAAACATAAATGTGCTTACCTAAGTTTGGGAAAGTTTATGCACAATACTCACACACAAGTGCACATTAAGGGTTCTGCAATAAAGAACCTGGGTTAACAATGTTTAATCTTGTATTTCCCAACCGTTTTTGATCATAGAACCCTTCTTTCTTAGTGTGCTTAGTACAATCACCAACCCATTTTAAGAAATATGATGAACATATTTCTTAAATCCTAACGAAACCCGGATGGCGGAGGCCTCTTGCTAATGGTTGTGAGCTCCAGGAACTCAGGGCCAGCTGGAAGGAGACAGAGCCGCTGACAAGCACCTGGGTCAGTCTGGGATCAGCATGGGGAGAGGAGGCCAGAGGTGAAAGGCCAAAGAGTGCAACTGTGCTTCAGGCCAGAAGTTTGAATGGCACCATGGATCACTTCGGATTTTGCACGGTTGAGTGAGTTATTAACAGCCACAATTATAGTGATTGCAGGGTGCTCTCATTGGATGCATTGCAGTTATCTTTGAGTGGACTTCTCTCACCTGTTCTGAGATAATGCAGGGAAAGCATTGAGCATGGCACTGACTTTTAATATGTAATCAATGAATGTTAAATACATGTGAGTTTCTAGATATTCTTGATGATTCCCTGTCGCATGAAAGTCACTTTCCTTGTCTGACACTTTTCACCACCCCACCCCTAAATTAAAAAGAGCATTTTACAGGATCCTTGTCAACATGCTTCCCGGAGCATTTCTTGGATTAATTCTTTTCCTTCTGGGCTCCTTGAACCATGTATTATTATTACAGAGAAGGATGTAGGCTGGAGATTTGCTATTAAATTAGAAAATAGTAATCGATTCTCTTTCCTGCAAAGCACATGAACATTATTTCATTAATTAGTCCCCAGCTATTCTACACGCAGACATCCAGAGAAACAATAGTGACACTGCAGAGGAAATGCACACGTCAAGCACGCTAAGACAAAATGGGACTCTGAGAAACGGGAGCACGGGTTTTGAAAGGACGGGTCACACAGCCCTGTGCTCTGGTCCTGTGATAGCTCGGGTTCCAATGATTGGCAAGAGCGGACCGAGCCTCTGCGTCCCGCCCCAGGCACGGCCAGGCTTCATCCAGCCACTCGCCCCACGGCTGCCACCTGGGCACTGACCACGCCCAGGCTCTGCGCCAGCCTGGGGCCACCTGGCCCCCCAGCAGTGAGCAACACAAACACAAACCTGCCTCCCCTGTGCTCACACTCTACTCTGGGGCCTATAGATAAGCAATGAACAGGATAAATAAGTGCAACGTGACTTTCAGACGGTGAGGTTTCAGGTGGCGATAGAGTGAGAAGAAGACAAGATAAAGAAGACAGGAGGTGAATGTGGGCAGGCAGGGGCAGTTTTAGAGGGAGCCAGGAGAGGCCCCGCTGGCAAGGCGGGAGGTTGCGAGAGCCGGGGCGCCCGGGACAGAGCTCGCAGCAGACGGAGCCCTGGCACCTCGGCCAAGCCGAGAGCGCGAGCTGTGAGGGCTGGTGGCACCACCTCTTCCTAGCTGCACCTTCACTGACCCCAGGCTGAGAGCCGAGAATCGCCTGGGTGGGGTATTCACACCAGGGAAATCGGCAAACACTGTACACACTCTCTGACCCCACGTCCCACCCATCCCAGGGCCGGTGTGCCGGAAGGTGGTGGGCAGTGGGGGAGACATGGGGCAAGGCCAGAGAGCTGGGCAGGCAGCCAATTGGTGTGGGACCCTGAAGGCCACTACGGCCAGCAGAATGGTGGCCAAGACGTCCCCAGGACCTGTGCATGTGTCACTTTGCATGACAGCAGGGACTTTGGGGCAGATGTCATTAAGGATCTTGGGAAGGTCCTGGGTTATCTGGTGGGCCCAGTGCCATCATCGCAAGTGTCCTCATAAGTGGGAGGGAAAGGGGACAGTCCAGGGAGAGCACGAGGCGGTGTGACGATGGAACCTGCACTGGAGCGACGTGAGGCCAAGGGCCACATGGCCAGGGAGCTGGAAGGAAGGAAGCATCTCCCCTGGAGCCTCCAGAAGAAGACGGTCCTGCTCACACCTTGATTTTTAGCTCCATGAGACTCACATAGGACTTCTGACCCCAGAACTGTAAGATAATACATTGCACTGTTTGAGCCTCTAGGGTGGTGGCGATTTGTCAGAGCAGTAACAGGAAACGAATGTGTCACTGTGGGAACCTGGGCTTCTCCTCGAGGTGGGTGAGAAGGGTGGGAAGGCCTCGGAGGGGTTTGAGAGAGGACGCAGCCTGACGTAGTTTAAAGGCTCCAGCAGAGGAAGTGAGAACACGGGTGTGTGTGTGTGTGTGTGTGTGTGTGTGTTTGCGTGTGCTGCAGCAGTATTGGGAGGGAGGTTGCCGTGTTCTCCACGAGTCGTGAAGGCAGAACCAAGCGGAGCTGCCGACAGATTAGCCGTGGGGTACACGAGGCAGAGCACAGCCAAAGATGACGCCGAGATGTCTGTCCTGAGCCGGAGTGGAGTGGGCCTTCCCTGAAGGGGAAGTCAGTGGGACCGAGGGTTTGAGGGGGAGCATGGCGAGGCTCGAGGGGCCTGTTTGCACCCCAATGTTGGGAAAGGTCCAGGCCGGAGAGGAAGTGCTGCTGCTCAGGCAGAGAGTGCTGCTGAGGGGGACAGAATGCCAGCCACTCATGCCGTAGGGAAGGGGCGAGACACTCCTGGCCTTGACTCCCGGCTTCATACGTGGGACGGAGGCCCGAGGTTTCGGGGAGCGGTCCGGGTGGCAGAGCTGGCTGCGCTGCATCGGGCCTGCCCTCATCAGTGCCACCAAATGGATTCCCCCGATGCTCAGGTTGGCGCCGCCATGGTGGCCCAGCCTCGGTGGAGGGCTGTAAACAAAGATAATGAGAAATAGCTGTGCATCGGGTCAAGGGCCCGCGTACAGCCCCCGGGTCAGCGCTGAGCCTGGCTTTATTTAACATCTCCGTTAATTATCTGCAGGAGAAGATAAAGACTTGTTAATTAAATTCACAGATTGTACAAAATTGGGAGGTGTTGAGAAGACCAGTGAGGACAGAGAAATCATTCACGGAGCCCAGAAATATGGCTGGGAAATGAGAGGAGGCTCGGTGTGGAAAACTGTGGGAGGATTTAACCGGAGGATATTAATCCAAAACATTGGAATCCAATGGGCAGGAACAGCCAGGAAAGTAGAAATGCTAAAAAAGGCCCCTGGGTGAAGTTGGACAACAATTAATTATAATTCTACCGTGCAATTCTGCATCAAAAGGGTCCAGTGTGATTTTGCTCCATCCTTGCAGCCTCATTAACCTGGGATGGGAGCTCATCCTCTCTCTCTGTGCACACGTGTGCACACGCATGCATACTTGTGTGTGCACACACACGCCCCCCCACACACACCCGTCCGTCATCCACCACTTCTGATGTGTCTTTGTTGCCAGAGGGCTCGAGAGTGGAGAGTGGTGGAGGAGCTTCAAGTCGTCCTCAGCCCAGCTTGCCACGGCCTTCCTCCCTGTGGGGCTCTTGGCCCCCTTGGCCGTCTTCATGAAGACGATGACGACAGCTAATATTTTGGGGCTGAACACCGTATTGCATCCTTGATGTAAAATATTATTTAGTTTTTGCAGCAGGCTGGGGCCGTGGGGTTATTCCCACCTCCCTTACAGGGTGCAACACGGGGCACGGCCCAGCAGTCTGCCCGTCACCAGGTGGAGTGTCGGCAGCCCATGGTTGGAACTCCAGGGCCGGCGTTCACTGCTGCACAACGCACCCTCCCAGAGGGCGGAAACGACAGGACTGGTGTTTCCTTTCCATGCCGTCCCATCCCATTTAATTACTGAATATTAAGTAATTACTGTGCGTCCATCTCCACTGGTTGCAGGGGACAGGGATCCAGTCACAGCCCAACAACAGCCTCAGTGGAAGGGCTCAGGGTGCAGCAAGAGGTGTCCCCACGTCTTCTTGTCTGGGTGACCTCAGCGTGAACAAGGGTAAGCCCCCATCGGTGCACGCTGATTTATCTGTTAGTGACGTGCACACACCACAGTGCTAAGGGACGATGTACGCCATGTAGCTTCGCCTACCAGATAAACATGAGCAATGTGTAGAAGCGGACGCTCCCCTCTTTACTTGCCAGCCTGCGGTGACTGCAGACATGCAGCTCACGTTGGAGCCCTGCCTTAGGGAGGAATTCTGAGCCCAACAGGCAAGTGCAGGTGCACTGGGCTGAATAATGTCCACTAGCACCTGGGAGAGGAGCTGACTTGGAAACAGTCTTTGCAGATGTAACAGGTTAGGATGAGGTCATGCTGCAGTGGGGGCCCTCGCTGCAGTGTCCGATGTCCTTAAGTGAAGAAGAGATGATGACACCATGTGATGCTGGAGGCAGAGACTGAGGAGGGGCAGCCACAAGCCAAGGGACCCCAGAGTTGCCAGGAGCCACCAGGAGCTGAGGCACCTTGCCCCAGAGCCCGCAGAGGAAGCAGGGCCCTGCCGCCGGCCTCGGCCCAGCCCCCAAAACTAAGAGAATTTTTGGGAGTTTGTTTCCCCAGGGAACCAACACAGCTCCGGAGGGTGGGGCCATACCTGAGTGCTATGCACCAGGGCCACGCTGTTTGTCCTGGGGGTGTTCTAGAGTTCTAGAATGTTGGTGCTAGAAGGAGCCAACCCCCGGCCCCTTCTTATGCAGAATAGGACATTTCGGCCCAGAGATACTAAGAGGCCACCCAGTGCCACTCTCCCTGCTGATCCAGAGCCCAGCCTCCCCTCCCGGCCCAGGCCGCCCTCGCAGCACAGCACGGCAGTCTGCCCAGCGAAGACCTCTATTCTGGGTTCCAAAGCCATGTGGCGGCTTCACCTGGCAACCCCACGTTTGAAACTGCAGCTCCTCCTAGCTCCGGGACCCGTCGCCCTTGCGCATGTCCCGCCTCCGCCAGGCGCGAGCGGGTCTTCCAACCCCCTTGCCCGGGAGCAGTCAGTTCCTCCGAGTCTTCCACCTGGATCTCTCAAATCGGCCTCTCCTTGTCACCCCTGCCCCCACCGCCCTAGGCTGGACCCCCCCCCCCCCACTTCCTGCCACAACCATCCCAGTCTCTGCCCGGCCTCACCCACCTGGCACGCTCACCCCAGCTCACCATCCACATTCCTGAAATGCAAATCTGCTCAAGTTCCTTCTTAGCACCCTCTGAAGGCTCAGCTCCCCATCTCCTTTTACGTTGTTCATTCAGCTGGGGTGGTAAAGGGTGTTAAGACACAGTCCCTCCTGAAGGTCACAGGCCGGTGGCGGGAAGGACAGATGGAGAGGCCCCGCGAGGAGGGATGTGTCTGCGGGAGCTCGGTACCCAGCTACAGGGCCTCCCAGACCTCCAGGAGGAGGTGGCATCTGAGCAGAGGGCCTGTGTCACCCGTGTGGCCGTGCAGGTCACACGCCCACGAAGCTGCCAGGGCGGGAAGAGTGGGTGGGACGGTGGCGTCCCTGCCTGGGAGAAAAACACGCAAGCCCAGCTCCCGAGGCTGCAGGATCCTCGTGCCACCGGCAGTCTGCCTCCCAGCCTGTCTCCAGCACAGTCTCCCGTGTGAACTGCCCCCAGCCGGGCTCCTCTCTCCACACAGGCTTGGCCAAGCCGCACGCCCCCACCGCAGGCTCAGCCCCAGTGTGTCGGCTGCTCCGCCCTGGTCCTCCCCCTGCACCTGGTCCTCTCCTGGCGCCCGCGCCCTGGGCCTGTGCGGCCTGGCCCTTTCCCGGGTGTGGGCGGCGGGCCTCATTGCCCTGGACCCCCCAGGCCCCTGCATGTGTTACGCGGTCCTGCCCACAGTCGGCACCGCACGTTCATATTCCCTGGATCCTGGTCCGTGGGAAGCGGGCACATCCCACGCAGGTGGAGTCGGTGGGTGGGAGGCGCAGAGGTGGCCCCGGATGAGGCTGGTCCTGAGTGCGCAGAGCCGGTGGTCAGGCAGGGCCCCGCTTGGCGCCCAGAGCACCACGGGGCAGGCCGAGTGGGGCGGGGCACCCGTAGGACCCCCGGGGGATCCCACCTCCCTTCCTGGGAGACGAGGTGCCAGGCCGAGATCACAGGGCCTCATTTCACGCACAGCGGGCGCCGGCCGGGCGGGGCTCTGGCGGCCCTGCCTGGGGAGAAACAGTTTTGATTGTTGACTTTTTTTTTTCACAGTTTCAGCAATTTTAGGTGACACTTGCCTGAGGCTATTGGGTGTTCACTTCGTTTGTCTATTCTTCCTTTTTTATTGCTGTTGTTTGCGTTTGATTTCAGGGATGTGTCTATATTCCAGCCACCCCGCAGTAGGAAAACGCAGATCGGCTCCTAATTCCTGGAAAACTCTTTCTCGCAAAGATTCGGAAGCCTTGCTGGAGAGACTGCAGTGTCTTGGGAGAAGCAGGCATGGGTTTTCTTGAGGAATACCAGCATCAGAGACAGAACAAAAGGACTGAGCCGCGAACAGATGGGTGGGTGTGCAGGGAGGCTCGCGATCTCTATGAGCAGTGCGGGCTGCGTCCTCCCCCTTTCTGTTTTTGATGCATCAGGGTCTGATGTGATATGATATGACAGAACATGTCAAAAATTTAGGGGAAAATAAAACCCTGGTTTTTTTTTGAAACATCAAACTATTGCTATCAATAGGAACAGCAACTGTTCAAAAATTTGTTTCAGAACTGCCAAGAAGTGAACGTTCACGGAAAAAAAAAAAAGTATTTTTCCCTGCTGTTTGCAAGGTGGACACAAATGCAAACGGTAGGAGGTTGACAACTTGACACATGTCTAATAAATCTAAAGCAGAAAAAGTCAACAATTCACTGTTCAAGAAAGCATTACCGGAATAAAAAGTGCTACGCAAAGAAAGAATAACCATTAAAAAATAGATTTTCTGAATTCAGTGAGTAATTTAGTCCTTGGAGCGCCGGTCTTCAAAACAAGGAAGCTTTTTCTTTCTCCCTTTAAAAGAGAGAGAGACAGAGAGGAGGTGATGTTGGGCGCGGGGTGGAGGGGCCTCTGCATTCGAAATGAACCAGGTGAAGACGGGCGTCCAGTGAGCAGATGTGCGGGGCTCCGAGGGCCGGGGAGGGTCAGAGTGCGAGCCTTCCAGATCCAGGCTGCTTGGCGGCTCCAGGCAGGAGCCAGCTGAATTTGACGAGTTGGTCCAGTTACAGGGAATTCACAGATCACCATCAATGCCAAACAGATTTGGCCACCAACCGCATGTCTGCTGCTGGCCAAGAGGACGGCAGTTGGGAGGCTGTGTCTGCTGTGGGACTGCTTGAACACAGACAGGGACGAGGCAGAGGGACCAGGGCTGCAGGCTCCCGGCTGAGCGTTGAAGAAGTGGAAAGAAAGAATGAATCGTGTTCTTAATATCAAAATAATTAAGGGTTTTGTTTTAACCATTTTTTCTCAAGCAACTAATGCTTTTCCCCACCCCGCCCCACCACCACGATGAGTATGATGCAGAAGAAGATTGTAAATAAATGTGAAACTAATGGTAATTCTCATGCAAGTCTCACGTGAACAAAAATATCGGCATTAAAGTCATGAATCCTAATTTGTGCCACGGAGCTAAAATCTGTATCTCTCTGAATTCGAGGAATATAGACATACAGCACTGGGTAGCATCTCTGTGTGGTTCAGAAAACTGACACAGTCTCTCCAATTTATGGGAAATTGACATAATTTTGCAAAGATGCAAAACCATTTGTGAACTGGGTTTTGCATAATGGGATTAATTTGGTTGACTGTCATATCCACTATGCTGCAAAATGCAAGTTAATCACAACATCATTCTGAGTTTTTTAAGGGAAGAAAGAGAAAGGAAGAAAGAAAGGAAAGGCATTTCCCCCCCTTGTCTGACTATCTTTTCATTTAAGAGAAAATGCCCAGCCTTCTAGACAGCACCGTAGTCCCTTCAGGAAACAGGGCCAGGCAAGTTCTGCAGTGCAGGGCTTCGAGCACTGAACCCGACTGGCCCACCTCCAGTGAGAAAAATTAACAGCTTTCACAGAGCATGGAAAACTGCTTCCAGGGGAAGTCCGTACTTTACACTTTAGTGTGGTGTGCGTTTGCCGAGTGACACTGCAAGGTGGAGCCAAGGCTGCGTTGCACACATTTTGTTAGCACATTCAATTATTTAACCTCGTTATGGTCAACCCTCTTTCCATCAATAAATGGGAGCTGGTTGTTCTGAGAAGAAGGCACGAATGTGAACAGGCTAGTCAAAACAGCGAGGTTATGCCACGGGAACAATGACCCCGAAGTCTCAGTGGCTTCACACTGCAGTGTTTATTTCTTCTGCATGCTACACGCACACGCAGCATCACCAGGAGAACTGTTCTGAGTGCCGTCACTCAGGCTCCACCCAGACACAGCGTCCCGCAATGACCAGGCAGGAGTCAGGACTCCTGGGGAATCAGTGAGCGCACTGAGGGGCCCCACCTGGAAGAAACACTTTCATGTCACCTGCATCTCCTGGGCCAGAGCAAGCCACGTGGCCCCACCTGCCGTCAGAGGGGCACGGAGGGCCAGAGGGCGCGTGAACCGACCTGAGGCTGCCGCAGTCAGCACGCTGGGAATGTCTCCGTCTCTAGCCATCCCTGTAAGGACTGACGGTGAAATAGACTCTCCTTCTTGCCTTCTGCGGAGAGTGGGGCGGGTGCGATGGAGAGAGTTCTTCCCCCACAGTGAGGGTCAAGACAGGTTGATTTAGCCCCAAGTCAGCTCAACCTCACAACAGCCGACAGCCCACCCCAGGCCTGCACCGACGATGAAGTGACAAGGAAGACACAGTCCGCGTCTAAAGGGAACCACCAGAGAATGGTGGCAGGAGCACTCGGTGCTTCCGAATACCTTCAGCACGAAGCCAAATGTCATCAGTGCCACCATGCAGAGCCACCAGCCAGGCTTCCTGGAGCAGGCACTGACACCGAGCCTGGGAGGGTCGCAGCAGCTGGCAAGGGGGAGGGGAAGCAGGCGCGAGTAGGAAACGGCGAGTGTCCAGTTCTGAAGGAGATCCCGAGGGTCGCGTAGGACACCAGCACGCGGTGGCAGTCGGAGGAGGGGAGTTTACGCTTGGCTTAGCAGCTCTGGGCACGAATGGCTCCAGTGGTCCCTCCTTAGCATTGCACTAGATCTACAAGGTCGTGGGTGGGTTGTTTACACCGCTATAGCATTCCAGGTACGACAGTGCATTCCGAGTCAGGAAGACTGGACTCGAGGCCCGGTTCCGACGTGTACTCGCTGCATCACTTTGGGTGTGTTCCTTGACCAGGCTCCCATGCTGACAGAGGTTCACTCTTAGGAGTGGACTTTAAAACACAAAGGATACATGCGTATTTAGAAGGGTTATCAGTTGAGGCCATCCTGAGTGGCCCTTCTGGGTGAGGCTGTCTTGCTTGCCTTGACTTCACAGAAACCCTGGTGGAGAGCTCTGGCCTCCATTCCACAGAAAATGCACAATCAAGTGCAATTCCATTGAGCTGGGGCCACCTGTAGAAGCTGGGGTGCCCTGTAGGAGCTGGGGTAACCTGTACAAGCCAGGGTACCCTGTAGGAGCTGGGGAACCCTGTAGGAGCTGGGGTAACAAATGGACCCATGGAGTGTGTGTGGGAACAGAGAGGTTCATGCGGGTAAAGCTCCACAGGGACACTCCAGCCTCGCAGGTGGCTCTGCCCCAGCAAAGTCACTCAGGGGCCAGGCTCTGTCCAGGTTGTCAGATCATTTTTCTGCCGTTTCCTGGAGCAGTGTCCTTCTCTGCATGGCCAAGTGTTTCATCAGGCAAGCCGGGGAAGAGCGTGGCTGAGACTCCTCCACAGGCAGAGCCCGAGGCCCAGAGGTGCACTCTCCACGTCCTCCCACCTCCCACCGGGGACAGGGGAGTCTCTGACCATGCTCAGCCTTGGGGAAGCGGGGCCCGTGGTCCAGATCTGTGATCGGGAAGCAGGGGTGCAGATGCTAGATCTCTAGCAGTTTCCACACAACACCCATCTCTGTAGGTGCCTAAGAAGCTGTACCATGATTAGTTGTTTGTTAGTTGCAGCAACTTCTTTTACTACTCAGTTTATTTTAAATTCTGATTGTGTTGTGTATCGTAATACCTTTAGTTTATAACAGACGACAATGTAGAAAGGTCTCAATAGATGGACTAAGCTTCAGGAAATACCGATGCCTGGGTTCTCTCTCAGAAGGTTCTAGTAGTTGGCCCCAGGTGCAACCTACACGTGCAAGGTTTGGAAGGCTCCCAGCCCCAGCAGCAAAGGGCTCGCGGAGCGCCCAGACCTGGCTGCGGATTCCAGTCTTTGGGGAAAGGAGCTTCCAGGGGAAATGGCCGAGTCCTGAACTGGGGCGGGAGGTGCACAAGAGCAGCCCAGAGCATCTTGCAGTGCCAGAAAGGAAGGAAGTGCTCAAATCGGAACCAAACAAAACCCCCCATGCCACAACGATGGGACATGTCCAAGGGACACTGGAGCCGAGGGCGAGAGCTCCCAAGGACTAACGCTGGAACGGTTTGGACAACAGAGTAAAGGGGCATTGGAATACAACTCAAAGTACAAAATCTGTCTCTTCTGACATAAGCAAGTGATGGAACACATGCACAGATGGAGAAGGGACGCATCTTCCACGCGGAATTCCAAACCGTGTGGCTGCCCCGCCCCCGAGGAGGCAGAGCACAGCTCCCGCTCCTCAGCGCGGGCTGCTCGCAGCGACTTTCTTCCAAAGTACAGTGTGGAAACGTGGACGGGTGACTTCACGGTGGGGAATCCTGGCAGAGCTGGTGCAGCCGGGTGACATGCTTAACGTCAGCAGTGATCTGTCACGTTGACCACACGCACCCTCCATATGATGGGGTGAAAATGCTTGACGCTGTGGCCTCCCCCCAGACCCCTAAATGCAGTCTAACCCCGAGAAAACATCAAACCCCAGCTGGAATTCTACAGAATTCCTGACCAGTTGCCTCAAAACTGTCAAGGTCGTTAAGCACAGGGAAGCCGGACACCGTCACAGCCAAGGGGCGCCCAAGGAGATCATGTGGTGTCCCGGGAGGGATCCCAGGGCAGAAAGGGACTTTAGGTGAAAGCTGAGGAGATCTGAATAAAACCTGGACTTCGGTGCGTAGTAATAGTCAGTGCTGCTGCATTAATGGTGGCGGGTGCTCCGCAGGAATGTAAGATCACAGGACTAGGAGAAACTGGGTGTGGGGTCAGTAGGCACTTTCCGCTAACTTTGCAATTTCTCTATCAGTCTAATTGTTCCAAAATTAAAAGTTTAGTAGGAACAGCAAACCACTCCAGGGGGATTCCAGTGTGGGGAGTGGAGAACACAGCCCCAGGGACTGAGTGCAGTGGCCCCGCCACAGGGTGAGGACACGGGGCAGTGCCAGGCCCCTCGGCCAGAGATTTCCCAGCCAGGATGGACATGATCATGGAGGGTAGTGGATGCCAGAGGAGGGAGACTGGCGGGTTGTCGGGGCAGTCTCCCTCCTCCAGCCCCCAAGGACGGTCTCCTTTGCACAAGGGGTTCCCATGCAGGAAAAAGTGGAATCCAGCCTGTCTTGGCGTTTTTGTCCCAACACAGGAGACTCTGCAGATGGACATTCGTCCTCCCGAGTGGCTGTCCTGTCTGAACATAGTTCCCCTGAAGCTCTGTCCTCTGTCCGCATCGCACCCTGGTGGGCCCTGGAAGCCAGCTGGGGCTGGAATCAGCTGCCCCCCGCCTGGGAAGGGGAGAAAGACCGCAGGGAGGGGCCCGGGCAGCTGTGCTGAATGTGGCTCCAGTGCCCAGGTGGGCTCCCAGGAGGTTCCCCGCCCCCTCCCAACCCTCCACCTCCCATCGTGGCCTGGCGGGGCCGAGGGCGTCTGAACCCACCGGAAGGGCCCTCGGAAGAGCAGTCCTTCCTGAACACGAACCAGCCCCGGGTGTTACCCACCGATCCGGGATTTTGCCTTTGAATGGTCTTTGCAAATGCTCTGCTGTGCAGGTCACGAACTGTCACAGTGCCAGATAGACCCTTCACCCCACAGCCGTCCCCCTGAGTCCCTTCAGGGAAGCACAGAAGCCAGGACCCCCCACGCCGGCGTCCACCCCCTGCTGCCCACCCTCCGTGGATCGAGGGTCTGGCAACTTGTGTGTGAAGAGCACGCGGACGTGTTGCTAGGAAACCGCAGGGAGCAACCTTCGTGGTCTCACATATGCGTAACGTAATAATAAATAATGGTTAACATGATAATAAATAAACAAATAACAATAATTATAACGTGCCCCAAGCCTGTTGTTTCTCCAAAATTAATTTATGATGAATTACGACTCAAATTCCTTGGAACATGGCTGTGGGAAGGTGGGGGGGGCTATTTTATTCACCACTGGGCCCAGAATGGGGTTAAAAACTGCCTTTTTCAGAGCCAGCCCCTTCCCAGGCCCCTGGGAACCTAAGGAGGTGCCCAGAGAGGAATCGTCTCTTCCCTCTGCTTCCAGCATCTTCTCCTCTGCCTAGGACAGTTAAGTTTTTTAGATACTTTACTTGCATTTCTAATTCAGTTATTCTTCTGAAATTTATTCAAAGGATTTATGCTTATGAAATTATAATATAATGCTGCCTATATGCCAATGAGCTGGAGGCAAAGAAAATAATTTTCTTCAATTTACAGTTATGAGGCTGGAGGAAAATGACGCCTTCTTATCACCTTTCTCTTTGTATGTCTCGGTATTTTTTTAAGTCTTCAGAAGGCAGCGGCTGATGATGAATTCTTAAGCAGATCACACTGATAATTGTATTTCAGAGCTGTCAGCGCCGTGAAGACTGTCCACCGACCGTCTCGGCGCACTTGAGATATCTGTGTCACCGCTGCTTTCTCAGGGACTCAGCCCTCAATAAAGCCAGCTCGCTGGGGATAGTGTTAAATCGTCTGAGAGGATTATTAGATCGAAGGGAAATTTATGGATGACACTTTGTAACAATTAATCAGGAACTGTTGATGAAGTTTAAGTTGGTTCTTTTATTCCTGAACCAAAAATAAATATATATATATGTGTGTGTAAAATCATAATAATATTCCGCCCTTGTTCCAATTGTCAAATGGCTCATTTTGTCACTCTGTTTGATTAATGGACCTTTTGGAGTCCCCAAAAAGTCCTAGTAATACAAATAAAAAGAATCATAAATATTGAATAAGCTCACAGCACAGTTAACCTTGACTACATTTTGGGACATTCTTGGAGAAACTTCGCTATACAGAAAATAAATTGCTGTGGGGATTAAAAAAAATATGCGCACTCATAACCAAATTGGAGATTTTGGAGAATGTCCCCTCTCTAACCTTGTCACTCTTATTAATCTGTTGTGATTAATTAGTTTAGTTAGCTTTACAATCAGGTCAGCGGAGCGCCGGCTGGCTGGTGTGTTCCACCGACGGCCTGCGCTGGGCCCAGAAAGGGATGCGGGCGGGAGAGGGGAGGTCGCAGCTAACAGGACGGAGTTTCGGCCCCACGCGGTAGGGACCAGGGTGAGGTGTCAGGACCATTTCAGACAATAACTGCAGAGCAGGGCCTGGTGGGGGCAGGGGCAGCAATGGCTTTAGCCTCGGGTGTGTGTTCTTGTACCGAGCACGCCCGGCTATCCAGGCAAATCCCCCCACCAGCCCGCAGCTTTTGCTGACACCCCTCAAAGTTCTAATTCCAAATTTGACCGGTCATTTGACCCAGAAAACTGATTCCAACCAGGCTGCAATGACTTGCAATTTTTGAATCTAGCCTCGTGGTTAAGAGCAAGATTGGAGGGTAAGACAGACTTGGATTTGAGGTCTCCTTCTGCAACATGTGAGCTGTGTTGCCTTGGGCAATCGACGTTCTAAGTCTCAGTTTTCTCATCTGTAAAATGGGGGGTTCTTACCCCCTGGGATTTTTACAAGAATGGAGTGAAGCAATGCAAAGATTTTTCTTGGCAAAGTGTCTGGCACATAAGAAATATTCTGCGGTGGGTAACATTGTGTTCCCCCCACATAAATTTTGATGTTCTAATTTTAATGTCAATGTGACCTTATTGGGTGTTTATAGATGTAATCAAGTTAAAATGAGGTCATAATGGATTCGGGTGAGCCCTGACCAATGACTGGTGTCCTTACGAGAGAATCGGACACAGACGTGCAGGGGAAAAGGCCGTGTGAAGACAGAGGCGGAGATGGGGAGATGGGAGTGATGCAGCCAAGGAACGCCAGGGACCACTGTGGCCACCCACGCTGGAAGGGGCAAGGACGGGTCCTCTGAGCACCTTCGGAGGGAGTGTGGCCCTGCTGACACCTGGATTTTGGACTTCCAGTCTCCAGGACTGTGAGAGAATAAATTCTGTGGTTTTAAGCCATGTGTTTGGTAATTTGTTAGGCAGTCCTAGGCATCCCTGCTGTGGATGTTCGCTGTGGTCTGACTTGCAAGGAACAAGAAAGGTGGAACTCTGGACTTGGTGTGATGTGCTTGACACCCACTTCCCTGCTTACCCTGAACGGCCACCACCGTGCCACTACCTGAGTGCCCCCCGCTGAGCACCGTGAAGGCCAGGATGCCGTGTCCCGCTGTGGGTGAGGCCACCGTGGCTCATTCCAGCTCTTAGAAATAGTTCTAATAATTCCAGAGTCTGCTAAATTGTTGTAGATCCAAAGTTGTCTGGGATACAGGCCAAAATGATTCATTTCATTTTATTGATTTATGTTGTCTTTTTAAAGTTATGTTGCTGTTTTTAAATAAAGGCAAAATTTAAAAGTTAAGAACTAAACTATGATATTACCAAAGAAATTAGTAGCTTATAAATAAGGAACCTCACATGATATACCAAATATGCCACTGGAAAGTTGCAAGTAAATGCATTTTTGTAAGCAACATCTTATTTTCCTGTTGACTTTTAATGAGAAACTCAAGAACTTACCTCCTCCCCAAGAAAATATTGGCCCCATTACACTAAAATTTATCCTCCATCCTGCCATTTATTTGTTACTGCAGAACTGACATGCTCTAGCGGGGACATAACCCGTCACATTCCTGGCTCCGGCTCCACTGTAAGACCTTGCAGGAGGTCACCCACATCGCCACCTTCTGCCGCGGGTTCCCACAGACGCCCCGCTCCGAGGGAAGGCGCCGCGGGAACTCCGGGCCCAGAATCTCCGAGCGGGGTGGGAAGGAGGGCGGGGGTCTGGCTCTGCCAGAATTCCCTCTGTGGAGAATCTGTCCACGCTCTTGGGGCTCAGAAAATGATACAAAGACGAGGCTCAGGAGCAGCCTCAGAAGCAAAAGTGTCTCTCTGACCTTCTCCTGCCCTCCTGCCTCTCAGGCCCGCTCTCCCCGGGGCTGGCCTTCGAAACCACAAGCCCTCTTCCCCAAGGCCGGTCATAGAAAGCAGAATCCTTTTTCCCCAAAGTCAGCCAAAGAGCCTAAAAGTGTTGCTCTAACTTCACCCCCGCCTTTCTGTATGAAAACTGGACATGAAACTATCTGACCCGCCTTGCTTGACTGTAGGTCAGCATTCCGGCGAGGGTCCTGCCCACACCTGGAAGGAAGGACGCTGCTCCGAGAGGCCGAGAAGACCCCAGACAGACAGGCCTGGCCGGCTCCACACTCCGCCTGTTAGGAGATGACCCCTCCCGCCCAGCCGTGCTTCTGCAAGGCTGCCCGCACTTTGTTGAACCTACGCATAAAGATGGACACTTTCCTCTACATCTTTGGGTCTTCACTCTGAAGGCTCCCGTGTCCCGTAAAACTAGGACCTAATACATCTGTTTGCCTTTTCTCCTTTTCATCTACCTGTCGTCAGCTGATTTTCAGTGACCCTCCCCGGGGCCAAAGGGAAGTTTTCCCGTGGTCCCTACGACGCTCAGGACCCTCAGCACAGGTGGCCGAGGCTTAACTTTGGCGCTGGTCTCTGCGGCGAGGCCGTTCAGGAGACTTGGGGGGAGCAGGCCGGCCGGCAGGGGACCGGGCGACGGTGGTAGAGCAGCCCCCTTCCCTCAGGGGGACATGTCCCAGACCCCCAGGGACTCCGGAAACCGTGGGCAGTACTGAACCCTGTATACACTATGATTTTTCCCATACGTAAGTCCCTGTGATGAAGTTTGATTTATAAATTCGGCACAGTAAGGGATTAGCAACAATAACTAATGACAGAACAATCGTAGCAACACACTGTGGTAAAAGTTATGTGAGTGTGGTCTCTGCCTCTCTCTCTCTCTCCCTCAAAATATCTCGATATGTTCGGGCCGTGGCTGAGCACAGATAACTGAAACCGTGATGTCGGCAGAAAAGGGGAAGGGGAGTGGTGGTCTCCCCTGCGATGACTTCTTCTCCGGGGGTCCAGGATTTCAGGTGAACTGCTGACTTAAGGTTCAGGTACCTCATATGGAGATGATGGTTTACGTATCCCGCAGTGCTAAGGTGTTTTACTCTTTCCCTAGAGCGTGCATTGGTTTGGAAGGGAAATCTGTAAATGAAGTTGAGTATGCTGCTTTCTCACTGGGCAACATTCTGAAAAAAAATCCCAAACAACACACGTGCACCTATTTTTAAAAATGCTCAGATTTGGGCCTCTGTCCACGTGCGTTAGGATAATGATGGTTGTTGGAAAATATAAACCCAGCATTTCACTGGCTTAAAACAACAGAAGGTTTTCTTCCCTACACACTGGCAGTAAGAAATGCCAATGCCTTGCTCGTGGCAATATATGAGATACATATATTTTAATCTTACATTATTGTGGTTTAATATCCTCATTATTCATTTAGATTTACCAAAATGTTTCCCATTTTCTTCACTCTTCATTCTTTCTCACATCTCAAACTTCCATGTGGGATGATTTTCCTTCTCTTAAAGTACAATTTCTTAACAACTTACAATCTGCTTGTCGTAAACTTGCTCAGTTTTTGTTTGTCTGAAAATATCTTCATTTTTTCCTCATTTTTTTTTTAAGACAGCCTCTTACTCTGTCACCCTGGCTAGAGTGAAATGGCATGATTATAATTCACTGCATCCTCAAACTCCTGGGCTCAAGCAATCCTCCTGCCTCAGCCTCTTGAATTCCTGGGACTATAGGTGCACACCACCAAATCCAGCTAATTTCTCACAGAAATGGGGTCTTGCTGTGTTGCTCAAACTGGTCTTCAACTCCTGGCCTCAAGCGATCCTCCCACCCCAGCCTCCCAAAGTGCTGGGATTACAGGTCTGAGCCACTGTGCCCGGCCTATCCTCAGTCTTGAAAGACATTCTTGGCATAGAATCCTACATAGTACTTCAACACATTGAAGGTATCATTCCTTTTGGGCACACTTCCATGGTTGCCATTGAGAATTCAGCTTTAGGTCTGTCACTACTGAACAGATAGTCTTTTTTCCCCCTCATTTCTTTTATATTCTTGGTTTCACTATTATGTGTCTAGATGTGAATTTCTTTGTATCTATCCTTCTTAGGACTCATTGGCCTTCCTAAAGCCTTGAATTTATGCCTTTCATCAATTCTGAAAAACTCTTGGCCATTATTTATTCAAATATTGCCTTTTTCACATTCCCTCTTGTCTCTTCATAATGAAATTGATTGAAGACTTTCTCACTCTATCCTCCTCATCTTTTTAACCTTTATTGCATATCATCTTTCCTATCTTTTTGACCATCTGTGGTGCATTTTTAGACAATTTCCTCTCATCTATATTCCAGTTTATGAATTCTCTCTTCAGCCACATCAAATCAGTAGTTAAAATCATAAATTGAATTGCTAATTTCAGTTATTGTATTTTTTACTTCCTAAAACTACATTCACTTCTTTTCAAATATTCAAAGTCATTTTAATGTTTTTTCCTTAAAATTCATTTCTTTAGATGCAGGAAGCATTGTTATTTTATGATATGTACCTGCTAATTCCTAAAGTCTTTGCAAATCTGTCTCTACATTCTTTTCCTTCCCTTGGTTCTGACTCACGGCATGTTATTCCTTAAATATGCCTGAATATGATCTGCTCATTTTCCTTGTGGGAATTAATTTAATACTTGAGGTTTAGGATGTAGATGCATTCCTTCAGAGAGAGTTTGTTTGCTTCTGCCAGGTACTTTGGGTGAACTAACAGTTGGGCCCACTTTGTACTGAATTCACAGGTTTGCGGTGTTTTGGACTAACCAGATCATGTGAATTTGCACTATAGATTCAGACAAAGGTTGCTTGTGGTTACAATTATCAGGGACTTTTTTTCTTTTTCCTCTCTATGCTCAGTACCATGGCTGCTCACTGCAGGTGGCCCCGGCCTTTATCTTATGACCCACGATCCTGCAAAGCTGTGGAAACTGAAGCTCAAGGGCCCCATTCTTGGAAATTTCTCAGTAGAAGTGGCTTTAGTGCTCTGCCTCCGTGTCTGTGTTTCCATTTCCTCTGTGATTTTTGGCCTAGTCCGTCTGTCCATCTGTCCTTCCTTCTTCCTCCCTCCCTCCCTTCCTTCCCTTGATGATTTTATGGTTTTACGAAGTTTTATTCAACCCTTTTAATTGTTTCCAATGGGAGAGACTTAGTACCAGTATCTATATGATCAGGAACAGAAGTCACACCTGCCTCCTTTCCCTGGGCATCCAGGTGGCCTCTTGTTGTGCAGGGCTGCCAGACACTGTGGCCCAGGTAGAGCCTTGGCATCATTCCATGCTCTGGAAAGTTCTGTGCCTTTTTTTCCCCATCAAGCTTCACATGATCGTAGGCTACTGAGTTGGACAGGACCTTGTAGGTCGTCTAGGCCAATGGTTCTCAAACAAACGCCCACTGGAATCATCTATAGATGTCATATGGGGCAGAAGTGAGGGACCTGAGGTCAACCACATAGCCTCAAACTTGACTTTGCCACTTACTGTGTGACTTTGGGCAGGTAACTCAGCCTCTCTGTGCCTACCTACTTCTTATTGTAAAATGGGACAAATGTTTGTAACCATAAATATTTGTTTTGAGAGTAAAATGAGACATTAGTAAAGCACATAGCCTAGTGCCTTGCCCCAACACCAAGGGAATTGTAGCTGTTGTTGTTATTATTACTATTGGACTGTCCCGTGGCACTTCATAGATATGCACACAGTCAGGCCCTCTCCCAGCTGCCTCGGATTCTGCAGAATTAGAATCTCTCTGAGTGGGGTCTTCATGAGGATGCCCGGAACCTCCACAGGGAAGTGTGACCCACGGCACACTCCGGAGACCACCTGTGCAGCTGACCCTGCCTCTTACCATCATCCAGGCCAAGTGACTGACCCACATCCAAGGAACAGGTCAGTCTAGACTGGCATCCGGACCCCTGATCCGACCTGGGCCCAGGGAACTCCCTTTGCCCCCTCATTTACGACACTGTCTCCTTTCCTCAGGGCTCCCTCTTCATTGGGTGGTTGTGTTAAAAGCTAAGCTGGTCAGGGATTAAGCTAAATGTCATAATTTTAAGGGGCAAGATAATGCCTCTTCTCCGTGGAAGTCCCATCCCCATCAGTGGACGTGCCTGTGGCTCAGGCAGGCCATGACACAGCCCCATGGCCCCTGTGACTGCCAGGGCACGCCCACGAGGGACACCCAGAGCCGCTTGTCCTGTGCGTCCTCCTGCTCCACGGAGAGGTCCTTCATGCATTCCTCACCCGGGGCTGGCCTGGCGGGGGTACCGGCCTTGTGCTGCACACGGGAGGCGCAGACAGCAGGGAAACCACGTCAGTGCTTGTTCCCCTGGGACAGAGGCCACGTTTGTAGACTTTTCACCCTCACTTTAGCACAGTGAATGGCACACAGTAGGTGCCCAATGAATGAGAGTCCAAGGCATGAACAAAGTCACACGGAGCAATCTCCAGTGGATGCTGGTGGCACTGTGCCCAGCTCTGCAGGGGAAGCAGGTCTGGCGGGTCTGGGCCATTGCTGCTCTGGGGCTGCCGTCCCCATCTCTCTGCCAGGCGGAGGACCCTCCATCACGGAGCCCAGGGGAGGCCGAGGACGTCCCCGCACCGCCCCCCACACAAGCATCCACCCCTTCAATTGCATGGGCAGAACGGGGGCTTAGTTTCCTTGAGGGATATGTGCCAGGTTGTTGAAAACCACTGGGTTTCTTACTGCTGCTCAATGGTTGAATTCGTTATAAAATACATGTTCCTGTTCATTGCCATTTATGTGTTAGTTATCATTAACAGCCGTTATAATTTTTTCCCAGTGGCAATTACATTGATATTACTATATCTAAATCAAAGAGGACGTTACAGCAATTACTGTCATCAGTTGATTGGGAACCACCTAATTTTTAAGTGACACTATTTTCTTATCAGCATGATAATTTCCCTTTGCAATAAATAATATACCAGGAGAGTTGTGCAACCAAAAAGTGTAGATAGTCCTGTTTGCAAAGAGAATCTAACGTGCTATCTTTCACATAATCTTTTTAATAAACAGAAAATGTACTTATAGTTTCTCTTTCATGTAAGAAGAATAAAATTAAGATCTGAAATCCTGGACTGCAGACGGCCTTCTCCACACCTTGCCTTGCTGGTACGTGGCAGGACCCCCCCTCGAGCCGCTGCTCAGACTGGAACCCAGGACCAGGGACCCCTGCCCTCCCCGCCGCCCACCGCGGCATCCCACCCCCTGCACACTCCCCCTCCCAGGCTCCCGAGGCTCAGGCCGGGGGCGGGGAGAACAAACAAGGCTCTTGGTTAACATCATAGCCTCTCCCCCTCCATTGCTTTCGTGCTGCATGAAGGGCCTGGAAACGTGAAATAAACATGTGTGTGTGATAATGAGATTGCTGGGGGAGTCAGCTTGAAGGGACAGGGCGCAATTAAGCTTGCTGCCCAGCGCGAGTCAGAGTGACAAGACGCCAGCGCTGGCCCCACTCACCCGTATAATGGGCCCGTCCCTGATCTGCGTGTGCGGGGAGCCGGCCTGTCAGCTGGGAGGGAGCGTCGCCTCGCGGGGGAGCCGTCCTCACGCCTGCCCCCAAACAGCTGCGTCCGTGCAAAGTCATTTAGAGGAACGTGCGTTTGTATCGCCTGCTCTCTCCTCCATTGTCACTGGACACTTCACGGTGCCCACGGGCCCTGGCCTGCGCCTCTGGACCTGCACCCAATAATGTGCTGTCCTTGCAGCCCAGGAGATTAGACGGCGGCACGTCTGGACACGTGTTGCCAGAGACAGACGGACACCTGGGAGGCCTCGGCCTGACAACACAGCAGCCTTGTCCCATGTGTGGGCAGAGGGGTGATGCCCTTGACGACACGGCCTTTGAATGGCTTGGGCGAGATGAGCAAACGGTGCTCCTGGGGCCTGGGGTCGGCCCCTACATCGCGCACACGCTGAACTCCAGGAAGCTTGGCGGGGTCCTGCCCGGGGCTGCAGAACGCGTCAGTCTGTCTTCTGCTCTGTGTTTCTTGTTGGAGAAATGGAGATTTTGAGCTCCGCATCAAGGCAGCCCCTGTTCACGGCCTTGCTCAGCTGCAGGTTCTCCCCACCATGGTCCTTCTCGTACCAAGAAGCCATGAGGACCAGGGCTGACGCCCCTCACCCAGAGAGACCCCAGCACTGCCTAGATGCAGAATGGGGGGCGCATCCCAGCACCGCCCGGCCGGTCGTGGGGTCCGACTTCAGTTTGGCGTCTGTTTGCTGAAGTTCCTTTCCACTCCCTCCCGACACCTGGAGACCTCAGGGGAGTGGACGACAAAGATGAAGCCAAGGGCAGCTGTTCTCCCCTAGTCCTTGGCCTTGGATCCAGTAGCTCTAGCCCCGGGCTTTAAACATTCTCAGCACTCTCATGGGGCTACCGTGGGTTCATCCTCCCTGGCGAGAGGGATCTTGTGTCCCAGGAAGAAGACGGCCACCAGTGGCCAACAGCACTGATGCTGCGCTTGGTCCTGGCCCCTGGCTCCCAGCTAGGGTGGTGGGGCCCCGGCCGCACAGCACCAAGGTCCCATCCTCGGCTGAGCGAGCCCGGTGCTGTTTAGCTCCTCATGTGTCCTCGGGGGTTGTGTGTCTCTACAGTGGAAGAGCGAGTGAAATAGTGAAATATTTCCGTGAAACACACGGGCTTGCTTTCTGCAGCGGTAGCAAGCCTGTCCACTGGTTTCCCTTTCCTAGTCAAGAGCTTTTAAACAAGAGAATTTTCCACCAAATATCATCACAGACCTCTGCCATTGACGGAACGGGTTATTACCTTAGAATAAAAAGCCCTGCGAAAAGAATACTTCGTATTATTTCAGAAACGCTTTTGGAAGTGCTGTGTGCTCTGCTGGAGGGGAGTAGTGGGGAGAGAGCAGTCCAAGGCGGGGGTGCTAGCAGCAGAGCTGTGTGTCCTTGGGCAAGCCGCTGCACCTCTCTGGGCCTCTGTTTCTCCCCTACAAAATGAGGGAGGGGGACTAAATGATCTCGAAGGTCCCTCTTAGATCTAGAAGCTTGGGACTCTATTGCTACAATTAGAAATAAGTAGCATTCTTTCACGCCAGGGGAAATGATCAAAATAAAGCAAGGAACAGTGAATTCTGTTGGGTGGAAAAGTTGTCCTTGTCTTCAAAGCAGCATCATGAGGAACAAAGTTCCATTTCACCCACAAAATGATTTGAAAACAAGCCATTAATCATTTCTTCGAAGAGGGGTCAGGCCTGATTCCTTTGGCCAGCCTTTATGTTGGGAAAGCGATTAACTGCAAATGCCTGTTCGAACCTTCATCTCCGTGTTCTGTCATAAGCAGACACGTCGAGAGCCAGCATGACTGCCGGTGACGCGGTGATGGGGGTTCTCAGGCTCGGCACCAAACGCGTTCCTGTGGGGCACTTGGCCCGGTTTTAGGCGGGACGCAGCCGACAGCCTGGAGGCCCCTCAGCCTGGTGGGCTCGCTCTGGGGGCTCCGAGTGGGCGCAGAGGCGGGCTCCCCACTCTGTGCTGGGGAGGCCTCTGCTCCCCACCGCTGGCGCCATCCCAGCTTCACGACTGTGTGGCCGCAGGACGCGACTCCCCTGGAGAACAGAGAAGGCAAAGCCTGCGGGGCCTGCTTTTGGTGCCGGCACGCGGGGTGGCTGGCAGGTGAGGCAGGTGCAACGAGGACCTGCAGTATCAGGTGCCTCAGATAAAGTTCTCTGAGCCCAGGTGTCTTTGTTTCTTCACTTGTGAAATTCGAGTAATTATAACACCACCAAGAGTGAGGAGTCTAAGTCGAGATGGTCACCCCCCGCCGGGCACCCCAGGGCACCCCACAAACCCTCTCCACGCCTCCCCTTTTGCAGGTCCCTCCCCCGGGCTTATGCAGCTGGGGATGGGAGAGCCAGGGGCAGGGGACAGAGAGAAACTGGGTCCTGGGCCAGCCCGTCATGCGCTGTTCACGCAGCTTTTATTACGTACCGGGTGCCAGGTATTGTCCTCCATGCTGGAGACACAAGAGGGACTCCCTCAGTCCCTGCCCTCAAGGATCTCTCCGGATTCCACCTCAAATGTGCCAGCTCTTGGCGAGGACCTCGCCCCAGCCCCAGCTGGGACAGGTGTGCAGCAGTGGCCCTGCCTGCCTTGCCGTAGCTGTTCCGGAACACTCTGATTTCCCAGAGCGGGGAGCAGCCTGCCTTCCCGGCCTCCATCCTGCTTCGTCTGTTTTCTTCACAGAAACAGGGGTTTCTGGGGTTGGCGTGGGCCTGGCCCTTTGCCCAGAGGGAAATCTACTCCTCTTGCCACAGCTACCCTGGGCTTGGCCCAGCCTAGCTGAGGGGCAGGCCTTTTGCTGGGGGTTGGTGCGGTGGGGTTTCGGTGGGGCGGAAGCAGAGCCTGTCCTCGCAGGCAGTGGTCGGATGAAGCAGCCTGAGAGTGACCCCGAGGAGGGCATGGTGGAGAGAACCCCCAAAAAGTGAGCTTGATCCCTTATCAACCTGCACCTGAAGCCTGCTCTACCTCTGAACTTCCCAGTTCCATGAGCCCCTATTGTTCAAGCCAGTTTTAGGTCGATTTTCTGATACTTGCACCCCAAAGCATCCTAACTGCTAGATTTTTGAAGTAATCCACTGTGGGCCTGTCACAGGTTAATTTTATTCCACTTAAAAAGATACTAAGCCTCTTTCACCTTTGGGTGAGAAGGATCATGGGATAATGAATTTTGGAAACTTGCTGCTCACTTAGTGGTGTTTCCTCTCATTTTCCCTAATCTCAAGTCTCTTGAAACCACAGGGTCGTCACCTGTCGTCCTGGCGTCAGGGCGAGGGGGCAGTTCGTGCTCAGGAAGACTTCGGGACCGCGCCGTTTCCAGAGACTCGCCTCTGTGCCTCTCCTTCGGGGGCCAGGGCAAGGGCTGGCGCTCTGGGAGGCTGCGCACGGGGCCAGAGCCTTCCACGCCCTGCTGGACTTATCATAGGTCAGCATTAGTGTCACCTGCCTTCATAGATGGCAGATGGAGCAGAAAACAGCTGAGGCTCCTGTTGGTTGAGAACCTTGCCCAAAGTCGTGGCGGCAATTGTTGGAAGAGGTGGGGTTTGAATTCAGTCCTTCCACCTGACGCCGTCTCTCCAGACGGCACCCTCGCCCATCTGGAACAGGGTCCTCTCATGTGTGAGCCAAGCCTGATGCTCGAAGTCCCCAAAAACTCTTACTAGAAGGATGAAAATCTTTCTCGTTTTTCTAGTTTATGCTTAAATAATAGCCCTTTTGACTATTCCAAAGATTTAGTATTTATTCACCCATCCACTCATTCATCTACCTGCTAATGTACCGAGTGTGCCTACTATGTGTCGGGCAGTTCTTGGAGCCTTCTTGGGTTCCAGTATGACTTTCTGTGACATGTGGGGGTCAGACTAGTCTACAGACTCCAAGTCGCGATGCTCACATGTCAGGTGCCATTTGGATTTTTGAAGAAGTCCAGCACTTGGGGATTTGGCTTGGGTAGCGCTAGGTCCAGACTGGATCGATGCCAACAGAATGCTAAAACTGCTCTTACGAATACAGTATTGATTTGTTGCACCCACAGGTGGATGCCCTATACTTGCACGATCCATTGTCTTTACAGTTCCCAGGTGCTCAGACGGGTTCACCTGATTTTGCAGGGGGGCCGTCTCAGGCAGAGAGGGGTCACACGGTTTGCCTGAGGCTGTGGCATGGGATTGACAAGAGCCAAGCGCCAGCTCTCTTAAGTCTCCTTAGCAACTGGGGAAAGCTACGTGGGCCAGTGCCTGCCCTGCAGTCCTGCATAGGAGACACCTGTGAAGCACTGGGTGGGGCCCTTGGCTCCATTTAAAAATCAAAATGAAAAGCATACGTTGGTTTAATATCTGTCAGCAGGTGCCATCCTCCTGCCCGGCGGCAACATGCTGGGGAAGCCGAGAGGACAGTGAGACCAGTCTCCCCTTCGAGGAGTCCACCGTCTCCAGGGAGATGGAAATGCAGACGGATGAGAGGATGTTGCAGAAGGTGCTGGAAATAAGGTATGAGCAGAGTGTCCATGGAGCTCAGAGGTGAGAGTAACTATCTTTGCCCTCACACAGCTGGGGAAGTTGTGAAATAAATAAACGCACTGGAGGCAGGCAAGTGACAAAGCTGCCTCTACTGTCACCTGCCAGTCCCTTTATGAAATGATACTCACATCTTTCTAAGGCTCATGGTCAAAGCAAAGGTTTACCTGGCAGCCAGAGACCCCAGAATTTCTCAGATTCCATACGGGGGTCTACAAAGGCCCTGAGAGGTTGACATTCAGAAAAGGCACAATCATTCCTCTCCCCAGCCCAGCGCAACCTTTAGAGCGCTGTGTACCTCCACTCACCCCACCCTGGCTGCTACCCTCCCTGCCATCCCCGAAATTTTCTGAGGTCCTCAGTGGTCCACTGCAGTCCCTCCTGTCCCTGCCTCTGACCTGCGCCCGACTCTGTGGTGCACACGTAAGTGGAACTGTTCTCTTCTCTGCTGACCCTGTGCAGAGCTGTCTCCCCAGACCCTCCTGTGGCCCTGTGGCCTCTCCTGTGGGTGGTGGCGAGTGCGGGAAAGGACCGCCAGGTGGCTGCGTGTTTTCGGGAGACTGTGATGCACTAACCACAGCCCTAGCCGGGCATTCAGGTTGAGGGACGGTGTAGGGATGCAGCCGGCTTTGCCCAACCCCACACAGCAACGACTGAGAGCAGGAACCCAACGCTGGCTCCCTGCCTCCGCTTCCAGGGCTATCTGTAAACTCCTGGAATTACATTCTCATCTACAACTCAGCTAGCTGCCTTTTTTGATATCAAGATGTTTTCTTACATTTGTCCTAGACAGACAGCTCTTCTTCTGATTACTATGGAGGCATATTAAGAAGCATTTGTATGGATTATAACTTTTCCCTTATGAAGGCCACAGCCTCTTAAATTACTGTAATTTCTACAGGCCAATCTTTAAATACAGGCTACATGTGTTGCCATGTCGCTTGTTCCAAGTGACCTGATCCAAAGGTGATATGAATTGGATGCTCTCCCTTTCACTGGGATAATTGTAAAATACCATGCTAATACGCGCTTGTGCTGGGTGATGTGGGCCCAGCGCAGGCCTGCTGGGGTTTTTACTTAATGCTCCAGTGAAAGGACTGAGGTTTCACTGGTGACCACAGGGCCAAGGGGAGGAGAGCTCTGGCATGACAAAGAATTAGACTAGAAAGCAGGAGGAAAACACCCAGGGGTTGAGCTCCTTCCGAGCTGGGCCTCTACTGGGACAGGCAGAGTGCAGAGGCCCGGCCTGCTGGTCACCCTCGTGTTGAGCAGCTCCCGGTCTGGCTCCCCTCCTGCCCTGTTTGGAATTGTAGGGAAACAATTGCCCCCAGAGCCCCCTGAATATCAGACACACAGGCAGCTGTCACAGCTGAGCTTCAGAAGGGGTGGTTGGTTCATTTAAAGAAGGTTGGAAATGTGATTATAAAAAGTAGCCATTTTCATAGTTACGGTAAACTCTGGTTTTTGTAATTCATACCTGGGTCGCCTGCAGGTTGCTCTGAGATGCCTGATACAGCAGCGTTTTGCATGGTGGGAATCTCTTCAAAGGCAGGGTCATCTGGGACCTTGCCACTCACAGTGCGCCCTGGACCAGCATCACCTGGGAAATGCAGACGCCCAGGCCCCAGCATTAGGGCCAGCACTGGGACAGGTAACTCGTGTACACAGGAAGTCTGAGGAGCACCCCTCGCTAGTGAAAAACAGCCTTGGTCTGAGGACTAGCCATGGGCCCCCGTCTCTGCTCAAGTGATCTTGGGCAAGTCATTTTTCTGTGCTTTAATTTTTCCATCTCTAAAATGGGAATCACTCATGTTTACCTATTTAGTAGTAAAGAGGTGAAGACAGTGACGTTGTATTCAAATATGTCGCATTTTCAAATAAGTTGCAAGATGTTATAAAAAGTATATGTAAAAGTTGAAATGATAAATGTTCTTCAATAATGATAATGGTAGCATTTTAATTTTACTGTGCTAAAGAATGAGCATTTTTACAGCCAGGGTGATATGGGGGCTCCTTCACCTCACCCTCATTCTATATACCCTGATGTACCTGGATGTAAGTAATTCTCCTAAAGTTTCTTTGAGTAAAAACCCTCAAGGAGGCAATTCAATTTCCAAATGTAAATTCCAACAACATATAGAGGGAACACTATTGCTACCAGTCCCCCGGTGAGAAATGAGGTTTTCTACAAAACGTGATTGCCTTTGACATTGTTGCCGTTCCTGTGAAGTGGTTTTTCAATGTTAAAAGAAGCTGTTTCTATTGGGAAAGGATTTGTTCATGTAAAGTTGAAAGTTTACGCTTGTTATGCATGAGTTTGAGGGAAGGAAGACAGAAATGATGTGGAAAGACATGAATGTTCAATGTCATGTGGTTTTGAAGGGCTTGTTTCTGAGCCTTAATTATGATCTGTCATTTGTCCACAGTACGCGGTTCTTGCCACATGGGAGGATGAGACGTGGCCCCACTGATGTCTTCCCCACATGTGTTCCCTTCACCTTCAAATACTCCTCGCCCCTGGTGAATGAATCCTCCCGCCAAGGAGCTGAGTTTGTAGGATTCAGAATTCCATTACAAGTGGAACAGCAAATTCAAATTCCAGATATTTTGCTCTAAAGGCAAAGACTATCATGGTCAAACATCAGATTTCTACCGGCAAAAAAAAAAAGCAGGTGAAATCATTCTAGAAAAGCATGAACACTCTACACATGATTTTATTTGATTTTCTTTATTTGATACATACAAATACATTGACAGGAGATGAGACCTTCCTTGTACATTAAAACTGAATTGTTGGTATTCAGCCATTAATTCCTTGGAGGGTATATTTTTTGCTAACCTTTCAAAGACTGTGATATTTAGGTGACACAATCGAATGATCTAGAATCCTAATTTGTGCTGGATTAAAGAGTTGAATACTCTTTCATGGTCAGAACTGTGACACTTTTACTGGGTTTATCATCATGTCATCCACAAAAAGATTTATATTAATAACAAAGGCCACTTGTTGTTCTGTAACACTCTTAACCGGCCATATACTCAAGGACGTTGGCAGACGACGAAAAGGATGAAAGGGAGGTGGCCAGACACACTGGGCAGGGAGTCTGCCCGAGTTCCAGCTTCACTTCTGAGTCCAGTGGACCCTGTGACCTTCGACAAGGCACCTGTCCTTTCTGGGTCCCAGTTTCTTCATTTATAAAGTAGGTAGAACTAGATTATTCCTTGAATCCCAAATTTTACCGTTTAAAGGGCAACGAGATCCATTTACCAGGGCCAGAGAGGGACACAGGCTGTTTCCTGTCCCAAGTATCAGCAGGCTCGGCTGTCCCGGGAGCGGGCAGGGACCTCCAGGCTTCAGCATATGGGGTACAAGGCCAAGTGCTCTTCTATGTGGGACGCCCTTTATTTCTTGAGCGTGTTTCCACATATTCCATTGACCAAAAACTGTTTATGTGAGTCATTCTAAGATTCTGTTCTGCTCTTTACATGTAGAGGATAAGGCACACTAGTAGCTAACAACTTTTTGGAATATTTCCTGAGCTCTAAGCACAAATCCGTCTTACTTAGTGAACACTACCGCCTGTCAGCAGGGTGTGTTTTAATTATTAATTTAATTTCATGTTGGCAGACGGACACTGTCAGGTAGGGTCCTTAAAGAGAAACTTTTCCTTATGAGGGGGCGCACGTTTGAATTTCTGAACTTTTGGATCTGTGCTTCTCAGCACCCATGAAACACATGTTGGTATCCCCCAAACTGTACTCCACGTGGTACTTACCCTGCATGCTGCCCAAGTACCCTCGTGTCTCCGGGGATGCGGTGAGCTGGCATGGAAGGGTGGGTGTGCGATGGGCACTAGTCAATGCTAGGACAGGATTGACACAGATCCCTTTCAGTCTTGCTGCCACACCTCACCAGCTACTCAGTTCTAGTGAAAGAATCGGACAGAAGACTCGAGCATACGTCATTGAAATATGCACCTTATTTGACCTCTGAATATCGACTGTCTGCTACCAAGAATTACTTGAACTGATGCATGTTAGTAAAACATTATTTGTGAATTTTGTATAACTTTTATTTATTAATATTTATTTTTGCCAACGTTCCATAGTTTCTCCACGGTAACAGCAGTAAGATTCTCATACCAAACATTCCTCCTTTTATGAGTCGAAATAACTTGATGCTAAAAGTCTAGTAAAAATAGCATTCAATGTTTAAGATGACGATACCAACAGTATCAATAATCCAGTTTTGCATTTTGACTTCTGATATATGATCCTAAATATTTAATTCGGGGCCATAACTGCGAAATTAGTTATAGAAAATCTAACTTTAATTTAAAAAAACACAAAATTTGCATAGATAAATCTTTTGTCTTTAAATAAGTACTACACATAACAAAGTATTACATAAAATGAGAGAGTGCAACATATAGAGAAAAGTAACTATGAATTCATCAAATTAGGCCATTCTGCAGCTGAGTTGCGTTCATAACACTTGTGTAACACCTAGGGAATAATCATCCAAAGTTGATAGTGTGTGCTCTTTTTTTATTGTATTTATTCCGAAAGCTTCACATTGCTCATGTGTTTTTATATAAATCTAAAATATGGTATTTATCCCATATGTCCATGTGGTAAAGTGATCAACAAAAATATTTTCAGCATTTAGCACCCTGTACCGTCTTAAAGGGAACCCTGACTGTGGTAAATTCATGCTAATTTGAGAACTCCCGGGAAGGGGTTAAAACACTACCCAGGTACAAGTGGGTGGCCATTACAAATGTTACCCAAATAAAAGCCAGAAACAGAAAGCCAAAAAAACAGGTCCCTAAGGCAGGCATGTGTCTTAAATGATATCATTTGTCAAGTTTCCAGCATCTTGTGGTGAACACAAAAAGAAGGTCTGTGTTGTACTGAGGACATTACACCCTCATTAGCTGGAATGTTCTTCGAGTACATAATGCAAGATTTTCATTTTAATAAGAAGCAGCTACTTGTCACTGCACTTTCATTAGATAAATACTGAATGTAATACTAATGGCCATTTACAGAGGATCTATTCTACTCTGGAGAAACTTCATTCAGATGAAATCATACAATAACAATTTATAGAACATATCCTGCAAAAACTTCCACCATTTCTTTGCAAACTATTCCCTGGATTTTTTTTTTTTCATGCTGAAATCAGTTAACAGCAAGTATTCATCACCAAAGGGACCCAAAATGACACTGTTGGTATTTTTCACGTGCAAAACAGGTTTAAAGGAAGAGCACTTGGCTCTTTAGAAGTCATAACTAAAGGGTAAGGGACCAGTGGGGCT
Source organism: Varecia variegata (assembly GCA_028533085.1). Classification (NCBI taxonomy): domain Eukaryota; kingdom Metazoa; phylum Chordata; class Mammalia; order Primates; family Lemuridae; genus Varecia; species Varecia variegata. The sequence goes on along the minus strand of CM052443.1, from coordinate 2,779,188 downwards.
CCTTGGTTTCCCAAGAGGCAAGCTCCTTCCACCCTACCCTGCCAGTGACCTTACGCCCGATGTGCAGAGAAGGCCACACTGAGAACTGAGAAATAATTTATCCACTGTGATTGTTCCACCCTGGCCCCTTTTCTAAAACAAAGACTGACAATTGCCCTGAATTATGGATGTACTTTTCGTGATATGTAATACAGTTCCGAAGAAAGGTGTTGAGCCCGTTGCACAAGTTCACCTCCCATTAGAGGCTCATCGTGAACAATAATCCCAGAAGATGAAACTGATGCTGAACCATGACCCTCAATTTACAAATCATTTTTCAAAAGAATAAAAAAAAAGTTTAAACATATTTTTGGCATTATCTGAATGGGCGGAATCTTTCATGCTTGTTTTCTAAGAATAAATGAAAACAGCATGCACTGTACTTTCTTAGTTTGGGGAAAGAGAGAACATGAGGTTTTCAGATTATATTTTATTTTAAACCTGGGTGTTTGAATTTTATTTTTACATAGCTGAATTTAGTATATTCCCTGAAAACATAATAAATTTCTATTCTGTAGCTTAAGGGATCCATCAGTTAAAATGTTGGTCTTTCATCTTTATTACCCTCCCATTAAAATGAAAGAAACCGGGACTCACTTCAGTTTAGAAGAAGCAATTTAGTTGGTAATGTCCTTACTCCTCAAGTCTTTACAAAGGGAGAAAGTACATTATTGCTCAGATTTCACACATCTATCTGCATAAGAAGCAACTAAGCCTTTCAGACATATACTATGTTAAATTTAATAATATCCTTTGATTAGATTATTTTATTACGACATTTTTCCATTACCAGTCATTTCCTGTGCACAGTCACATTCATAAAACCTGTTTCTCCCCCTTTGTTTGTTTGTGTGTCTAAAAGCGAGGCAAAGTCTCTTTCCGTTTTGCTACAGCTGTTAGGTCTGAAAGGGACAGATTAATAACTAAGCACCACATTGGACGAGCTTTCCTTGTCCCCTGCACCAGTAACCCTTTGCTATAATGAGGACACAAAGAGCCTCACATCAGGCCGCTACCCCTTCTTCATAACTCAAACACGTCACAGTGGCAATAGCCTCTAGTGCTATTTGTCTTTAGTGCAGTTGTGACACTTCGGCATGATCCATAATTTGGACGCTATTTACCGTGACATTTCCCTTCAGTGCAGCCATAACATTCAGTGAAGCCATTATTTGGTTCCATTTACCATATAAATTGTATTGTTGTGCATGCATGCTAGCAGCTACATTAGGTACCCGAAAATGAGTAAATCTTGTAAAATAGATACTAACAGCTATTCGGCAGTAGGATTTCCTTGTTCCTCACATGGAAGGAAAGAAAAATTCAGTATGGTCCCCAACTTTTCCTGGAGCCTCTTTAATTGCGTTCATATTTACTGAGCATGTTACACACACGGCAGCCCAAGACTTTGAAAAATAATCGGGTGGGCTTCACCTTCCACTAGAAGGGCGCCGTGGGATTTCAATGTGACGAGGGTAGCCGTGGCGGTCCTCGGGGCACGAAGCTTAAGAGGCAAGCAGATCAGCTACGGGCACGATTCAGAGAAGGCGCAGGTCTCGAGACTTTTCACGTGTGGTGGGTAGATGCGTGTGTCGCATCAGGCGATGGTGACAATCAGCATGTCATTCCACCAGAACATTTGGAGAAGTGAAATGGGAACACGGTTCTGTGTTTCCACAATCAGAGATAACCCGCACCTCCCACGTCTGAAAGCCTCTGAGGAGAAGCAGATGTATTATTATTTTAGATCACTCAGGTCCCCATTGTGCACAGTGCTATCTGATACATCCTCCGTCAGGCACACGGAGCACGCTGTTATTAATGCCCCGCCGAGAGCCTAGAGAGTGCTTTCCCTTCTGTGGTCCACGTTGTGCTACACGAACCCTCACTGTGAGTGTAGCACACGCTCTTCCCTTTCCTGTACACGTTAATTTTATAGAGTCCCCCTAATCTCCGTAGTCTCCCTTTCCAAAACCTACTTTCTGCCTACGTAAGTTTTTAGTACAGATTTGCTTCTTAAAAGGGAAGATAAATTTTCCATTCACGTGTCTCACCAGGATGACCGTAGATAAAAGCCATTAATAGGTACTTCTTGAAAATACATCTGTATTCACCTAACCACTTTTCTAATAACTTAACAAAATCAAATTTGGGGGCAAATTCCCTCACATTTCTATTTAGATAGTTGCTTAGTGATTTGTAGAGAAAAGGGGGCCATTTCCTGAGGATATGGTCTCTGACAACATGTGGCCAGCTGACTTTTGCTACATCGCTCACTTAGGAAGCACTTATTAGCATAAGACCAAATTCTCCCAAAGCAAAGAATTTGTGAACTCTTTTCAAGACTGATTTTAAAATCTCATCAAGCTGAAGACATACTGATTTGATCAGATCTTGCATCAGGAATTAATTTAGTTCCCTGGAACTATAAAATCTGGAATGAGACTGTCCGTGACCAAAGAATTAAATGTAAACATTTTACCTCTTAGCCATGGAGGGAAGTTTTATTAGTACATTTTTTTTTCAAGGGAGGAGCAAAAAGAGAGAAAAACAGAGAGGGAGAAACCTATTCATTAACATCTTACTTTTGTTTTAAGAAATATTATATCCATTACCAACAAAAAATAAATTGATCTGAGTAATTCTGAGGCATAAAGTACCCATTTTCTTTCTCCTTTGATTTATGTCATTGTTCTGTTTTTACAGCTTACTGTTGACAGAGTGAGGTAATTCAACTACAATTTTTCCAGTGTTTTTTCCCATGTACATGTAATCCACAGCACGGAATACCGACTCCAGGCCAGTAAACCTGCCTTCTGGAGACAGATCTCCAAGGTCCACCTCACAAACCAGGTCTCCACTCTCCCACATCTTGAGCAAGTGGTCCATGGCTGCCTGGTACTTAGAAAAGTAATGGTTCAGGAAGAAGCCCTGGACGCTGGCAGATTTCTTCAGCAGCTTGGCTGGCAACGTTCCCGCTTTCACAGGCGAAAGGCCAGTTGGAGTTTGGTAGCCAGAGATAAACCCAATGACTACCAAGCGCCCTTTGGTAGCCAAGGCATCTACAGCCAAGTCAAACATGGCTCCCCCCACAGACTCATAGACCACATCGACACCTTTGGGGTACTCCCGCTTAAGGACAGCACCCACGGGCTCAGTTTTATAGTTGATGGGACGATCGCAGCCAATAGATTTCAGAAAAGCAGACTTTTCATCAGAAGAACAGGTTCCAATTACATGGCACTTGGCCTTCTTTGAAAGCTGCACGGCAAACTGGCCTGTTCCCCCAGCTGCTGCTGTCACCAAAACTTTTTTCCCTTCAGACAGGTCTCCGAGCTCTTTCAGGCTGATGTATGCGGTGGTGCCACTTACCAGCAGGCTGAGATACTCAGGTTTCACTGAGGGCAAGGGGGTTGCAATGTTGGCAGGCACAACTGTGTACTCAGCAAAAGAACCAGGTGCCACATACGCCACAGCTTGGCCAACTGTGTATCTGGCACTCGCAGAGAGGCCCAGGGCTACCACCTCCCCGACACCTTCGAAACCTATGTCAAAGGGGGCCTTAACCGAAGGGTCATAGCGGCCCGCTGAATAGTTGATGTCAGACGCGTTAACACCAACAAATCTAGAAGAAAACAAACAAATATATTACAATTTTGTTGTTGTTGTTAAGGCCTTTATACCCTGGTTAGAAAAATCCTTCTAGTTCTGGTGACCGTGGAGGGGTTGCTAAGCTATACAGTCTGATAGAATTTGAGAAAATCAGCCCTGCTGTTCAGATGAGAAAAAGAAACTAAACAAGTATGAGTTCAACAGTGATTTGCACACAGTTTTGGCATATTTTATTCTTTCGTCAGTTTGGGAATAATTTCTTATCTCTTTAGACAGCAAGTTATTTATTTCATATGCCATTTATTTCTGTCTGTCCTCTTTCTTTCAAAAGGAGAAATAAGCACATATACACAAAATGGTCAGGGAGCCCTCATTATGTACAAACTTCACTGGAGCTATGAGTTGGAAATTAATTGGCCTCTTAACAAAGATGTTAAGAACAACACTGGGATAAAATATATTCAAAGAAGTAGACTTGTATTGATTCTGGCAACAATTTAACACTTAAGATAATAATAGTAATGACAATGATATTATTAAAGATTGATGTAATGTGCAAGGTCACTGGTTGCTACATGTTACTGCAGGGGTTGTTGGAAACATTGTTAAAGTGGCCGCAGCAAATTTTCTTTCTGATGTAACTGTGTCCAGTATGAAAATATGCATTTTGATTAATTGAACAAAAATTGGGTAGAGCGATTTTTATGGAACATTCAACATTTTACAGTCCTTTTCAGATGAAAAGGAAAGCAAACCGTCACTATATTTTTCCTCAACAAGAAGCAGAGACACAACTTGATTAATACCAGATGATTATTTTCATTTTAGTATCCAGAGTCAATTTAATTGCGAAGGCCAGTATTTTTCTCAGCTTTTCTTCATCTCAGTATACCTCATAACAAAAATATCCTGATAACACAGGGAAAAAAAAACCCATCTACTAGGAATGTCAGGAGGTGGCTTAGGCACATAACAGAGGACCCTAAAACTGTCATTTCCACCTGTAATGAAATGAAAAGGTGGCAGTGTCTGGTGGCAGGAAGAAAGCTGTTAAGTAGATCATTTTAAAAGAATTCGCTCTTAATTCAACTTAATAAGCCAACACTGCCCTGAATGAGGATACGCATTCACTACAACATGGATAATATCTTGCACTTATAAATGCTCCCTCACGATTATTCCCTGTGTATCTGCAGTGAAGTCTCTCCATGTTGCAGAAGTACGAAAGCGGGAAACAATTTCTTTCTGTTGTCCAGCTGCATTCAGAAGTCAGCTCACCACACAGCCTCCGTGACAGGCTACAGAGCGCCATACCCATAAACGGTGCACAATAATGAGAAGAGGGAAAAATGATTTTTGCTGGTTTCTCATTTGGCATTTAATACCAAGATGCTCCATTCTATTTTTAGAGAACAGAGGCCTGCCATCTTTCCTTTAAATTTACATAATTCTCCAGGCCTGGTGTTTTCAAAAAGGGCCGGCTTCCTGGGAGCTCGCTTCTGGACTTCAGGCAGCAGCCCAGGGCAGCGCCCAGCTGGAGCAGTCTCCGAGCTCCTGCCTCAGGCTGCAAAGCAAACTCCGGGAAAGGGCCCTGGGGGTGGGAAGCGCCGGGTGGAAGCAGAGGTACGGTCGCTTCAAGGTTGGGGGGGGCAGGAGCCCGACCCACCACCAGTTTTGTTTTCCGAGCTACTTCGCCCACAATTAACCCTTCCCGTGCCCCTTGCCCCTCCCAGCCTGTCCCTCCAGGCGTCTCAGCTGGAGTGGCCGTTCCTCCGCAGGGAGCCCCCGCCTTGGGCTCCGATGGACGCCCCGATGGCGACCAGCTCCTAGGCGTCCATACACCTCAGAGCCGGCGCGCCCTGGGGGGCTCTGCAGGAGGAAAACGCAACTCCCCCTCTCCCTGCCCCAAGCTGTGGTTTGCCACTTCCCGAGAAGAGCTGGAGGGTAGCACGGGGAGAGCGCACACGCACACGCACTGGACGGGGTTACAAAGGCCAAGTTTGGGAGGGGGGAGTGGGGCTCTCCAGGGAGCTGGGGTGGCTGCAGCCGGCCAGCGGCAGCTTGAGTTTGCCAGGGGGCTTTGCCTCAAAAGCCACTCTAAACACTCTGGTTATTAGCACCATCAGGGCTGGAGCCCTGGCAGGGCACGCGCGCCCCATCCAGCTCGCTGTCTCCCCTGCGGCGGCTTCGGTGTGCCCGGGCCAGCCTATTGGGAGCCAGAAGTAGGTGCTTCTGGGCCCGACTTCCTCGAGAGTGCCCGGCCACCGCTGCCGGCTCGACCCGTGCCGTCCTGCGGCCTCCCCACTGCCGCCATGGAGAGGGGCGATCAACGACCACAACTCCCGGAGCCGGCTAGGGCCGCGCCGGTCGGGCGTCGGGGTGGAGCGGCCGCTGCCCAGGCCTGCGACCATGACCTCGGCCTCCCCAGCCAGGCGGGGGACCCAGCGGGCGCGCCTGGTCCACACCCTTAGCCCCTGCGCCGGCCGCGGAGCTCGGTCCCCGGGCGGGCGGACAAGTTCTGAGTGCCGAGCACACTGCGCGCCAGAACGCAGCGGCGCCAGAGGGGGCCAGCCGGCTGCCTGACGGTGACCTTGGCCTCGCAAGCTCCCCTATTTCTCACCGTCCGTCTCTCCCGCAGCCTCCCACACGTCCCGTAGTTTTCTAAATCGCCTGCGCCGTCGGTGAAGGAGGCTCGGGCGGGTGGCAACAGCGCGCGGCTGCTCGGCTCCGCGCCCGCGCCCTCTCCCTGGTCTCCCAGCCCCTGGTGCCAGGACCTTCTCTTTTCCCTGTACTCCTATTTTAACACTGTTTCCTCTCAGTGGCTGGTGGGTACCTGTCACAGCCCAGGATGAGCCTCCGTCCTTACCTGGGCTTTGAGAAGAAGCTGCACGAGGGTCGGGAGCCCGCACCTCCCGCTCCGCTAGAAACAAGTTCAAGTGCAGCAGGCGCAAAGGGAAGGGGGCCAGGGTTGGGGAACCCGGGACGGGAAGGGATACTGAGCCACGCGAGGACCAGACAGACAGACTAGGAAGGATGCGCGCATTTGGAGACCCTCCCTGTACCCCCTTTAATAGAAAATGTGTGCATGTCATAAGTGCAAGATTCTAGCAATCCGACGGGAGGATCCACTTAAAAGACTAAAATCCAGGAACCCCGGGAAAAAGAATGGGACAGGTGCAGACGTTCCCTAAACATATACCCTTCTGGAGTGACTCGGTTTATTGATAATAAAAAGTGATAACCCCCTTGGTCATGTTTGTGAAACAGGGCGATCCTGCAGAGGGAAGGGAAACGCTTTTCTCTGCACAAAAACCAAACGCCGAAGACTCAAGTCCGGAGTAAAAGCCTTACAATGTCGAGAGACAAAACAAAGTCGTCCAAACCAGACATTCCTTAAAAAAGAAAAAAAAAGAGGAAAGAAAAAGAAAAGAGAAAAGAAAAGAAAGGGAAAAGAAATCTCGGCTGGAGAGTCAGCAGAAATATTGTTCCCCTCCCATGAGCAACAAACCGTTTATCAAAAACGCCTTCCCCATCCCCCACCTTCTCCTCGCCATTCCTACAAACTCTTTGCTCCATTATCTTACACTTGAGCACAAAATCGTTAGAAATATTTGGAAACGAAATAATCTGTCACCTTCTTACGAAAATAGCTAAAAATAGTGCATAAACTGACTTGACTTAACCTGGGGGTGTCTCTCTCCCTTTCTTCCCCCACCCCCAGGGCTGAGCATAGCGGGAAAGATGTGAACTTGTCCTCGGATCCACAAAACAGCAAGGTGAGAACTGGATAAAGGACTATCAATTATACATTCTTCAGTGATTTTATACTTCCCTTCTCATACCTTTTCTAAATGGTAAACTTTATTATCCTAAATCGATGTCTAGCTTACAAGCACTTCCCTCCCTGTGAATGAAGAATTTGTATTTTCTGTTAAGATGGAATGAATATGCAAGTGGTTCACTGAAAGAAAAAGTCAGATGAGCACAATTAAAACCACCAAACACCTTTCAAACAAGTGAATTTAGGCTTAATCCATTCATTCTAGAGTAGATTTTATTATGATAAAAGTGAGAAGTGCTTGAGTAAAAATTTGATGCAATTAACACTGCTCAGGGGAGATTTAGTCTAGGATTAAAATGAACTAACCTTCAGTGAATTATTACACCTCTATTTTTTAAAAAATTCGGTAAAATGCCACTTCCACTGACAATGTTTGCAAGAATAAAGGATCTTTCTACAATTTAGTGATAGGAGTAGATTTTCCAAGGGGGGCAAGATTCTGCCCCCTCCCAACTAGAAGAAAACTGGCCCCATTCTTTTCTGTTACAGATTCAAGGTAGAAGTTAGAGGTCAAGTTGCTCATACAGATATACCATTTATATTAAAGGCATTCTTGACATATGTGGAGGGACAAAAGAGGCATGGATTTTAAGGCAACCCAACTGACGAGCTGCAGAGAGCTGCAGATGTGGGGGCTGGTGCTCCTCGCTCTGACCACTGAATTCAGGGATCCACGTTGTTCTCACCTTGGGATCAACCCCGGTGACCCTGTGCAGGTGGCACCAGGGCACACCAGCCCTGCGGCCACTGCTGGGGGAGAGCAGCCCTTGGGGGAAGGGGAAAGGAAAGGGTCCCAAGGGGCAGGGAGAGGAATCTGAGGAGGGAAAGAACCCCAGGAGTTGGTTAACACCTGCAGGTAGACAGGCCCAGGAGACCTGGCTCAGCCCAGCGGGAGCAGTCTCCACTGAGGGCAAGGGCGGGTGGTCCCACTGGGCTGTTGTTTGCAGTGCTCTAACTTCACACCTTCCCCGGCTGTCCCCTCTGTCGCCCCCTCCCCCTTTCACACCCAGTTTCTAAAAGGAATTTTATTAACGCAGTTGTGTGTGTGTGTTTATATTAGTGTTCACAGTCAATTGTATACTTTATCACCAAGATAAAAGAAAAGAAAAAAAAAGCCCCAGTAGAACTTTTTGCCCGTTGAAGTTTGTTTGGAAAGCTTTTCAGTCTGGTCTCATCTCAACTTCTAGGGAATCACTGGTGCATTTTGTCGTTCTCTGTGAACACACACTCGAGCCCCTCTCTCTGACTTGGCAAGGCTTATGCTTACTCTCCACAGCACTAGTATTTCATCACATAATGAAGCAACCCTCTGCACCACGGGTCCACGCACATGCAACATTTTCAAGGATACACACACACTACTCTTTAAGGAAGCCCCTACAGCGGACCAACTCAATCCCATCCATGGTTCAATCACTGCTCCCAACAAGTTTCCGAAAGCTTATATCCTGATCAGCATTCTTCAATCCTACAGCCTTGTTTGGAAGGCTGACGTGAACCTCTAAAGCAGACCCCATTAAATGCTGCACCAAACTACTTAGGAAGGGTACCTTCTGTCCTGTCCTTCAGTCCCTGCAGGGGACTTACTGTACTTTCTAGCGCACAATTTACAACTTAGTTGCAGTCAGAACTTACGCCTCCCTTCGATAATATGATAATATTATTCAGCCTGAAATATGCAGCACTGTCACCGTTCCGGTGGGACTTGGCAGGCCAAAGGGCATAGAGGAGCACCTCGCCTGCCAAGTCGGGCAGCCCCGGCACCCACGGAGCAGAGCCTCGGGCGGGCAAGGCTCCGGCACAGAATGAGATCCTTGCCTTCCTGTTGCTTCGCCAGTTACTAAAGATTAGTGAGGTGGAAACACATTAAGGTGGGGAGCGTAGGGGTGGAAGAGAGGGAAGGTCGGGCAACCATCTGGGTGTCACCGAAAGGTCTGCAAAACCTGCAGGCAAAGGCAGCCATGGTCCCACCCCAGCCCTGGCCCAGCTGCCCGGGGCACGCGCCACGCGCCTGTCGTTACACTCCGGGGACAGACAACAGTCACACGGCACTGACAACAGGCAGACAACACCGGCGAGGTGCACACCAACACACCCAACGACAGCCTGCCTCCGCCATTTCGAGGCGGCTGCCAACCTGGAGGGGACAGGAAAAGCCAGCCGGGTCCCCAGCCTCCTTCCTCCAAAGCACGTTTACCTAAACGTCGCAGCTTGTGTCCTGGCTGTTCCTGCTCCACCCTAAAGATTATGTCAACGCAGGAACCGTGGGTGCGCGCGGGTGGGCCGGCGGGGAGCCTCCCCTTCTGGGTCCCGTCGGTTTTATTTCGGGAGCGGGAGGGGGAGGAGGCAGGGCTGGAGGAGGGGAGGGGAATCCCAAATTAAAATAACCCTCAGTTACGAGGACGTTCGGTGGCATCGGATATTCACACTAGCAAGTCACATTACATTCGCCTTCGCCAGATGGCGGCGGGTTCAACTTCCCGGGATCTCGCAAAGTCAGGCTGTGTGCCTGAGCGCGCGCCGGAGTGTGGCACGCGGGGGGCCCGGGACAGCCGGAGCGACGCTGTGCGGGCCGGGGACCGGGACTAGGGGCCGGGGGCCGGGGCGAGGGGGCGCGCCGGGCTCACCGGTTCCGGACGAGGAGGTCTCGGTCCCCGGGGAGTGGCACCGGGCAGTCCCGGCGCAGGGTAACGGCCTCGCGGAAGTTGGGGCTCAGCTGGGTCACCACCAGCTTCTGCATGGCTTGGGGAATGGCGGAGCCCTGGAAGTCCAGGAAGTGGCGAGCGTACGACATGTCCACGATGGCCCGGGTCCCGGCCGGCGCCAGCCGCAGCATGGCCCGCGCCTCCGCCCGCTCTCTGCGCCGCTGCTGGCCGGGGTCGCGCCCAGCCCGGGCGGCTCGGATCGGCGCGGGCGGGCGGAGCGGGCGGGTCCGCCCCTCCTCCGGCCGGCGCCCTCCCCTCGGCTCCCCCCGCTACGCCCGGCTCCCGCTCCCCCCGCCCCCAGCCCCGCCGCGCGCCGCGCCGGGCTTCCGCACAGCCCTAGCGAAACCCGGGCGCGCCACCCGGGTGTCCGAGCCGGGGACCACGGCCGTCCCGGCCGCTGCTCCTTTAATCTTTTTGTTTTGGTTTGAATCTGCTCGGCGCAGACTGGCCAAGGATCCTCTCCGCCCTCCCCCTTCCTCCTGGCGCGGGAGAGGCACCGGATATCCCCATCCTCCCCAGGCTCAGGCTCCAAAAGCCGGATTTGACTTCTCTAAAGGGGGGGCGGGTAGCGAGGGGACTCGCGCGTCGGGCGATCGTCCGCGGCCCCGAGCCGGCAGCAGCCCCGGGCGTCCCCGGAGCGGCGCGGCGCCCGCGGCCGGCGCAGGCGCCTCCCCTTCCCGTGCGAAGCGTTCACTTCCTTGCAAGGTGGTACGAATCAACCCCGAGCGCGGCCGGGGCGGCGGGGCACGGCCGGGGGCCCGGGGCCGGGCGGGGAGCCCCCTCCGCCTGTGCAGGCACCTGAGAACCGACCGCGGGCAGGGGGGCGCCCAGTGCACCCTGCGACCCAGGCTCGCGGCTTCCCGTCCCCTGAACGGCTTGCCCGCGCCTTCTGTCCTCGGTCTGTCCCATGCAAGTTGCACGAACTAAGCCATTTTATTTATTTTGGCCTAGATTTCGTGTTTTTCCGTGAATATTTTAAGTAGCTGTACAAGTCTGTTACAGGTATCCCACTGGGAGAGAACACACAGAGTGAAAACTAGAAAGCGAAATTCCCAGAGCACATAAACATTTTAAAGTTCTAGGTGGGAATGCCGAGGGACTTAATTGAATTGGAGACGTTGCACTGATGTATGAAGATCTCATTTTCTAACCCAGCTAGAAAGATCTGCAATTCCATCGTGTCAATTTTCTGCCTAATTGTGTGTATTGACCAGATAATCAATTCACTTTTCATAGAGGGGCCAAATTAAATATTTCCACGCTTTTCTGTGATAAACTAAGTCCGTCTTTAAATTTTCATCTAAAATATATGTTATAATTTTAAAAAATCTCTTGTTTTCCTCTTACCCACGAATTACCAAAATATAAAAGCTACACAGGGATCCTCCCCAAGCAAATATAACCCCCAAACTGATACTGCAAAAGTGACACAGGTATTTTTTTTCCAAACGTGGGACATACTTCATCCAAGGGTAGTTTGGATCCACGTGGGTGCGTGTGTATGAGTACAAGTGAGTGTGTGTGGTGTGGGGACTAACAGGTTTAAAAATCTTCAGGAACTAATGTCTACTTAACTTAGAACACATGGGTTTTGCCCAGTATCAGCCAGCGGATTACAATAACAACCCCCTGAGTGTCTTCCTCCAATGTGCAATCTTTTATGTTATGCTGTATTAAGATTTCTTTTTTGTGTCATATTGTTTAGCTCCGGGGGAAAAAAAAAGAAAACAAAGCAATTAAAAAGATTGACAGGTATGGTTTGTGTGAGACCTATTTGTAATTGTCAGGGTGACGTTGGCGAGAGGAGGAGGAGTAAAAACTGAAGCAGGAAAAGCAGCTCGATGTGTCTGTCTATCAGTTGAGACTGTCTGAAAGCTCTGCGATCCGAATGTGTGTTATATTTCACTGAAAAGAGGAGAGAGCGAGAGTGCATCTCCCTCTCTCCCAGGAGTTTGGGGGGGGACCGTCCACGCTCATCTCGCCCACCCAGTGAATGTCTGCTCTTCACCCCCTTTGCACACATTCTCCAGGTTGTTGTTGGCTTTTTTTTTGAAGGGGGGGTGCTTTTTGTGTATTTTTCAGAAATTTTTCTGTTGGAAGATCAAGACCGGCCAAAAATCCATGATCAAAATGTGTTTGCATTAGATTTCGCATTGGAAGAAGCGGCGATCCTGGCGGCAAAGCCCCCGGGGGAAGCCGGGGGCACAAAGTGGCGCTCCAGCGGTGACACTGTTTGATCTGTGACTGTTTCGAAGGTGGAGCAGCGCCTGACATCTCCCCCCGGCGCATGTATGTACGGGGGCTTCACTCCTCTGTCTTGTTTGCTTTCTTCCTCCTAGACTAAGTGCGGGGAGGAGAAGGACAGCCTGGATCGGCCTCGCTGGCGCACAATGAGAAAGCTGCGACCCGCGCACTAAAAACACCCGCCGCGACCCCCAAACAGCGAGGAGCGAGGGGGAGAGAAAGTTGCGCTCGGAGACTCTCGGCTCGCGGAGGAAGGCGCAGGGGAGCGCCCGGAGCGGCGCGCCCAGACGAGCGCCCGCCCAGCAGCAGCGCGGCGGCGGGGAGGCGGCAGCATGGAGCGCGGGCCGCGGGCCGGCCCGCCGAGCGCCCGCCGCTGCGCCCGCGGCCCGCGCCGGGGATGACTCCGGGCTCGGCGCCCAGGCCCCGCGCGCTCCGCCCGCAGCCCGGCGGCCGGGACGCGGCCCGCGCGGCCGCCGCCGCCGCCTCCTGAGCGGCCCCGGGCGCGGCGGTCCATGCGAGCGGCTCCCCGCGGTCCGCGGCGCGCCCGGAGCCCGGAGCCCGCGGGGACGAGGCCAAAGTTGGGCGCGCCGCGGAGTTGCGCCCGCGCCCGGGGCCCCGCGTCCCCGCGCCCCGCGAACTCCGGCGGCGGCTGAGGCGACGGCTGCGGCGGCCCGAGCAGCATGCCGAGGAGGAAGCAGCAGGCCCCCCGGCGCTCGGCAGGTAACGGGCGCGCGGCCCGCGCCGTGGGGAGCGGGCGCCGGGAGGAGCAGGAGCAGGAGGAGGGGGCTCGGCGGGCCGAGGTGCGGGGCGTGGGCCGCGGGCCGCCCGGAGCCGGGAGGGGAGGCCCAGCCCGCGCCGGCCACGGTCGCCCGGAGGCTGCGGTCTCCGTCCTCCCCCACCCCCAGCCTGGGCCGGAGCGGGGAGCAGAGAAACTTCGCGGTGCTTCTCCGCGCCCCGAGGAGCCGGGACGGGCCGGGGGAGGCCGGGGCCGGGGGACTGCGGGTGCTTTCGCTACCTCGGGAGGGGGCGTGCGCCGAGGGGAAGTAGTTGCTGCTCGGCGGCCGGAGCGCACTGGAAAAGTCCTCCAGAGGCGAGGAGGCTGAACCTGACACTTGAAAATAAGGTCACCAGCCTGGGACGCAAAGAATGCGGTCAGAGGATTTCTCTGGAAAACAGCAGCCTTTAATGTCCTGTGCGAGAGGC